>JAQFVV010012393.1:6574478-7174478 GCA_028023455.1 Epiperipatus broadwayi | reverse complement strand
CTATTAACTGCAGATGAAGGTCTCTGCAAGTTTAATCCAGTTTCTCTGATCCATGGCATTTCTTCTCCACATTATACCAGCAAACTTCCTTATTTCATCTATCCAACTAAAGTGATCCCTTTCTGCATCTTTTGCAATCTCTTGGTATCCAATTTAAAACTTCAACTGTCCATCTATTATCATCTCTTCTATCACTATTTACATTCTAGCTCCATTTCAGTCTTTTTAATTCTTTCAATGATATTAGTGATACTTGTTTGTTCTCTTGCCTATACATTTTGTTTTCAATCACTTATTGTTATTTTTAGTACCCATCTGTCCATAATCTGTCAAGAACCTGAAACCTCTGTATTGTTTTTGAATATATAATATATTTCATTTTTAATCATTAACTATTCACAGTGAATGAAAGGATTCTCTGATTTTATTCCAGTAATTCTAATCAATAGCTTTTCCATTTTATTCTAGCAAACATTCTTATTCTGTCTATTCACTTCAAGCATAATCTTTTCTAGATATTTTTATAACTCTTGGAATTCAGTTAGGACTATAATTATTCTATTATTATTTCTTCTAGCAGCATGCCAAGTTCATCTACAGTTTCATTTTTTAATGACATAGATGTTTGTTCTCTAACCCTTGTATTGTTTTGGATCATAAAATGCATTTCTTCATATTTTACTGTATGACCTGAAGTATTTAAATAACTTTTCTATTAAAGTTCCATAAATATAAGTATTGATTTAATAGATTTGGTAAAAATCATTCTTTTTTAGACACATAGGGATACTTTGCATTTGTTTGAAGGTTTGTGATGATGGTATATTATTAGATGTGATATGTTGGACTATTTCCATCATCTATGAGTGAATGTTTAATGTATAGAAAATTTTAAACTTTATTTAAACTTTCCAAATACAAACAACTTGAGCATTAACACACAAATAGACAACACAGGTTAGTAATTACACAATGTTTCAAGTATTTGTTTAGAAGTTGAACTCACACCTTTAGATTCTTGAATTTAAGGCAAACACTCTAATCAACTGAGTTATTCTGTCAAAGGCAACAGATAGTAAAAGTTTGATATATTTATATATGAGGGTTGGTTCCAATCTTCTGAATCCTTAAATTTTTTTTATAAGAGCAAGGCATAGTTTTTTTAACTTTATTATTATTATTTTTTAATATTTTTCCTAAGAGCAAGATTAATTAGAGGCTTCCATACATTGTGTATTGTCACACTGGGTTATCATTGTCATATGAGCAGCTTCCTTGAATGCATTTCTTCCTCTTTATCCAATGTCTTTATATTTTCCCAATGAAACATATGGTCATTAGTACATACATGATTTTCTATGGTAGACACATCTGTTTTTCTCTTTTACCCATTAGTTTGTGTTCTTTTAATCACTATTCAACAGAGCAACAGGTCTCACCAATGTATTTCCTTCCACATTCACATGATATTTCATAAATGCAGTTTTTGTTCTTCAGCATTACCAGTTTAGGCTTATTAGATAGAAGTAAGAATTCCTCAAAGTGTGGTATGGATTTGGAAAGCTGTTCTAATGTTATATTGACTGCAGATTTTCTTTAATTTGTCTGCCATTCCTGGTATATATGGATACACTACCATACCTGTAATTGTTTTCTCTTTTGGTGTCTTTTTGCATTGTCTATTTTTTGATGACCACACAGGATAACCATTCTTCATAAGCATTTGTTCTATGTAAATATTTTCTTTTTCCAAATCACTGGTTTCTGAACAAACTTTCTTTGCTCTGTTCCATAGTGTTAGTACAATTCCATGTTTAGTGCTTCTCATATGATTGGATGTATATGTCAAGTACTTGCCAGTGTGTGTTGATTTTCTGTACACTGTTGTTTTTACTTTGCCCTGAGGAAGTCTTGTCACAAGAACATCCAAAAATTCCAATTTTTGTTCTTGTTCTGATTTCATTATAAATTTAATTGTAGGAGATATGTTGTTAATGTGCATCCAGAATGACTGTAATTGTACCTCACCATGTGGCCAAATCACAAATGTATCATCGACATACCAAATCCACACCCCAGGTGGACATGGAGTAGTATTTATGGCTGTTGTTTCAAGTTCTTCATGTAAATGTTTCTTTGCAAGGTGATAGTGATGATCTCAAACAGGATACATCTATTATCATTCTTTCTGCTGACAATGGTAACACTACAGTTGTAATGGATAAAACTGATTATAAATACAAGGCCTTCTCACAGCAGGCCAATACAAAAAAGTAGCAAAAAATCCAATTCCAAACACAGATATAAAACTACAAGCATTATTCTGGAAGCATCACAGGTATTTTAGTGATTCAGGAAAAAGAAAATTAACTTCATATTTCAGCAAGATTCCTCACCTGTATGGACTATCTAAAAGCCATAAAGACAATGTTCCATTAAGACTTATTGTTAGTTCTAGAAATTTACCATGTCAAAATTTGTGAAGATTTCTTCTCAAAGTTCTTAATCCATTGGCATACAGGACACAGTCTTTCATCAGGGATTCTAATCACTTTGTAAAATTAGTCAGAAACATGATAATAGAAAGAACTGACATATTGGTAAGCTTTGATGTGAAAAGTCTCTTTACAAATGTATCACATGATGAGGCATTGTCTATTGTAAGGAAAAGGTTATATGATGATAATGGTCTACAAACTAGAACAGCTCTACCTATTGATAGTGTAATGTAATTATTAACATTCTGCATAACAAAAACATGCTTTGAATATAACTCAGATTTCTTCCTACAAAATCAAGGAATGGCCATGGGATTATCATTGTCACCCTTGCTCAGCAACAGCCATAAATACTATTCCATGTCCATCTAAAGTGTGGCTTCAGTATGTTGATACATGTGTGGTATGGCCACATGGTGAGATACAATTACAGTCATTCTGGATGCACCTTAACAACATATCTACAATTAAATTTACAATGGAATCGGAACAAGAACAAAAATTAGCATTTTTGGATGTTCTTGTGACAAGACTCCAAAGTAAAAACAACAGTGTATAGAAAACCAACACACACTGGCAAGAACTTGGCATATACATCCAATCATATGAGAAGCACTAAATGTGGAATTGTACTATTACTATGGAACAGAGCAAAGGAGGTTTGTTCAGAAACCAGTGATTTGGAAAAAAGAAAAGATGCACATAGAACAAGTGCTTATGAAGAATGATTACCATTACCCATCAGCAGTCATCAAGAAAATCTTCAATAGACAACACAAAGAGACACCAAAAGAGAAAACAATTATTGGTATGGTAGTGTATCCATACATACCAGGAATGGCAGACAAATTAAAGAAAATGTGCAGTCAATATAACACTAGAACAGCTTTTTAAAGCCATACCACACTTCTAGGAATTCTTACTTCTACTAAGCCTAAACTGTAAATGCTGAAGAACAAAAACTGCATTGGTGAGACTTGTTGCCCTGTTGAATGGCAATTGAAAGAACACAAACTAATAATTAAAAGAAAAAACAAATGTGTCTACCATAGCAGTTCATGTATGTATAATGACCATATGCTTAATTGGAAAAATACAAAGATATTGCATAAAGAGGAAAAAATGCTTAGAAGAAAATTCAAGGAAGCTGCTCATATGACAATGGTAAATAATCTTATGTCAACCCAGTGTTGCAATACACAATGTATGAAAACCTCTAATTAATCTTGCTCTTAGGAAAAATATTTAAAACCAACAACAACAACAATAATAATAACAACAACAACTAATTAGTCTTGCTCATATAAAATTGAAGGACTTGGGAGGATTTGAACCAACCCTCATATATAAATATATCAAATTTCTACTATATGTTGCCTTTGACAGAATAGCTCAGTTGGTTAGAACATTTATCTTAAATGCAATATTCAAGAATCTAAAGTTGCGAGTTCAACTTCTAAGCAAATATTGTCACTGTTCATATAGGCCAGCAACACCTAAAGAAGAGTGGAGAATAATTCTACTCAAAACTTTGTGTAATTACTAACCTGTGTTGTCTATTTGTGTGTTATTACTAATAAGTTGTTTGTATTTGGAAAGTTTAAATAAAGTTTAAAATTTTCTATACATTCAACATTCACTCATAGTTGATGGAAGTAGTCCAACATATCACATCTAATAGGGATACTTTCTTTTAATATTTTTACCAAGAATGCACCCTCCAGTATAATTTTATAAAAAAAATTTATTACTATATTTTTATCTACTTTATCCAAGGTTTTTTTAACTTTCTTTTTAGTTTTAATTTTAATTTTTATTTGAATGAATGATTTATTGGGTTATATATTATATATTTAAAGATCTATAATAGAATAGAGTACATGATGATAATAAAATTGTTATTTAATATATGTATGTATTAATGATCTCACAATAGTATAAATATTACCATTTTCTTTGTGATTGTGTTAAATGTAAAATTTTCAGGCAAATTAATTCTTTTTTTTGCTTGCTTTTTACTGCCAAAATATATAATGAATTTTATTATATGGTGTATTAATGACAAAATTTTAATTAATAAAGACGAATGCTCTATTGTTTCCTACTATAAAAAGTCCGAGGTTTTACAATTCCCCTATTCCATTCATGATTTTAAAATCATTTGTAAAAATATAAAGATCTTGGAATTACTTTTTCTAGTAATGTCTCTTTCTACCTTCATGTTAATAATGTAATGAATAAGTCATTTATAATAATGGGCATCATATATAGATAAGGTAAAATATTTCAACAGTCAACAAAATATAAATTTTCCCTCTCGTTGATCCTTTAGATCTTTATTTGGCTCAGTTATGTGGAACATTTACACTAAAAGAGAGATTCAAAAAATAAAATCCGTACTTGCCAAATACTCTAAATATAATAATTAATAATAATATACTTCATCTTGATTTCATCAATTCCAAAAGCCCTACAACTAAAATGCAATTTATGATATTATTGCCCAAATGGTTCTCATAGAATAGCTGCTAAATCTCACTCAATGGCGCAGTTATCACGCTAAAATTATAAAATATGATCATTCATGGGCCGTTAATTATAATCATTTTGATGTGTTTTTTGTAATGCGAAAATAAAAACAAAAAGAAAATCGTCTTTTTTAAATATTACTTAATTTTAAATATTATTTTTTATTAACATATACAAATTAAATGATAATAATAAATGTAAAATAAAATAAACAAATTACAATTTGATTTATCTTTTTTATTTTCTTTTTATTAGAAAAAATCAATTTTCTATTGAAGATTTTTTCTATCGAAGATTTTGTTTACCGCTAGTTTTTATTTCAAATAGAATGATAACTAAAAGTAAAACTTGTTACGTTTAGGATTAGGGTTAGCTTTAAGATTAGGGTTAGTTTTAGGATTAGCTATAGGGTTAGCTTTAGGGTTAGTTTTAGGGTTAGTTTAGGGTTAGTTTTAGGGTTAGTTTAGGGTTAGTTTTAGGGTTAGCTTTAGGGTTAGTTTTAGGGTTAGGTTTACGGTTAAAATAAAAAATATCAAAATCGTATTTTTGTAAATATTTTTTTTTACTAACATCTATAAAATAAATGATAACAATAAACGTAAACTATATTCAACAAAGAATAACAGTAGTCTGAGAAAAGAAAGAAACTAAAACTTTTTTAAACAACGACAAATATATATATATAAAATGTTTATAATATATGCTTTTTATGACATTTAAAAAAACAGTGTACAATTGTACTTTTCTTACTGGATATTTTTGTGTTAATGCTTTTTTTTTTATTTCAAAAATATACACACTCTACAATCTTAAAATGTCTCGTGGAATGTTATGAACAGTACGTTACTTGACTCGTTACCTAATTCCAAATAACTTTATACATATATCTCATCAACATTTACTACTTAAAACTTCAATACACTACGGTGTAAAAAGTCTGTTAATTATTACTTTACAAAATCCGAACATTTCAATACTTTAAAATAAAAAAAAGTCCAATGAAAATAACATTTCCATCCAATTCAAAAAAACACACCCTCTCCCCAAGCCGTAATCATTTTATAAACTGTGCGAATTCGGAAAATGTATTTGCTGCATAAAACATACATGCTGTACTGTGACGCGACATAGCGGCCTGCAATCTGTAGCACAACAAAAAAGTTGTATTATAGAAAATTCAGGTTCGAAGGTGTCGGCCGCGGAAATGGCATTTTTATGTGTTTTAGCGTGAAAACAGCGCCATCCAGTGGGATATATCTGCTCATTGATGACAACCTCCCAAACTACTTGCCATTATTTTTTTTAAAAAAATTTTCTTCGTACCTATATATTATTTAAATCAATTATTAGATGTTTCTGCAGTTATTATTTTATTGTGCATTCTGTAATAGACCACTGGTTGTTGTTTTGCACTTCAAATAAAATTGAATAATAATAATAATAATAATAATAATAATAATTATTATTATTATTATTATTATTATTATTATTATTATTATTATTATTATGTTTAAAGGTAACTTTATTCAAAAACAAGTGATTACATTGGTTGTTGATTATACATTGTGTTATACATAGGTTTACACAGTTATTACATTACAGTCTATATATTTGATTAGAGTCTCTTTGCACTTAAAAATTGACTTTTTAGAACTTAGATAGTGGCTTTCACAATGTTTTTGATTTTTTTCCACTTTATGAAATATTTATTGTCCAAGTTTATGTACAATATAAATCAATGATCATGGTTTCAATAATTTTTTCATGTTCTTGCAACACTGAATTTCATGTTTGCCTTTGTCCTTTTCTATTATATCTTTTATTATAAAGTGGCCTGAATTTTAAAAAGAGACCACATTGCTGCAAAGATATCAGGTGGTGCAATAATGCTGTCTCTTTCTTTTATGTTTTGCAATTTGTTCCTATAGGTGTTAGGGTGCCTTCTCATGTTGTTGCTCAGTATAAAAGTGCATCTGGTACACCAGAATGCATATAGGCTGAAAGTGGTTGCCCTTATGGTGGGTATTCCATTATTTTTGAATGTTTGTAGAATCTCATTTATTGTAGTTCCATTTTTCCTATATCCACCAACCATCATCTGTCTTACTTTTTCAAGTCCTGAACAATTATGTATGAAATGGTCCTGTGTTTCCTCATCCCTGTGGCACAGAGTACACAAGGGATCTATATTTATATAGAATCTTCTGTATCTAATAAAATGACTTGTAGGTAGTGCTTTCAAATTGACTTTAATTATGAAATCGTAAAATTTTGGTTCCAGGTACCATTTCCTAAATTTTTTAAGTAATTGGCTGTTATCAATGCCCAATACAGATATTTGGTTATTCTCAGATTGTTTTTGTGTTAGAAATCATGTATTTTCCAATATGTATATTTTATTGGACTTTTCAGTGTTACTTTGTTTTTGATGCTCTCAATGCTTTCAAGCAACGTAAAGATATAATTGTTTGCAGGTGGTGGATGATCTGTGGGTGTGATCTCCAATATTGGTTCAATATCTGGAAATCTTTTGACTATGGCTATTAGCAGATTTATTGTTTTTTGTGTCTGAAACACTGATATTGAGTGAAGTCCCAGACCATTCCACTTTGTTGGTTGGTTAAGTTGCTTTATTGAAATGGCAACTACTTTCCTGTTCCATAGTAGTTTGCTACAAAATGAATTAATTGAGGCTATAAATGGTTTTGTGAAACTGATTATTGGTAAATAGTAGCTTATTTTTGACATTATGAGTTGAGTGAATAATGATATTTTTGCATATATTGATAGATATGATCTGGATAATGATTCTGTGATTCTTTCTGCATCCACTTTCAGTTTGTTTTGTATTGTTGTTCTCATTTGATTCATTTCTAGATAAAATGGAAAACCTAGAAAACTGCTGGGCTTTCCTTGCTAAATTTGTTTGTTTACTTTCCCTGTAAAGATTGTCCAAGCAGCTGACTTATTAATATTGATTTTAAGTTTGAATTTTTTTGTATATTCTTCTATGATGTTTTTTAGTGCTTGTAGTTGCTTTTTTGATGTTAAGAATATTGTGATATCATCCATATAAGCTATACAAGGAATGTATCTTTTTGTATTTGGTATTAACACTCCCTGTATTTTTTTTTTAATTTCTTCCAATAAGGGGTTTATATAGAAGGTGAACAGTAGTGTACTCAGTGGTGACCCTTGTGGTATTGATTGAGTGGGATAGAATGATGATGATGTTCTTCCGTTAAGTGTGATATGTACTTCTCTGTTGAAAAGTAGGTTGGCTATTGCATATAATATTGATCGTGGTATTTATGTTTCCTTTAGTTGGTTTAGTCAGATTTTTATTGGTACAGAGTCGAAAGCACTTTCAAAATCTAGTTGTACTGCAATTGGAGCATATTTCTTCTTCTTAATTACTGACTTAATTATATTTTTAAAGATTAGTGCTGCCTGACCTGTGGATGAGCCTTTCTTTGCATACTAATGTTGTGATATTTTTGTCAGTATAAATGGTTCAATTTTCACCTTTATTACTTTTTCTAGCAGTTTAATTCCTAAAGACTCCATTGAGATGGGTCTTAAGTTGGTGATCTTGGTAATAGGTTCTTGTTTTTTCATAAATGGTACCATTGATATGTTGTATAATCCCTGTATGCTATAAATTTTTTGTGATATTTGATTTTCCAATTGACACAGGTATGTATTTGTAATTTGGCTAAGATGTGCAAGTACAAACTGTGGAATGCCTGGAGGTCCTGGATGACATGTGAGTGGGATTGATTCTAACACTACCTTAAAATCCTCGATTTTAAATGGCATCTCATCTTCAGTTGTTCCAAAATAATCTTCTTTGGTTGTAAATTGTGCATGCTTAGTTAGCTTTGTTTTGAAATAGTTATATATATGTGCAATCATGTTAAATCCTGCTGTAATATTATTTTCCGATTCCAGCACCATGGGAACTTTATTTATGGATGGGTACCCCAAAGCCCATCTAATATATCCACATGTCCATGTGTGCAGTTGTGCTAGGCAATTTTTTTCTTTTTTATGCTTAGATATTGTTTTAATTTATTGCAAGTCTGTTTATAGAGCTGGGTGAGTTTAATTATGTTTGTTTGATTATGTTGAACCGGTTTAGACAGACTGATTCTTTTGTATATTTCATCTGCTAATGTAGTTAGCCTGGAGGGAGGAATTGAATTTTGTGTGACATGGTTTATATTAAATGAAAGCATGTTAGTATAAGCTATGTATCTGGATATTGGGTTTAATTCAAGCTGATTTATTTTATTTATCATTATATAAATTTCTGAAAAAAGTGACTCTGTAGTATTGTCTGGTAATAGGATCATGATCGTTTTTTGCAAATTAATTATTGCGCTGCGGTGTGTTTTTATGTTTAGCGTTATTATCTGCGCTGCATGGTCTGAAAAAGGGGTTGGGGAAAGTGATATTTCTATTGAATGATGCAGCATTGGGGAATAAAACATTAGATCTATTAAAGTTCTATGTCTATTGTTATAAAAGGATATAGAGTTAGGTGGTAGAAAATCTTCTCCACTCATGAGTGGAAATATTAATTGGTGTATCCATTTCATAATCAATTTCTTATAACTTATGTTGAAATTTCCCATAAGAATAGTTGGGTAGGGATTGTTTGAGAGGATTGAGTTAATTGTTGTTATTATTCTGTTAATTACAGTTGGCCCTGGTGGTATATATACAAAAATAATATTTATTGAGAAGTTTTTATTATTGAATGTGGTTATTAATAGATTTGCGTCTATGTATATTATTTTAAATGTTGTAAAGGGACTTCTTTGGCTAATAAATATTCCTGTTCCACCTGAGGGTGTTAGTGTGTCTCTAGAGCATGCGCAGAAACCCATTTTACTCATAAGTTGTGCTGGATTTATCTGCGATCCGTTATAGATTTTCATTTCTATGAGTCCTAATATGGTAGGTTGGAGTTGTTGTATCCAGTGATTGATTTCTTGTATTTTTTTCTTCGAGTTTAATCCCCGAACATTTATTGCACCTATCTTAATTTTCATTGAGTTTAACTATATTGCAAGGGAGATTTAAATTGGACCATGGTTTACTCTGCCGTTTTTGTTTGCATGTTTTTTCCTGCAGTGATTCTGTTTGTGTTTGGATACGTGTGCTATAGTGTGGTGTTTTATTTAATTTTTTTTCTTCTGGTGCGGTTAGTTCTATTTCCATCTCTTCTGCTGTGGTTTCTTCAGTTAAATTAACCTGATTATCTTCTTCCTCATTCATTTTAATTTTCTTACTTTCTCTTGTTTTTTTTGTTTTATGTGTTTTCTTCCTGCTTTCAATTGATGTGCTTTCTAGCATTGGATAGTACTGTGTTATTTTATCCATGATTTCTGTGGTCATTTTATTTATTATTATGCTTTCTGATTGCTCATCATTTTCATTCATTTTTCCTTTAAGCTCTTTTGGTAGGTTCTCGTTTTCTTTTTCCTCCATTCTATTTAAATTGGGCGGGTTTTCACTCCATCACAGGGCATGAGAAAGTCATATGCTTCTATAGCAAAAAAAGCCCAAGATTATGTAAGCCTGGCAAAAGGTCCTAGATTCAGGAAAACAACAGCAGATGATTTGGAAAACATGAATCTTATGGATCAAAATAAAAATGATCCCCCCCCCCTCATATTGAATGGACTGATAAAATGCTGGAACAAATTGGAGAGAAATTCAACAAAACAATACCTCGATCACTTTTCCTGACGTTTAAACGTTTCTTCACCGATAAATCAATAGTACTCGCTGTAACAGATAGTCCTTGCACACTATACAATTTCCCCAAATCTCTTCTAATAGAAACACTGCATGAAAATAATATGCTTGAATCGGTACAATGCATAGGCAACCATCCAAATAGCAGATATGTGGTGGCCCAGTTTTATAAAAATGCGCAAAGAGAACAATTTAGAAATCGAATTAAGATGCTAAGTAATTTCACACTAATAACAGTCGATGAGAATAAGTATAAAAATATTTCCGGAAATTTAAAAAATACGTATTTTGGCTACAACATGGAAGATTTCCAAAAAATGATGAATCCTTTCGGAAAAGTCGTTTTCTTCCAGAAAAAATACATTTAAGAAGCAGCAAATCCTGTACTAACAAATAGCTTTGAATTCAAAATTAAATTGAATAAACAAGTAGACCCGGAGAATATCCCCACACACATAACCAATGAAGAAGCTACACTATATATTTACGTCAGAGGGCTTAAGCCAGGTTGCTTCCATTGTGGAAGAAGAGGACATATTGCAATGGAATGCAATGAACAAACACAGCAAAATAAAAACAACAATACATTAAAAACTCAGGAAACATTACAGAAAGTGAAGACACAAATAATCAACTAGACGAGTTAAACTACCCTACACAACAAAGCACCCAGGAAAACAACATATCTAATAGAAATGAAAGAATTAGCAATCCAGTAAACAGTATAACAAGAGATATTATTATGATTATTATTATATTAGGTTTGATCTCATTTTCAATATCTAAGTTTTTCACAAAGAGCATTTTTATGTTTGTGAGATGTGGATTAAAGATTAAGTAGCATCTTGTGAAACAGAATATGAAAAGAATGAATATGATTAATTTTATGGTAGAAAAAAAGTTTTTGTATATTCTATCAAGGAGACTTGTAATATGAACAAGTAAAATAAGAGAGTTATTATATTAAGAAGTATTCTATAATCTCTTCATTTCTATGACACTGAACACCAATAGCTTTAAATTCATGAAATATATTTTGCAAAAGAGGAAAGATTGAAGAGAAGGGCTTCAATTTTTTTTTTGTAATTAAAAATTCAAATATTTGGGTTGAAGTACAGATATAAACTTCTTATCATGTACTCCTTGAAATTAAAAGTCCAAGTATTTGGCTTGAGGTATCAATATCTAAACTTCCTTATGATATACTTGCTGACTAACAGAAAAGATTAGATGTTATTTGATATATTATTTTTGCTTTTTATTTCACATGTTTTTCTAAAAAGGTTACAAGAGAGAACTGCTCTATAATGAGAATAATTAATGCTTTGACAAAATTACTGTAATGGGTGCTAAAGTATCAGTAAGATTTACATTAATTAGGTCGATGATGCTACTGGCTTTTTGTTTGAGATTTACTTGATGATAAGTTTTTTTTTAATGAGAAAGTGAATTTAAAGTTGGATAAAAAGATAATTTTTTGAAAAAAAATAAGATATTGATTAGCAAAACCATATTGGAAGATAAGCTTTGGTCAATATATTGGTATTCTCTATAGAAATAGAAACTTGTTTTTGAATAATGTTTCTTGTGGCACTGTAAGAAATGTCCATTAGAAAACTAAAAAAAAAAAAAACAGAAATGAAAAAAATAGTATTATCTATAAGTATGTTCCAAGCATATAATTTTTTTAGTTAATGTTGATTGATGTTTTGTTAATGTAGTTATCAAGTTTAGTACTTAGCAAAAGAAAGAAAAATTTTTGAAGGAAGAACTATAGGGATAAATACAATATAGGAAATACAATTGATAGTTTGTCTGATATTAATGGAGGATGTATTTTTGGTATTTTTTTTATTTCTAAAATTAAAAGACTAAGTAATTGAAGAAGAATAGAATGCTAAGAGGTGAATCTTGAGGTATAGAGTGGTATAAATGAAAATCAGATAGATATTTCCATTTAATGTGCTATATAGTTTAAACTAGAAAAAAGTATATTGTATTTCTTAGAGCAATTGAAGTAGTTAGGTACAGCAGCTGCTATATCTAATTGCATTGTAATAGGCCCAGTTTTTTCTATGTTGTTCTATAATTTTAAATAAAATAACAGTTGCAAGATAGCTTCAGCTTTTTTGTGCATTAGAATTTGAATAATAAAGGTAAAGTTGGATTTTGTTTTTAATGAGAGATTTTATTATTATAATAAGATGTGCAAATTCTTAAGTTGTCCATTAGTGAGGGTAAATTATTTTAAGGATGAAAACTATAGAGGTAGTATTGATTTTGTGTGGACATGTATTAGTATTTGGACTATGGGTATTGTGAAATAGTTGATGTAGTTAAGTAAGAATTTGGCTATTATACAAAGATCAGAATGAGTATTGTCAGGGGTTCCATTTAATTTAAAGGCAATTTTTGATGGTAATTTTATGTTTTTTATCACAATGATCAAGTAAACAGGGGAGTTTTTTTTTTTTTGAGTAGCAATGAGTTTGAACTTTGCTTTTAAAATGAATAGTAATATACCAGTATATTTTCTGAATGGATTTGTTGATTGATAGATAATTATCAGTATTTATTGTATGTGCTTGTATTTTTATTTATGGAATGGATGCTATTGTAGGAGAGATTTTTTTAGTTACACTTAGAGTGTATCTAACTTCTTTAACAGTTTAGTTGGGTACTTATTTTTTTAAGTGTAAAAATTTATAATATATGTGAAAATTTTTATAATTGTTAGCCATAATTCTACTGGCTTTTATGATGTCTATTTTTTAAAAATACATGTACATTTTAAATATGTCTGCTTCATGAGTGGTGGCCTTTAGGAAAAATCTAAATTGTATTTTTTAAATATAAGGAAAGATTGATTGTATAAGTTTATTTTGATTTTAATAGATAGTGTTAATTGTTCTGAAAAGCTGACCAATAATAAGGTAGTAGTGATGATAATATGAACAGAAGATCTATTAGCATATAGTGATTTTTTTAAATATAGACAGAATAAGAGTTAGTGGAGATAAATCCTTCTACACTTATGAGCCTAATATTAATTTGGTGAAGATATATCTTGATAAAAATTAAATATGTTTAAATAACCCATTTATATAACAGGATGGGATTTTTTTTGGCCTTAATGTATTTATATTAAGTGTGAGTAAAGAGTGATAGTATCATTATGCTAAAGTTGTGGTCTGGGTATAGGATTTAAAATGGGAAATTGAGGTCTATGAGCATCCTTATTCTAGAAATAGCAACATTTAATTGAGAAAGCTCAAGTAAGCCAAATTTATCAAGATATTTTAGAGGTATTTAATTTCAATGATCTGGAATCTGTTGGGTAAAAATTGTAGGTCACTTTCTGAATGAAAATAAGTATTGCAGTGAGTTATTTTTTTATATTAATATATGCTATGTTTGTATTCACTGAAGGATAATGCATATAGAGTAATTAATATTATTTATATATTTCTGTTACTTTTGTTTAGTGTGTTTCATTGGAAGGATATTTTTAATTCTTAATTTATTAATTAATACAAAAAAGAGAGAGAATAAAACTGAGCAACTTAAAAAAAACTGAATTTGCGATTTAATGGCCACTTGATACCTCTGATTAATTGTTTCATGCTTATCATGACCATGATTTGGGAGAGGTATTATAATGGGGTGAACATTTTTGTTTTTGGGATTGGATATTGAAAAAGTGGTATTGTTTTCTTTTTTGGTGCATTAAATTCCGAAAAATTATTAGATTTTTTTCTTAAAACAGGTAAAACTCTCTATACGTATTGCCACTCAGTGCAAGCCAGAGTAATCAATGGATGCCAAAAGGCTTGTGCATAAAATTCCCATCTAGTGCCTACTCATCCAATATCCCCAGACTAGTTTCTGGCTTGTGGCCGTCTCAGTGAGGAACCTTGGATCTGAGAGCACTGCACCTAGATCTTAAGATCTAATCCAATCCTCCAACAGCCACCTTTTACCTCCACTTAACTACAAAACCACGAGACTTAAATTGAAAGCACTATAATATTTTCAATCCAAGCTCATCAACTTATATAGTCATAGATCTAGGTGCAGTGCTCTCAGATCCAAGGCTCCTCACTGATGAAAGCCATAAGACAAAAACTAGTCTGAATATAGGATGAGTAGGTACTAGATGGGGATTTTAGGCACAAGCCTTTTGGCATCCATTGATTACTCTGGCTTGCACTGAGCTACTATACTTATATATAGTTTTGCCTGTTTTAATAACAGTTAAGAGCAAGCATAAGAAATAGTGATCACGTGAGATTGTTTTCTTCTTAGTACTTTTATTTGCATCCACTTCTGCGATAAAAGTAATTTATTCATGAGTTGTTGGGGTGATGTTGGTAGTATTAAAACTTTCTGCTGTTTCTATTTTAATGGATATAGAGTTTTTTTTATTGATGATTATATATATTTTATTTATTTGCTTGTTCAATAATGAATTATGAAATTCCTGAATATTGGTCATTGCAAAAGTCATTTTACTTTTAATTCCATATTTTGAATTACTTTTGTTTATTTTCCCTACATTTTGGAAAATTCCATCTTCTTCATTTGAAGCAGAAATATTGTTTGTCAACTTTGTATTTTATTAATGGTATAGTCTATTTCTGATTTCATTGTATCTACATTTTAATGTAAAATGGATTTATCAAGTCTGACCCTTCAGAGGAAGTGGATATAATTTGTATATATATAAATTGCTGGTTATTATCCAAAAATAATGGATTGCCTAAGGGTGTCAACACTCCTATAGAATCCTGTTATTCTGTCACATTGTATAGTGTTTTTTTTTTTTTTGCATTGATGTGTTTTGATATTTTTGAATCTGCATTGCCTACAATCTTGATCCAGACATTCTTTAATAATGTGTAACTTGATTTTTCAATAGGTGCATTGAGACAAATACTTCTGAATATGATAAGAAGTGAACTACCATTGGAGTATTCATTAGATTATTTTTGTTTAATATAATGTCAAATATAGTCGTGTTGGTTAAGACAACCATTATGGCTCTCCCTTTTAATAGGTATTTAAAATTATTGATTTTTGTATTATTTTGATAAATTTGTAAACTATGGCTTGTGAAACTGATGTGGTGGTTTTTAATTTATCTTTCTTATTTTGTTTGCTTATTTATATCCATAAAACATTTTTTATTTAAAAGAGATCATTTCTTTTTGAAATATTGGTTTTTGAATAGTATTACTGAATTCGAGAACTAACGACCAATTATTAGTCAGCTAATATTCTATATAGCATTTCTTTTATAAGGAATTTTATTAAAGTAACATTAATATCCATGACCATTAAAATGAATCTTTTGTCATTTTAAATTTCACATACGATTTTAATATGTCATTAATTTTTAATTTTTTTTATCATTGAATTCATTTTTATCAGTAATATTTTAATCTAATATATATATATGTTGTTTGTTTCATTTATATTACAAAGTAAAAACAGAAAATGTTCAAGGTGAACCTTTAATCTCCTTATAATGGAGAATCAAATGAAAAATGAATAAAAACATTTTTGGGGGGCATTTGTCTTTTATTATATCTTTATTTATATGAATTTAAAAAGAATGGGGAAGTATGGAGGTGTTTCTTATATCTATAAAGATATTACATACGGGACAGAAAGGTGAATAACTCCGTGTGAGTAAAATTAAAAAATCAGATATATTAATCTTTAACTGAGGTTTAAAGTTTATATCTGTGCTAGAGATAATCTCTAGTTTCGAAAATGATTAGTAATAATCATTAGTGTATTTATCTGAAATGGATGGGTCAAAGCTGTGAGTGGAGGAAGTTTGACAATGGTAAATGAAAATGTAACAATTTACATATAATAAAAGATATATATGAGAGATGGTGACCTGGGCCAACTGATGAGTGCTGGCTCAGTACGAAATGCATCTTGGGGTCATTTGCCTTTTATTATATCTTTATTTATATGAATTTAAAAAAAAATAGGGAAGTATGGAGGTGTTTCTTATATCTATAAAAACATTTTATTTTTTAAACTAAATTTGTAATAATTATTGCTAATATAATCACAATAAATTAGCAATCGTTATTTGTTCTTTAATTTTCTCATTTTTTTTACCATATTATTTTTAGTCACCTTGTTTAACTAGTACTTGGCTGGCATCATTCTTTTGGTCAAACAATTGAATTATATATTTGTGTAATCACATTTTATTTGTTAATTACAAGCACTGAAATTTTTACTCCAATCATTTATCTTAATAGTCTGCTCTTTGTTTCTTAGCTTTTTATTCTTTGTCTCTGTATGTTTGTGTGTGTGTTTTTGTTTTCTATTGGAGTTAGAATAGTTACACTCAATGTGTCGCTAGCTATTAAAGATAAATGATAAATTTCCACATAATTCTCACATTATGCAAAATATTCACAAATATACATGATAGCAACATAAAAAATATCTGATTTACACTTACAAGTATGAATTAACAATTAAGTTTACATTAACTTCATTCAATCATTCATAAGAATAAGTCTCAATAAATCAACTCACTCTAAGAATGAGCTGCTACTTTTCAAGTCTACGATTCAAATATGTATAATAACCCACATAATTTTTATAGTGAAATTTCCGTTACCATAATTCATTTGTTAAATTTTTGAATAGCAGACATACATTGAGCTATATAATGAGATATCCTTGGTATTTAGACAATAAAAAATTCACATTAATTTCTAATTGTAAAAAAAAAAAAAAAACACATAATGGGCAAGTATAATCCTGTCATCATCCCAATAGATCAAAATCTCCAGAATTAATGTTTCCAATACAAATCCTTCAAAGAGTAAAATATTTATAATACATTATGATGAGTCTCTGTTTCAAACATAGCCTGGAGATCTTAACATATAGGAGTGTACATGTGTGAGGATTAGATTTTACTCATATCTTTATTTAGATTAGTAAAAATCTTGATACATTTTGTTATTATTGTTGACTCCTTTTATTTTAGTACTAGTCATTCTATTTTTTTTTTTTAATTTTCATCTTTTTTATATATTTTATATTTTTCTGAAATTGCTTTTCTTATAAAGTGTTCAAATATAACTTCATATTGATCATATATATTTTAAATGATAATGTAGATTTGTCCTATTTAATTTGGTGGGGTGACCGACCTTGGAGCTAAGTCAGAATGAAGAATGCAATTCTGTTATTCTACTCGAGCAATAAACTGTTCGATTATATTTTATTTTGCCCTAATTTGATCGAAGATCTTTTTATTTTATTTGTAATTCATGATAATCTTAAAAGTTTTGCATTTGGACTTTACATATTCGCACATAATTTTGCATTATTTTTTGTATATTTTGCATACTATATATATATAATCGTTAAAATGAACTTTCATTCTTTCGCAATTAATTGATTCGGTTTTCTTTAATATGTGTATATATATATATTTAGAATAATGTTTATTTGGCTGTATTTCTTTGCCTTTTTTAAAGTACGATATCTTCTTTTTTTTCCATTTCTAGTTACCATTGTATTTTTAATTGTCTTGTTTCTTACATTGATACCAAAAAATATTTATTTATTGTTATGAAATGTAAAGAATGTCGTGTATAACTTATAACTGTGAATACTTAAATCAACCTCAAGTTTTTAAAATTGGAGATATATTTTCTTTTTTATATCTATCTTTAATATTCTTTAACAAATACAAAATTTATATTTTCAGATCAAGTAAATTGCTTTAAAAAAAGAAAATCTTCAATTTCTATTCTATATAGAATCCATTTGAGTAAATATAAAAATGACTATTCTTTTCTTACAGCTATTGTTAAAATAATATTGCACAATACAATTTCAAATATCATCCTTGAGTAATGAACGAAGCTGTATTCATAACGTAACTATTAACGTTGACTTTAAGCTTTTGTTAAAGAAGTAAATTATGCCGAGTTTCTCACTTCCCTCCTTTGTCCCACACAAAATAAGAGACTTGTTGCATAGAAAGCTATAAAATGTCAGTTTTCCAAGTCATCTATATAATAAACAACTTCTTCCATTCCAACTTGCTATACATCTGATTGGTAACTCAATTAGTTTAAACAGCAGTTTCGCTTGCTTTAATAATTGAGCTCTCGGTTCTTACAAGGCTGTTTCAAAAGTAAATTTATGCAGCCACTGAATTTTCTTTGTTCTTTTTCTCCAGGTGAAACATAATGTCTTTTTTCTTATGTAGAAAATTTCCCCCTCCTTTGTAAATATGAAATCATTAAAATATTGAGTTATTCCTCATTAAAATACTTCTTAAGTTAAATATTTTATAATAAGTTTTTAAGTTTCTATTCATTGAGACGTATTAAAATTTTACCTAAAATAAAAAGTAAGAAACATAATATGGATTTCACAATGAATGTTATTATATCCATTACGTATATTTAATTTTATACCATCAATGCATATAAATGATTGCGTGCATATATATATATATATGCTGTTATCTGTATACATTATTAAGTTCTTGAAAAAAGAATTAGCAATCTGAGCAATAGGGATATATTAAAACATTGCCAATAGTCAGTTTTAATTGTTGGTCATCTTTTATTTTAACATTCCTAAATATAGGTCACTTTATATCTAAAAAAGAAAGAAGAAATCCAAATAATTTTTGAATATTATAAAGAATAATTTGATGATAATAATGACAAATAAGATGCTGGGAAATCAAAAGCTAGAAAAACTGTTGTATTATTAACAAAATGAATCCAGACACAAATCAATAATAAATTTGTTTTATCAGATATGTTGCAAAGTTGTTGTTTTTTAAAAAATCGTATCCAATTATAATAAATGATAAAAACTTTCAACTAAATCATATGCTGATGGTATGACAAAACTCTTGCAAAAGTTCATCTATTGATCACCAAGCCAAGAATATCATAAAGTAGCATTCATCAAGTTTTTTTTTTGCACAAATGGCTTCCATACAAACATTAGCTTTTACAGAATTAAACAAGGATGATGCTGACTGATGGCGGGAAATTTTTAATGTGCTAATAATTGCCGAGAAAAGCAGAACTGTTGAACATTTATGTCACTGCATTTCTGAGCAATGTAGAGATGTTATTAACTATAAATAAAATGATCAAATTTTGTACTGAGAGTAAGGGTATTCATACAAAACACTTTCTGCTTTTTTAAATTCCTTTTTCTATAATATTTAGTTTACATAACATTTCATATGATAAAATAAATTATATTAAGGAAATAATAATGCAATTGATTACCATCTGTGATAATTATTTTATGATCATGAAACTTATTCTACATCTATCTTTGGTAAACAAATATAACCTAAGAAGTGATAAAATCAGTAGTGATTTAATGCCAATCACTAGATATAGTGCCAAACATATAACCATGATGCTCAATCAGAACCCTTTACCAACCAAACAGCCAACACATTGGGAAAATAAAATTTTATATAACCTACAAAAGATGAATCAAGACAATCCATACATAACCACTACATAAATAAGAATCTCAATAAGGCATTGAAATAAATATAAGATAGATTAAGTCATAATATTGGCTAAGCTCAGAGGGTTTCAGAATGCCATATGCTACATAATAACAATAAGAATAAATAACGAAGAATAAGTATTATTAAAGCAAATGTAACATTTAGTCAAATTTAAGAGGAGGAGATTTCTCATACTCATACTTATAAATTATAACATTCTATTATCGGGAGCATATGTCATTAAAAGAGTTGAACCATTAAGCATCACATGAATGCCACAAGCCAGAAACTAGTCTGGGGATATTGAATGAGTAGGCATTAGATAGGGATTTTATGCACAAGCCTTCTGGCATTCATTGATTACTCTGGTTGGCATAGGGTGGCACTACTGTATGGAGAGTTTTGCCTTGTTATTAAAATAGTTGGCTATATTAAAAATTCTTCACTTACAATACTTTTTCCAATCATGACCCATCTAACAACCATGACAAGCATTTTACTCCCATGACCAGATCTACAATTAAAATTCTTTTCATAATAATAAAAGCATGTCTTATGTTTTATCACAGTGATATTTCTTAAAACAATTTTGCTTTGAATTAAAATAATTTCTTTAACATTCTTCCGTAATTTATTATCTCTTAGTTTGTTTAATTAATGTGAGCTTTATTTTTCTTTTTTCATTTAGGATTATTGAACAAAGAATGAAATGCTAGTAATAATATAGTGACATATACTCTTATCCTTAAGATGATATGCCCTTAACTTACAATAATAATAATTTTAACAATTAAAAATAAATGTATACTCTTAATTTGGAATAAAATAAATCACTAGGAAAGCATTCAGATATAATAAGTGAATAAGAGATTTTATGACCACTCAGGATATCATACTAATTCATACTATACAACTACTTTTGAACTTAAATTAAGCAATTTCATCATTTAAATTTATGATGAAAAATCAAAAATAGTTTTCTAAATAAAATAAGGTAATTTCAATATGGAAACAGTGATCTTTCAACAGATGAAATTGATTAAAGTGATCCTTTTAATAATGAGCAAATAAATAATCTATTTCTTAGATACTTTCTTTACATCTGAGATGCAGTTAATGTGACTCTCATGTCAAATAAGATGGGTTCATAAGTTCTCAATAAATACAATTAAGGATAAATTTATAATGGATTCTATAATATTTACATTTCTGAATATGTGTGTGAATGATTATAAATACTCGAGAAGAAAATTAACAATAAAAATAACATTTATTATTAACAATAAAGACATTTGACATACAAAAACTTTAATATATTACAATATTATCAGAGTAAATTATCTAAATAATCAATTATACAATCCACTATAAAAAAATTATAACTATACAGTTTACAAATGAATGAGTGAGAATAAAATAAATATTAAATAAAAATCATTATTCACTGGTTCATAAGATTTTCTGCAATATTAATATTATAATAAGTTCTCAATTTTACAACACAACCATTTAACTATAAATGTATTTAATATCTTTCTAATATCATCAATCCAGTGGTGAAATAACTATTTAAGAAGATGTATATCATTTATTGATGCCAAATATATAACTTTAATTTCTAAATTAAATGCTTATTGGATTTACATTCTGAAATACCGGCAAAGTACAGCAATAAGATCTACATAACAAATTGAGAACATACTGATTCAACCAAAAATGCAACAGAAATTAAGATGATGTAAATCAACACTATAAAATATATCAATAGCCAGGATAAAGTCAAGGCAGTACACTACCCATAGCTTTATATAAAAGTACATCATAAATAGATCTGCATTTGGGATAATAAGGCAAAGTAAAAAGCAAGTGACAGCATGAACTCAAGGAAAGAAACACTTGAATCAGAGAGCAATTTTTAGACATACACAATGAGAATGAATCAACAAAAAATACAATAAGAATAATATCAGCCTTAAATGCAGTATTTTATGCATAAATATGAAACAAAGAATAATATAATTCATAGAAAATATAATGACAAGAGAGAGGCAAAGCTAAATCTCTTTGAAAACACTGGCAAGATAGGAATATACATTATAGCAAGAGAGAGAGAGAGACTAACACCATAATCTCTTAAATAATACAACAAACTGATATGTAAAACTGATAATGTAAATAATTAATGTCAAATATAGCTTAATAAAAGAAATTATGGCATAAAAATAAGCAATAAAATATACACCACTTTCTATTATATTTATCATTAATATGTACATTCAAATAAATAACTTCACAAAAAGCAATTAAATGTAACACCTTTAAGATACAATATGTTAAAATAGAAATATTCTGAGAACTTTTGGATAAATGCAGCTTATAACAATTTATAAAACTATAACAGATAGCAATGTATAAAATAAAACATGTAGTATAGTTTCATAAAAATTGAGACTTAAAAGTATAATAAAAATGAAATTCCTTCATTCTTGGTGTTCTAACCATACAACAGGACACAGTTATAGTAAATACCATTCTGAAAACATTGAATATTTCCCCAACTTATTTAAAAACAGAAAAATTCAAATCACATGTAAAGCACTTTAACATGCTCATTAAGTAATAAATTTCCATGTAAACACTAGCACAAAAACATGTATGACCATTTAACTTTCATGAAATATATTTCAAAATATACACAAATAACAATGCATCTCTAATTTATCATACAATCTCTTATTATCTTTTTGAAAGTACATATTGATGAAAAAATTGAGGGCTATATGTTATTTTGAGAAATAATGTATTCAATAACAGAGCAGGTTCTTGACTAATAATAATAACAACAAAAGAGAAAAGTAGATGTTTATACAAAGAAGGATGGATAAGTTTATAATCCTTGAATGAAATAAGTTTAGAATCATTCGTGTTCAAATTATCTGCAATACAACTTATTATAGCTGCTGCAGAGAAGAGCAAATAATTTAAAGAATAAATCTGAATACATTGTTCATTAATATCCAGGAATATTATCTTTCAATTGTATTTCATAAGTGGATAAGCTTTTATGGAGTAACAAATGTCAATAAATTTAATTTTATTATTTCAGGAAAATATTTTTCCTTTTGTTGAATTCAACATGATGATATTCAATGAGTGAATAGTTTTTTTTTCTTTCATCTGTCATAGCATCAGCTGGGAAGCGAACCCGCTAACCTGTGACAACTGCTTGCAAAGCAGCCGTCGCTGACCTCTCGAATGCTTGACGTGAGCGAATAGTTTCCACCCTACCAATAGTAAAATGTCATTTTAAATGTAACAGCATTTAAAATAATTTGTTTGTTAAATATTATCTTTTTTCTTAAAATCAACATTTATGAATATTGAAACTATATTTCATGTCGTAAATTAAAAATTCATGAAATTTTAAATTCAAAAGTTTTTAAATAATTTTAATAAAGAAGTTATATATAGATATTTTATATACACAGATAAATGTATACAATATAGTAATTATAAAGTAATTTTGTTAAATCAGATTAAATAAAATATTTTCTAAAAAAGTTGTAAACACTAATTAATTCTAAATTTAGTTTAAAAGTAGGTTAAAAGCAAAAGGTGTTTTCTTTTAACAATAATTAAAAGTGGAAATGACATACTATGAAAAAGTAATTAAAATGCTTGTAAACAGTTCAATAGAATAAATTAAGGAGATAAATAATTAACATGGTTTAATTTAAAAAGCTGATATTCCCATTCCAAGATAAGAACTTGCAAATATGGGATTGGGCAAATAAACTTGGACCATAGTGAATTCTCTAGAGTTATCTATAGCCAATAGAACAAAGGATCCAAAAGATGAGTGATGGATCTGAATTTTACAGATAAGATAGCTCCAACCATATGAATAGTGCTGGAAATTACACTTGATGGCTATTCTTATTCTGAATTTATTATTCTTCATCTGCTCTTACTAAAATGATTATCATTATTTTGCTGTTGTACCAGATCCATGATAAAAAAGTAGAGAAGCCATTATCTGATTCACTCTGTCAAGCTTGCAGATAGCAAGATGAAAACCCATCACTGAGTCCCAAAAAAAAAAGCCATCAGCAAATGAAGAAACCACCCAAATATGTGTTTGCTATGATTCCACATGAGATGAGTAAAATTCTGATAACCAGTGATACAGGAAGAATCAGCCATTAAACCCAAGATGAAAACACTGTTGAATCATTCTAATAAAGTCTAAATGCTCATCTAACTTTTCATCCACCATAGCTATGTGTTTAAGAATATACTCTGCTAAAATAAACCAATACCTAAAGATTAAATGTGAACTTTTGATGCTGAAAGACTGTTTATGAACTTTAAACTAATCTTTAGTTAATTATTATTTATCTCCTATTTAATGAAACTTGTTAGTAAATAGTTATTGATTTAATCTGTTTATGAGCAGATATGGCAAGAGATTGTAATTTGTTCTATTTATCATGCCACAATTTAGTCTGTGATAATTGTATAAAATTATTATATAAAAGACAATTGGCTTGTAATCACAATATCTTACCATGCTATTATTCATTTGTATGTTAATTAAATTGGTTATTTAAAAAAATATCAATAATGTGTTAAATCAACAAGTTAATAAATTAAAAATGGAGTTCAATTGTGCTACATAGACAAACTACATTAAGGTCATATTAAATAGATGTCATTTTGAATGAACTATTCTTGTGTTTTGAGGTGATATAATTGATAGAAATGTTAACCATCAATTCAGATTATGCTTGTTACATTTGAAACTCCTTATTATGTAATGCATTAGTGTTAAATGATTGTAAAACCATTTGCAAACTGCTGGTCACTTACCTTCATTATTCATCTAGGGTAGCAATGTGTGGTAGGTGAAAAGTTCCTATAGTACATGGTAGAAGATTATTTTCTACCATATGCATATAATTTATAGATATATTAGTTTTTGTTCAGAAACTATTGCACTACAGATGTTATTTTCTGTATTTTATAATTATTTCATTATTTTAATTGCTTGATAATATCATAATTCTGAAATTGAGCACACAGTCAATTAGTTAAACCATTTTAAATTTGTATTACTGTATTATCCTCATTTGGCAAGGTTGTTTAGTCTTAGAGCAGGGATAATGAGAGGGGCAAGCAGTTATGAATCTATGTAGTACATTGATCTATTCACAAACGACTAATGATAATAATATTCTACATTAGTAATTTTCAATTGTTTTAAAATATTTAAGCATTTTACTACCATATATAATATCTGTGCATAATCTAAATTATTGCACAATAATAATAGGATTTATAAAGGTTTATTTACTATAAAGAAGTTTCAAAATTTATAAATCAATTAAGTAAAGTTATACCAGTGTGTGTGTTATTTTGTACAAATGTAAATAAATTATGTGCTGTCTCATTGCTTTTGGAAGTTTATCATCATTATTTGCAATCAATAGCTGAAATAAAATAGTTGAGTTTCTTATTTCTCCCGACCTTAGTATGTTGTAAAGGAAAAAAAATGATCAGATTGTAATGTCAGAACTGAATTGCATGTGGATTGCTTTTGATGATTTTCATGTGGGTTGCACAATTAACAATATAAAACGATACAATCAAATGTAATGTTACCAGGCCAAGACTTTTATTTTATTAATACAACCAAACAAAAATTTTAAAAAATCATTTTTTAATATTATTTTTTAATTATTTTTTTAAAAATAAAATCTTGTTCTACTTTTTTTTTGTTCAAGACTTTTATTTTTTTACTACATTTTTTAATTTTTTTTTTTTAAAAAAAACTTTTTAATTTTGAGTATTTGTATTAACATTTTTTTTTTTTTAAATAAAATCTTGTTCTAATTTTTTTGGTTTTTTAAAACAAAAATTAAAAACAATCATACCTTTTTTTTTTTCAAGATTTTTTTTTCCTACTACGTCTTTAAATTTTTTTTTTTAAAAAAAATTTTACTTTTTAGTATTGGTATTAAATTATTTTTTAAATAAAATCTTGTTCTCTTTTTTTTGGAGTTTTGTTTATTAATTTCTGGAAAACAATTCTTTTTTTCTTTAGCATAATAACAAAAATAATGCACAACAATAATATACGAGACGGACTGCTTTCAAAAACGTTATTCTGGAGCCTTGGTTTATTTTTCTCTTACATTTACTCCGAAAACATGACTTTCCATGTTATCACTGGGAAATCACATTTGTTCCTACCCTTTGCTAATGTTTTCCACATTTCAAGTTGTATAGGGAAGGGTTGGGATGGTGTGACAATTCTTAGTAATTCAGACTGCGTGACTTAAGTAGAAATTGAATTACTATGTTTTTGAGACTTAAAACATTATGCCCACTTGAAATACAAACACTGTAACATGATATGGTAGCCAACTGTGACTTGTGCATGTAGTGTCACAAAGCACAAAACAGGCTGTAATACTTCTGTGCAATGCCATCAAGCAGCCTAAAATGGCTAATGCAACAAAACTGTTGTATTACCCATAAGTACAACCATGTAAATGATATTTTTATGTGTTTTTACACATAAACAACACCGTCAAGCGGCCGTGCCCAGCTATCAAAAGAGTATTTATAAATCATACATTATAATAATTTTAAAAAGTCATTCATCCTTAATGTATGTTTAGAATACATTTTAATGACTCAAAGAAATATCAGTTTAAACTAAATTAAGTATTTCCTTGTTGGAGCATAATTAAATTCAATAAAAACATTTATAATTTTTTGTTATTATAAAGGCAGGTTATGCAATAGAGAATATAACAATCTGTCATTTTTAAAATGCTAAATTCAAAGAAAACTTTCCAAAATGTGAACCTTTTACAGAAAAATATTTTTCTTCTTAAATAAAACTGCTTAATAATACTTAAATAGTCTAAAGTTTTTAGCACTCTTAATATTTACAATATATAGTAAATTTAACTTATGAGATTGTCTATTTCTAGCAAGTAAATTAGAATCAGTAAAAATTCTTACAGAACAATGATGCCTTATCATATAAAAATAATTTAATTATTAACTGTTTATTGATCTTTCCATCATATTTCCCTGCCATGTAAAATTCAAGTATTGGAAGTTTAAGTTTAAATCTTCTGAGCTTGAATGAAATTCAACTTTTAAAGCAAACAAAAATGTATTGAACAATTAGAACTTAAAATTTAACAAGTAAATGAACAAAGAAATAACTGAAAAACAAGTAGGTAAATTGTATTTGTGTTCACTAGTTTTATTTGCAAGATATATCATGGAATAGATTTTTAAGGTGTGAAATTGACATCATCTACTCATCTTTGACCTGCAGTTATTAAAATTTACAAATTAATTAGAATTCTGAGGGAAAGTTATTAAAAATAAACTAATTTACATGTCTGTCTAGACATTAATTATTACAATTTTAAAATAAATTATTTAGAAAACCAAGAATGTATTATAATAAAATATTATATATTACCTTATTTCAAATATAATACTATTTTATACTATTCACTTAAACATATTTATATTCTTTAACTGATTTAAGCTCTTAGAACATTTTTAAGTAATATTTTTTAAAACAAAGACTTTTAACATTAACAAGGAAGTTAAGATAAAAATTTACATCCATGCATCCTCACACACTAATGTATTTATTTACTTAAAAATATATAGCTTAATTAATAAGATTAATTATTTCTCTTCTTTAATTAACTAGTTTCAAAATTATTTAATTAAACTAATTTTATCACAGTTATCATTAAATAAAGCATACTTATTAGTAAGTTATTTAAATAATATGCACTTTTATTAACAGATAATTTAAATATTAATAACTCAGCATTAAAGATTTAAATTTGTCTTTACATTTTAACTCTAATATTGACTTTTAACACACTAATAGTTAAATTAAGATAGTTTTACTCTTAATGTTTTTACAATTAACTTACTAACATTTCAGGGTAATGATATCCCTAAAACTAGCATTTTAAAATCATACACAATTACTTATGGGTTTAAAACACCACATAAACTATTAAAATAACTTTTAGAGCTATTAAACATTACAATAGTTGTTATACAGTGATTTAGAAAATATATCAACATGTAAACATTAAACAGTACTATTCTATTAGCCAGGGCTGGCCACTTGATGGTGTTATTTCTATGCAAAAGCACAGAAATATGCCATTTACACAACCACTCATCCAATTTATGACCTGATTTGTGTTACACTTTATCTGAATGCTCACAGTTCAAAGTTCATTACAGTATTATGTGAGGGTGGCTGGACTTCAGCCTGTCACAATTCTTCAAATATGCATGACAAACTAATTAGCTTACATCTCACCTGATGTACTATTACCTACTAACAATTGTAACCCTGTCAACATGCTTCCCTACTCAACATGGAAGCTTCAAAAAATTTGGAAAGGGTATGGCCAAACATGATTTTGCCAAATCACATTTGTGTGAGAACACACACACAAGACAAATAAAATGACTGACTGCAAAACCGAGACTTTCAATATGTGGCAACAGCTGTCCACAAAAGCTGGTGTGGTGGCATTTTAAAGTCCCATTCCTGTTGGCAACAGCTACAGAATTCCATTCTTGACATCCTTATGGCTTCTGTACTACTGGAGCCACAATGATCTGAACCTAGAGCACATCCTGACTGATCTGGAGATGTGTAGAGGTGTCATGGTGAAGTGGACCAACACTGCATGTAATCTTGACATCTTGTGAAAGCAAACACTATTCAGAAAACATCGCTAATAAGACATCAATAATATGTCTTAATGACTGGCATCAGAATATATATTATCAACAGTGATCCATGGCAATCTTTTGCAATTTATGGTGGAACTGCAACCTGAATAAAAATCTCAGCCGAGTGATATGAATGAATAATAATCACAAACAACAAAATAAAAAAAAAAATCTGTGTCAATATTCTTTTCAAGCAAAACAATCTAGGTCAAGCCAAGAATAAATCCAAAACTTTGGGCCATTTATATGCTATCTTATCTCCTGCATAATCTTTCTTTTCCTTTTTAATTAGAAGTTTTAACCCAGGAAAAATCTCTATCTCACGCTCAATCTTAATTACAAATTCTGACCAGGGCTTATCATATTTAAAAATTAATTAATACAAAATGAAATCTCCACTTTTAAAATAAATTAAAATGGATTACCATTAAAATTAAAGTACAAGAATGTAATTAACTTTTCTTGTAAAACTAAAATCTTTTACAAAAGGATTACAAATTTTAAATTAGAACATCTGGACAAATAGACTAAAAAAAAGCAAGTGTCAAAATTTTTTTAATTTTAAACTAAAATAAAATCTATTGAAGAAAAATAAAATCCCAGACTTTTAAAATATACCAGAGTATGTGTGTGTTAATGCACACACTCTTAATATAAAAAATAGAATAACAAGATTACTGTTTTGTTTGATGGCATTATTTCTATGCAAAAGTAAAAAAAAAAAATGAACTGGCCTGGTAATGTTATATTTCTGTGTTTCTGCATAGCAACAATGCCATCAAGTGGCTAGCCCTGGCTAATAAAACAGTACCCATTAAACAATAAGACAATTTGTTCAATACAAAAATTAATCTGTGGAAATTCTTTTTTTTTTATTACTAAGCAACTATATAGCTAAATATTTAGTTTTATGGACAAAGCTAAAGGTCACAATATATAGTATCAATTATTTTATGATCTTCAATTCACTACCAGATTCTTCACATTTCTCTAAAAATGCTATTATCTTAGGATCTATCTCTATCATTCCAATTGCTTCATTGATGGCCATCTTTTCTAGGAATATACTCAGCCCAGATTTTGGTTTTTTAAATCTTTCAATAATATTAGGGTCTGTTTTTGCTTTTTTATAAATCTTAACATAACACTCTTCATAATTTTGCTTTTTGCTTGTAGTATCTTTATTGCTCTTCTGTTAAGTATACAAATCTCAATAGCAAAATATATTTAATAAAATTCTTTTTTTTTCTAAGCTCATAGGCATATTTCTTTTTAATCTTAAATTATTTTTACCAAAAACAATCCATTATGATTCTATTTTCATAGGCATTAACAATTTGACACAAATATTTATAATTGTTAACTTCTTCTAATTCTTTGCTATTGAATTTTGTTTGCTTTCTTTTTTTAAGCCAATGAACTTTTATTTTAGTTTTTTTTTTTAATGTGTGTATTTAAAACTGCTTTCTTGTTTTCGTCATATTTTCTACAGCTCTAAAGCATCATTTAGAAAACAGACACATTATTTAGATAGTAATTATATGTCAAACTATTTTCATCATATAATATTAATATAGAACATTCAACTATTAGTAATATCCCACAAGTTAGTATGCAACAAATGTTATGAGTGATATTTTCTCTCTTTTTCAGATGTTGCTGACCTGACAAGTGACAGTACTAGTGAACCTGCTTTCAAATTCATAAATATTGAATTTAAGATAATGATTTAACCAATTTAGTTATTCCGAAGTTTAAATAAAGTTTATATTTTTTTTAAAGATAAAATATTTAATATTAGATGATGGAAATAGTGCATCATATAATTACTTCAAAAATGCTATTATTGCAAATCTTCAGACATTATTTAGATAACTTAAATAATTTTCCTTTCTAAACGTTCAGTTGCAATCTACAAAACAATTCCTATGTGTAAAATGTTTAGGAGATGGAGTCATTCTGTCTTCTATTCCCATCAATATTAGTTCATATATCACTGCAGAATTTAATCATTGTTGATGCATCCTGACATACCCTTTTTACTGATGGAATGTAAAATGGAAAGTTGTACTTATTGTGATTTTCATCAATGTTCTTATTGTTTTCAATGTTAAAATCATTTCTAAATTGAATTTATTCTTTTGGATGATTTAAATCATATCTCTGTAGAAAATTTGTAATGATTTTAGTAAAGATTTTATAATCAAGACTAATTTGTAATATTCCATATCTTTTTTCTCAATTTTTTTAAATATCGGTATACCCTAACATGAGCTTGAGTAATCAGTGATTATCAGATTAATATAAAATTCCTATTCTTACTATTTAAATTCTCATGTTCAGATCCATTTCTGGTTTTTATCTTCAATAATAAAGCTTAGGATCCAAAATAGAAAGAAGTGTATATTTCTATTATATTTGTCAGATTGAAAATCTGAAATTCAAATGAGCCCAATATTTTAAACTCAAATCAACTTGCTTGAACAGTTTTGTAGATGAATCCAGTTCAATATTTATATATTTTAATTTTTTCAATTCTTTACTAAATATAAGCACTTTATTCCTCTAACTAAAAAATTATTAATAACAAATCACCAAACACTGACATACAATGCAAATTTTATATGCACTTGATAATCAGTGATTACTCAAATTTGCTATAGATGGCATTAGAATAGAAAGCTGCTTTTGTTTTATCATATTGTTTAAATTTGGAGTTTGGTGATTTGATGTTATTAATATTTATTGCTATAGAGATTTTTATAATTGTTCAAGAAAGTTGTTGACTTGAGTCCAAAATTTTAAGTTGATTTGAATTTCAATTTTTTATCTTGATAAATGAAATGAAGGTAAAAGTGTTTGCAACATGCTTGTCTGAATTCCAATTTTGAATCCAAAGCCTCAGTGATGAAGGCAGAAACTTCTCTGGTAATGAAAATTTGAATACTAAAAATAGCAATTATATACATCTAGTCATCATTGATTAATTAAACTTATGCTAGATAGCATTAGAATGAAGAAAGGTACCAGTATTAATTTTTTCATGTTTTATTAAATCTGGGGAAAAAAAATTGAATGCATTTTTAATATGATTTGTTTTATTTAACGTTCAACTATGTGTTAGAAAAATATTTGTAAAATCTATATTTGTGTTAATATAATTTATTAATATGATTTGTTTTATAATATTGAAGTGTGGGATTTATTAGACTTATTCTTGATATGTTTTTCAGTTGAATATAACTACACATACAAATCAGCTACTTAGTGTTAAACAATATTCATAAATGCATTTTAATCATTGAATTAATAAATATGCAACAAATAAAGTAAGTATGGAGGATATATTTAGTCTTCACTTTCATATTCTGTATATTTAATTTCATAATTATTTGTTATATTGTGATGGCAATATATTTTTTATATTTGATCAATGATTTATTAATAAATTATGTTATATAAACTTAAAATTATTCAAGGTAACAGTTTGAAATGGACATCAGGAAAAGCCCCAGGATAATTGTTGATACAACCAAGTAATAAATAATCTTAGATAGTACTCCCAAAATGAATAATACATGTTCGCAATATTTTGTCCAGTTTACATTAAAAAATTGCAATTTTTATGGATCATAGAAATAAGCTATAAAATTGTTCCCATCATTTTGTTTCAAAATACATTACTAAACTAATGGGCGTTGTCAAAAAAAAAAAAAGGTCTAGAATGCCAACTAAAATAATAACTAACAAATATTAAAATTAAAAACACTGTGAATATTATGTCAAACAAAATTTCAGAAATAATTTTTAGAATTTAGCAAAATATTTTAATTTTACAATTAACAAGCATCACTTTTTAAATTTCAACAAATGATCACTTATAAGAAAAATATTAAAATCCAAAAATATGGTGGCAGAATACAGAAAAAATACATGAACTAACTAAAATCAAAGTTCAATCATGAGAGAAATATTAAACTCCTAAAATATGGCAACAGAATACAAAAAAAAAATGTTAAATTTTTTAAATTAATAAACATATTTTAAATTTCACTAAATGTTAATTACAAGAGAAATATTAAAATTCTAAGATATGGTGATAGAATACAGAACAAAATGCATGAATTAATGAAATTAAAAAATTCATTTGCAGGAGATATATTAATCAAAACACTACAGATATGTTTAATGGGGAAAAAAAATCAGAAACAAAATTTAGAGTTTATTATAATTATCAAATGACAAAAAAAAAATATAGTGTAATCAAAACATTATGATTGTGTGCTTAAACTAAAATGTTTTACTTTTAAAATACATGACAGAGTTTATTAGTGATTAATGAATAACAAAAAAAAAAATTACTAAAAAAAAAATTCATATCCTAACACACGAATTAAAGCATTTTAATATTACAATTAAAAAACAAATAAACAATAAATCCACATTGTCAAAACTATTATTTTATGTTGATTTTTTATTATCTGAAAGTGGTAAAGGTCATGGGTCTGGAGAGGTAATGGTGTTTACCTTTGGTCGTAATGGTGTTTACCTTTGGTCTCATGATGCTGTGATATCAGAGCAACCTCTTGATATTTAATGGTAAAAAAAATAATACTCCACTAAAAAGTTAAAACAAATTTTCAAATGTTCGTAATCTTAAAGTAATATGTATGAAGTGAAATTCCTATAATAATTGTGAAATATTTATTTTATATTGATCTTTTTTAATCAGTAAATAAATATTGTACCATCTTGATTTCAATTTAAACCTGGAATTAATGTTTTTATGTTGGCTTATTTTATTTTTCAATTGTTTTAATAAGATCATATAGTGATTTCCATCTTAGAGTAAGATAACAGGCATAATTTTTTTTATTATAATTATTTTTAAAAATGATATATCAAAATATTAGTTTATTTCATATTGTAATAAACTATAAAATTAATATTTTATTCAGGTTGAATTATGTGTTGATAAATTCATTTGCTGACATTTTTATTTACTGCCTATATTTAACAAATAATACATGAAAATAGATAAACAAAATACCTAATTATTACATAGAATGTGTATATGCATGTATATCACTATTTTATGATTATAAAATCAATATTAAATTATACATATTTAAAATATTATATATATAAATATTTAAATAGTTATTAAAATATAGAATATTGTATATAAATAAATATGCAAGGAATGTTCATATTTTATTTAAAAATATGATTTTAGTCAACTGTTGGTGGCCTAGCAATTAATATAGCTGCCTTCCAAGAAGCTGGTCCAGGTTTGCTTTCTGGTAAACACATTTGACATATATAAAAAAACAATATGATTTTAAAACTATATTTTAATTTGTAAAATTATTATTTATTATTTTTTAAAATGTTTATTTATTACAAAATTAAGAAACCATTTTTATTTCGTGAATGCTGATGTATTTCAAGAAATTTTATTGTGAAATTTAACTCTTAATTATTAAAGACCACAGAAATGAGCTAAATTTGAGTTTTACCATAGAAATAAATCTCCAAGATAGTGATTTACATGTGACATGATCAAGAAATACTTAAACCACTGATTTTAGTTTGGTCTCTCTCTCTTAATCTGCCTTTCAATAAACAAATCATGCAAAGTCAACATGTTATATATTTTACTAATATATGGATTTTTACAATAGAAATGAGTGACTAAGTAAATAAAACATTTGCTCCAAAAGATTTCTGTTTTTTGAAAGACTTGCAGAACATTGTATAATAAAATCATCTCATTGTATAATAGACTTCAAGAGCTACAAAACATACAGAATCACAGAATAATTTAAATGCTGTAATGTGTATTATTCAGAAAATAATTTGAGTGATGCCAAGTAAAAAAATTCACTGTGGAAATAATTTAAGTGCTACAATATTTACTATAGAATATCAGAAAGTTAACTAATACTGTTGTAGCTGTAAGAAGGGAAATATTAACATTGTAATATTTTATTATGGTGTGCTTTATTTAAAACTTGTACATTGTTAAGGTGATTAATAATTTGTTAAGCACATACTCATTATGTAAATAATATATATTAAAGCCATAACCTTAAGATTATGCACCTAGATGCGACAGTAGGACCTCTATAATATTAACACAAGATTAAACTTTAAAAGACAAGAGCGATAAAAGTTTTAAACATTATTAAGTGGGATATAACTGAGTATATATACTACACTTATTTAAACTATCACATACTACAGAAAACATTGGGGATTTTAGCGAGATCTTTAAGAACCTTTTGCACTGTAATATTAACTTCACAAGTCTCTAGATATTTTATTTTATATCTTAAAACATCAGTTAGCCAATATGTTGAATAAAACAATTTATTTATTGTAATAATTTAATGCCTTATTTTAGCACTATTAGTCAAAGTTGCCACTGAAAATTATTTGTACTTTGACAATTTATATTTATTTGATTCTTCGTTTATTGATACTTTATGCTAGTATAATTTGGTATATATGTAGCCCAAATAAAAAAGCAGTCGTGTTATATTACTGTTGTAAATATCTATATATTTGATTATTTCATACTGGTACAATTTAGTATCCCAACTGGTTTCTGAGAAAATCATTTATTTTTAATAGATATTTTACTCTGTTACAAAATTCGGTGCACAAATGTGTTAGGCCATTTACCTTGCAATAGTTGACTATATATTTTATCTCGTTACAATATATTACATGCAAATACCTGAGTGGGGACTGGGGGTAATAAAAGAACTGGGTCAGGTTTGTTCTCATGGTATCAGGCAATTCAAACTTTTAACATCTAAATGTAAAATGGACACTAATACTTTATCTATCAAACAAAAATTAAAGTGGGAGGGTTTTTTTTGGAAATTTGTTTTTAATCTATAAATGCTCTTTATTTGTTGAGTTTTTAAAAATTTTATGTAATTATTATGTTTGTTACCAATAGTAATAAATCTTTGTAAATATTTTTAGAAATGTGTTTTAAATTTTATTTAACTTAATATTTGCTGTTTTTTATTTTTGATGTGGCAGCAGAATAGCAGTGAAGTTGTTTTTTGATAATCTATTTATGTACATATCTATATATTTATCTGCCTATCTATTTATATAGCTGTTTATTTATCTGCAGTCATCTATCTATTCATCAATCTACTATATATCTATATATATATATATTCATTCATTTATTTATCCATCTATCTGCTTACCTCTTTATCTACCTGTTTATTTAACTATATCTATCAGTCTATTCAGCTATCCATTTATCTATTCAATTATCTATTTATTTATCAATTTATCCATCAATTTATCCAGCTATCTAGCTAGATATGTAGATGGGGAGGTAAGCTGATAAAAAGGTAGATAGATAGGATTAATGGATAGATAGGTTAATAGATGAATGAGTGTTTGGGTATGTAGACACAAAGTCAGAAATATAGACAGGTATAGATGGATGGATGAAAAAACAGATAGATGAATGCATTAATGGATGAAAAGATAAATAGTCAAGTTAATACATAGATAGATAGATAAATAAACAGATATATACATAAATAGATAGGCAGATAAGTAGATATAAAGGAGGTATATGAGTAGATAGATTGGCAATAGATGAATAAATAGGTAAATAAATAGAGTTATTTGACTGAATGAATAGACAGAAACAAATATTTTTTTTATCTATATATCTGCTTTTGTATCTATATATACATTCATAACTCCATGTGTGTGTTTGTTTAAAATTAAAAAAATCAGATATTTCAATCTTTAACTGAAGTTTAAAGTTTATATCTGTAAACTATATTTATTTCTGTATCGTAAAAAAATTAGTAAAGTTTATATCTGTACTAGAGATAATCTCTTGTTTAGAAAATGATTAGTAATAATCATTATTGTATTTATCTGAGGTGGATGGTGTCAAAGTTGTGAATGGAGTAAGTTTGACAATAATAAATAAAAATGAAACAATATTCATTCATCTATTTAATTATCTATTTACCTACCCATTCATGTATCTATTAACTATCTATCTACCTACATACTTATCTACGTATTTACATATCTGTTTATCTATCTATTTATATATTAGTCTATGTAATTTATTTGTCTGTTTATCTATATATCTATTCATCCATCAATTTTTTTCATCATCTATCTGCCTATTCATCCATCTATATATGTCTATATCTACATAACCATCCATTCATATATCTATCTATGCACCCATCAATCCTATCTATCTACATATTTATTTTCTTACTTCCATATCTATCTATCTATCTATCTATCTATCTATCTATCTATCTATCTATCTATCTATCTATCTATCTATCTATCTATCTATCTATCTATCTATCTATCTATCTATCTATCTATCTATCTATCTATCTATCTATCTATCTATCTATCTATCTATCTATCTATCTATCTATCTATCTATCTATCTATCTATCTATCTATCTATCTATCTATCTATCTATCTATCTATCTATCTATCTATCTATCTATCTATCTATCTATCTATCTATCTATCTATCTATCTATCTATCTATCTATCTATCTATCTATCTATCTATCTATCTATCTATCTATCTATCTATCTATCTATCTATCTATCTATCTATCTATCTATCTATCTATCTATCTATCTATCTATCTATCTATCTATCTATCTATCTATCTATCTATCTATCTATCTATCTATCTATCTATCTATCTATCTATCTATCTATCTATCTATCTATCTATCTATCTATCTATCTATCTATCTATCTATCTATCTATCTATCTATCTATCTATCTATCTATCTATCTATCTATCTATCTATCTATCTATCTATCTATCTATCTATCTATCTATCTATCTATCTATCTATCTATCTATCTATCTATCTATCTATCTATCTATCTATCTATCTATCTATCTATCTATCTATCTATCTATCTATCTATCTATCTATCTATCTATCTATCTATCTATCTATCTATCTATCTATCTATCTATCTATCTATCTATCTATCTATCTATCTATCTATCTATCTATCTATCTATCTATCTATCTATCTATCTATCTATCTATCTATCTATCTATCTATCTATCTATCTATCTATCTATCTATCTATCTATCTATCTATCTATCTATCTATCTATCTATCTATCTATCTATCTATCTATCTATCTATCTATCTATCTATCTATCTATCTATCTATCTATCTATCTATCTATCTATCTATCTATCTATCTATCTATCTATCTATCTATCTATCTATCTATCTATCTATCTATCTATCTATCTATCTATCTATCTATCTATCTATCTATCTATCTATCTATCTATCTATCTATCTATCTATCTATCTATCTATCTATCTATCTATCTAAGTAGATTGACAAACTGATAAATTTGTATAGATAAATAGATGAGTGAATAGACAGAAAGTCAAATGTACTTAAGAAGATATGCAAATAAATAAATAGATGGCTAAATAGATAAATAGATGAATGGATGGATGATATAGATAGAAAATGGATTGATGAAGAGATATAGAAAGATGGATAGATGATTGTAGATAGATAAACAGAGAGACAGTCAGTAAATAGATAAGCAGATAAATAGATAGATATGTAAATAAATAGCTAGTTAAATAGTTGATCAGAGGTTGACATCATTACTATTTTACTGCCTCATCAAAAATAAAAAAGTAATCAGCAAATATTATAATAACAAAAATTAAAACAAATTTCCAAAAAAATATTTACAGATATTTATTACTATTAGTAATAACTAAACAATTACGTCAAATTAAAAAAAAACCTCAACAAATAAACAATATTTATGAATTTTAAAAAAATAACTTAAAAACAATCCTCCTACTTTAATTTTTGTTTGATGGTCAAAATATTCTAATTTTTGTTTGGCAAGACTAACACAGTCTTTCTATTCTTGCCCCTACTCAAGTATTTTCAGGTAATATATCTATTTACCAATTTTAAAAAAATATAAAATAAGTATCTACCACATAATTTTTGTAAGGATTTCACTCATGCAAACATTTGTATTACTTTAAGATTATAAACATTTTAAAATTTATTTTAATTTTTTTATCACATTAAATATCAAGAGACTGCTCAGGTGTCATGAGGTTAAATGATACTGCTAAGTCTCCATTTTCCTTTTCTAATACTATGTGGAAATATAACCTACAACTTTCATGGCTTTTAGCAATAAAAAATCTATTTGCTGTTCAAAAATCAACATAAAGTTTTGATAATGAGGATTTACTTTTTGGTCAATTGTAATATTAATTCTTGTGTAAGTTTTTTTTTTGTGGCCATAGTTATCATACATTTGTTAACATGTTTGTAATCCTTATAAGTAAAATACTTTAGTTTTAGTCCAAAAAATTTCAAATATTTTGTGAATATATTGTTTTTTGTTAATTGTAAAAAAATATTAAAATACTTTGATTTAAACACATTAATTTTTGCATTAGTTTATGCATTATTTTAAAAGTAAAATACTTTGAGGGTTTTGATTATACTAATAATTTTTATTATTATTTACTAAATATTAATCCTATTGTACTTTGACAGTTTTTTTGTTCTCATTTACTATAAACTTTCAACTTTCATGTTAATATTAAACCATTATTATATATCAGAATATAATAAATTTTACTTTATTTGATAAATATTTTTGTCTAGAAATTAAATAAAATTTAAAAAATCATATTTAACATTCAGAATTATTTTAAAAATTAGATTTTAATCAAAACAAAGTGCTGCTTTGTCATTCAACTTTAAGAAAAGCGGAATGAATTTGTAAAATGAACAAAATCATCTTTGTTTGATGTTTGTTTTTAAAATCTCAATGAATAATTATTGATATCTAGTAAATCTGTCAACTTATGCTTTAAAAGTTTAAAATATTTTAGTAATTTTTATGATAATGCTATATTTTCTAACTGATTGTGTTAGTGATGACATTGTCACAAATTGTATTTACCACCGTAATTTCCATAGAAACAGTATTCAAAAAATATTTTTTATATTTAAAAATGAAACATTTCTGTAGAAAATAAATATATAATATATATTTTTAATATCTAATAATTATTATACAATTATTATGCAAAAAGAATGATAAACTTTCCAAAAAATTAAGTTTTTAGTTATCATAATTTTTCAAAGTAATATTACAAAGTTTGAGACTTCCAAGAGTACAATGGACCTCATCATTGTAGAGCTTATCATTCTTTGGAATTCCTGCTTCTTCAATTACCCTGACATTTTCAGTTTTTTTTAAAAAATTAAAATATTAGAAAAAAAATATGCAAATTTTAAATTTTGGAAAAAAAAAATTAGCAAAATCTCTCAATAGAGAGCTGGAGACACAAATTAAATTTGACTTTCGGTTCAATAAAATATTGGAATAAACAAAAAACTGGTTAATAAATTGTGTCATACATTTTAAAAGTAAAATACTGGTTTAAAAACATATTCATTGTATTTTTATTATGCTAATAATTTTTATTTTTTAAATTCTATTGATTTTGAAATTATTTTAGTTTAACATATCAGTCAGTAATATTTTAATATTTTTCTCATCTGAACTTTTTACTTTCATTAGTTCATGCACTTTTTTCTGTATTCTGCAGCCATATCACAGGATTTTAATATTTTTCTCATAATTGAACATTTGATGAAATTTCAAATGCTATGCTTGTTAATTCTAAAATTAAAATACTTTCATTGCAGTGTATGTTTTCTATTTTTCTGAATTTTGTTGCCACAAATTTCATTCATAATTTAAACTTTTTACTTTTATTAGTTCATGCACTTTTTTTCTGTATTCTGCAGCCACACCTTAGAATTTTAATATTTCTCTTATAATTAAACATCACGTGATCACCATTTCCTATGCTTGCTCCTGTTTATTAAAAGGCAAAGCTCTCCATACAGTAGTGCCACTAAGTACAAGCCAGAGTAATCAATGGATGCCAGAAGGTTTGTGCATAAAATCCATATATATCTAGGGATTTTATCCACAAACGGTTCTGGAATCCATTGATTACTCTCGCTTGCACTTAGTGCCACTACTGTATGGAGAGTTTTGCCTCTTTTTATAATTAAACATATGATGAAATTTAAAATAAGATGCTTGTTAATTATAAAATTAAAATATTTTGCTAAACTCTAAATATTGTTTTTGAAATTTTCATTTTTTTTGTCTAATGTAATATCTTAGTATTTAAATATTCTCTAATTACCATTTTTATTGGACATTTTAGAACATTTTTTTACAATCTCCTTCAATTTAGAAATATATTTTGGTAACAAAATATCAGGAACAATTTTATATCGTTTCTTTGAAATTTTTTATTGTTTTTTAATTTTTCAATAAAAATTGATTTTATATATATATATATTGGACGAATGAACACTTTATTAATTTTTGATGTATTATCTATGACTGTTTATCACTTGGTTCTGTCCGCAATGATTTTAGAGCTCCACTGTCATCTAAAATAGCATAGAGCTCATTCTAAAATGGTATTCTTTATTCATATTAGCGATTTTTTCTTTAATTTATATTTATTTTTGGGTGTTATATGATCATCAGTTATATAATCTTGGTGTTTTACATTTTGCCAATAAATTTGATTATGTCTATATATAGTTAGGATAATTTTAATATTTTGTGCTGTTCATAAAAAAATAACCCTGTCAAGAAACAATGAAGTAGCATCTAACAGGTGTTTACCAAATACCCAAACTGATAGATATTAACATCATTATTGATATATGCTACATCAATGCGTGACAAATATGGTAAAATGTCTTATATTAAAATCTATTACAATATCTATTATTAAGTATTAAATGCTAAGTGTAAACTGGGATACTAGCTAGAAAAAGTCAAAAAGTATATAATATTTTAAATTTAACGAATTTATTTCTCATAGTAAAATTTATATTGTTTTACCAACCTTTCTTTAACATTCCTCATAAATAAGATTAGTATATTTCACCATATTTTTTATTAACCTCTTTCCCCATACTTTATTTATTTAGTTTATTTTATATTCTATTACCAATATTGCGTCAATATTGAGCAGCAATGATGTAGGATGACAACTGTTAGATTGTTTCAAGAAAAAAATATTTTAAAACTATGCAGAAGAAAACAATTGTATACTGCAGTGCTTCTAAAAATTGTAAGAATAGAATACTGCCCGAGTCCATTGCCACTTGACAGCAACTAATAATAAATCCATCTATTTACATTTAGCTTTTTAATCTTAGTATCAATTGTATATACTGACAGAAGTGTGAAATAAAAAAAAAGGTGTTATAATTTTAAGAATTTGTGAAAAACAGGGATCTACTAATGATTATCAAGAGTTTACTAATAGTCAGTGCATCCTTTGCCCAGAAACATTTTAGATTTCTAAACCTATTTTCAGCAGATCCCGTAACATAGATAGATTATACTTACCTATTTTTACCAAAATATCTTAATTAACAAACATACACATGCGTTCACCAATCATCATATATTTCAGTTATATACATATAAATTATAATCGGAAAATGGTTTATTTATGTGTTTATTATGTAGTATATGCAAATTACTTGTACACAATTTTCTAAAATATCATTGTTTTAATTAATTACATTACTTTCCTAAACGTCACAGATATATAGAATTTTTAAACCGACATTCGATATTTACCAATAAACATATATTTTAATGGTACTAAATTATTCTAGGAGTAAATATTTGGAATAATATTAAATATATAATTTTACATAATACGTTGATAAATCGAAATTCTCTTATGCTAATAATTACTACATCAGATTTCTATTATATTCTAATCTAATCCAAATATAGGAAAATAATTTGATGGAAAATTCCTTTCACTGAAATACATCCTTATATCTTCTAATGTAAAGTGTTTAATAAAGTTTACTTAAAACTAGCAAAATATAAGCATTAACTAAAACGTTATTCCGTTACCCAACATTTTAATTTCGTCACTGGTTTATTAAAGCGTATAACACTAATTTGAGTAGATTATTCTGTTTCAAATACAGCCATTAAACTAAACGGGAGGGAGAAAAAAGGCTTAAAAAGTTGAGAATATTACGAAGATAATAGCTTGAGCTTGTATAGAGTATCAATAATAAGAAATCGATTATGAGCTGTACAAATACATTTTCGTTATTTCTTTATCAAAATAAAAGTAAGATATAATATCACCGTTATGAAAAGAACGGCCGAGAAAGTAGAGTTATTCTATTAATCTAGGCATCTTTATTTAGGTATTCATTAGAATAATAAGCTTTCTTTTTAACAGCGGAAGTAAAACTGAAGCGTTTGATAACGCGCGCCACTACTTCAACGTGAATAATTCTTTTATGATGAACCGAATGATTAAAAAGTGGAGAAATCAAACTAGGATGCCGAGAGGTGTGAAGCGTGAATACTAACAAACTTAGCTGAATAGAACATTTTTTCCTAAAGCGCGAGATAATTGTAACAGTTTTTGTTAAGCCTTAAGCTACAAGACAGCATGCGTCATATAACGAACTTCTATAAATTTGCTACGGTAATTCTGTCGATTTCTGGAAAGCACCTACTAGTGTTAACCGTTTAAAGGGACAGTATTATATTTCTTATTATTTTCTTTCTTTAAACTAAGACGTATTTAAGTAATATTGATACTCAAAAGAAAATTTTATTTTTAAATAGTTATTTATAGTATAAAATTATTAAAAATACATTTTTTAAAATTATTAATTTGAAAAAAATAATTTTATAACCAGGTCCAATTAAATAATACGAAATGTAAGTGCAAGCTATATATAAGTAAGTGCAAGCTATATATGTCATGTGACTTCTGACTTGTTACTATTACTAATATTAATAAATGTAAATATGTAAATTAGTAGTTGATTTTATTATTGTTGTCCGAAAACATGATAGTTTTAAAATATCGTACTGTCCCATTTATATGACGATGGAAGAGAAAAAGATGTCATAAAATTATAATATGATTTTTAAAAATAATACGATAGATAATCTTTCACCCATATATATAACCTTATTTATTTATGTAAAATATATATAGAAAGATAAAGAAAAATGAAGATGATAACTAGTAGTAAGGGTTAAAAGTAATCGATCCCAAATTTTTGGCATAATGCTGTATATTTGTTGTTTGTCCAAAGCTCAAAACTATCCGTGATTTCATATCAACAAACATTAAAATAAATGCGAGCCTGGTAATATTGTTAAAAAATTGTCTCAACACGAAAAAACTGGTGATAGAACGTCCCCAATCAGATGAAATTCAATTCTTTATACATATCCTCAAAAAAAAAAAAAAGAAAAAAAAAGAGATGAACTACTAGCACTCTTAAAAACTGTTCAGGATACATGGAATCTCATTTCAATCCTCTCATAGGGAAATGCTACTGCAATAATCAACATAGATAATACAATGGGGGCAAGCAATAACAAGCAACAATAGAAGCATACCATGACACCTAATCTGCAAGGGCATTACGGTGCTTTACTGAATGCTAAAAGATTAAAACACTGGTCATTTCAGAGACTCGTCATTAGAAAATATTGGAAACATCATATAGCGCAGGCTGGCCATCACAGGAATAAATATGTGTGAATATCAAATGTATAAATAAAGATTAAATTTTGATAACGAGAGCAAGTTGCATTTTGATCATGCTAACATGATATAGAAAAGTAAAATTATTATGCAACATCACAGAATACTTTCTATTTTATTCTTATGATATACTCTTCTTTAAAAGCTTATAGTAATCTTTTTATATATCTATCAACTGACCAGTATAGATTAATGCAGCGATAAGAGTGTCAGGCTGTGGAGTGTAAGACCCTTAATTCATTCCAATTTGGCACTTCCAGCTCTGCTACTCTTCCAAAATCTTGAGCATGTTTTAAACGCGTCCTTTTTCACTTCCCTTTTTTTTTTGGACAGGGAGGAGGATGCATTTAAAACATGCTAACATGATATACAAATGTAAAATTAATTATTTTATGATAGATCATGCATACCACACTAGAATAATTTCTACATTACTCTTACACGTTGTTGTTATTATTATTACTATCATCATCATCATCATCATTATTATTATCATCATCATTATCATCATCATCATCATCATTATTCATTATTATCATCATCATCATCATCATTATTATTATCATCATCATCATTATTATTATTATCAGCATCATCATCATTATTATTATTATTATTATTATTATTATTATTATTATTTATCAAACCCATAATTATTTTTATTTCAACAGCACTTTTCAATATACTTTTTATAATTTTTCTGTCTCTGAATATGCATTTCCATTTTTAATTTCCTCAATAAATAATCATTTTTTCATTTACTCTTTCCAACATCTGCCGCTCTAAACTTGCATTCCAGTTTATTTTCTTCATTTTCCACTTTTATTTCATTCTTCTTTTTTTCCTAATTATTTGAATCCCTGTTATGCATAAGATTACAATCCAAACAAAACACTTTACATACCTATTTTTTATTTTATTTTTACGATTCATTACTTTCACCATAAATAAATTTAATACAATTAAACCCATCTTTTTTAGATATAAGTTTTATCTTTATAAAGACAGTTCTCGGCTATCTTATTTAAATAAATATTAAAATGGTTTAAAATCAACATCCCTTTATATATATTGAAAGATTATTTCATTTTACAAATAACATATTTTTTAATAATCGTCTGTTTATCCAATGTATGCCTTTTTTTCTCTTTAGAATATTTAATAAATTTCAATTCTTCAATAAAAAAAACTTTTCCAAGATCAATAAAACAAATCTTAATTTATCTTTTTTCACATATCTTTTGATAATTGTTCACATTGTCTCAAATTCATCTATTATATTTTAATCCTCAATTCGATTAGCTTCAAATAAAGTAAGTTTATTCAGATTTTTAGAAGTGCAATAGCATGTGAAATTAAAGTATTTTTTCTAAAATTCTTATAATTTACTATATTAGTCATGTTCTTCTATCATATAACTGTCTAAAGAAAATCTACTTCACTCTCCTAAGTTCTAAATTATATCATAAACATCACTTATTCTCTCAAATCTTTTCTCCACCTTTTCCCTATAGCAATTCAAACAAAATTTCAAATTTCCTAACTCTTGTTAAATATTTTGGTAGGCCAAATTTGAACAATAGACACAGCCTATCTGCAATCATCCACACTTTTGACTTAACTTAGAATCAAAATTTATAACTTCATATCAAATATCAACTATGATTTAAATTTTAATATTAAAATTTTGACTAAATGTAATTTGGGTTACCAGAAAATGTGTGTTATATTTGGTGATGGAAAGAACAGATTTTTAAAAGACAAAATTTTAATGCTGTCCTTGTTCTAATTATGGTTTAATTCTAAATTTTGAATTGATCAAAAAAAATTAACAGTTAATTCTCTGTTATCAAAGTTTCATAGAAAATGCTACTTAACTGCCTCCTATATTCAGATGATGACAAGTAACATCCTACTGAAATTCCAATGGTGTAATTAATTCTACAAATATGGACAAATCTAAAAATTGTTATTAACATCTTTCATTCACAGAAATATTTATGGTAATATTTACTGCATATAATGAGTCTAAACAGAATTTCGAAATTTTTTTATTGGCTTGTCAGTATAACCAATCTTATTAATTATTATTATTATTATTATTGTTGTTAAGATTAAAAATAATATTTGAAGGAATACTAATATTATTGATAATATTACCTTATAAGATGAATTTTTAAACTGATAACAAAATATCTTCTCGTACATAATTTAAAAATACAGCATTTTTGAATATGTATGTGTATTAAATATTTTTTATTCTGATTTATATTTAGTTAGAAAAACACTCACCAACATAAAGTTAATTTTAAAAAGAACAATATATAGAATAAAAAGGCGTAGCCCTAACAATAATAAAAATAAGTTATTTAAAAATAGTATTAGCATAGAAATAACTTTGTTGGAGTACATACAGGATTGAAATTACACTTAATAATGATAGAAAGTTTTAACATAATATTTAAATACATGTGTGTGCATGAATGATTCTTGTTCTTGAATGTATTTAAATTTTAAAAAAAAATAATAACAAAATATTTAAATGAATTTATTATTATTGATAAGAATATATTAATTATAATGAGAACTTAAAAATAAATAAGGTAAAATCATTTATTCTAATATTTACAATATAAATATTTATTTGTAAAATGGTGATATATATTTTATTTTATTAATGTAATAAATTAAAATATTTAAAATCATTTTAAATATTAATTCTTATTAAGCGCATTGTCAGTACATAATACTTATATAAGACTATAACCATTGATTGCTCTTGTTAGCACAAGATGGCACTACTATATGGAGAGTTTTGCTTTGTTTTGAATTGTTTAATAACAATTGTGTGCTAGTATGAGATGGTGATCATGTGATGTTTAGTGGTTTAACACCAATCCTGCCTAATAGGATAGTGGTGGCTATGGTTGTTAAAGAGCCAAAGACACCAAAATGTATGGGTGCTGAATTGAGTTCAGACCCATATGACTATATAGGCTATTGAGCTTGGATTGAAAATATTAATTATGTTTTCAATTTCATTCTCATAGTTTTGTAGTTAAATAGAGTTTAAAGGTGGGTGCTGGAGGGTTGCATTAGATCCTAAGATCTAGGTGCAGTGCTCTCAGATCCAAAGCTCCTCACTGATGAAGGCCACAAGCCAGAAACTAGTCTGGGGATATTGGATGAGTAGGCACTAGATAGGGATTTTATGCACAAGCCTTCTGGCATCCATTGATTGCTCTTGTTAGCACAAGATGGCACTACTATATGGAGAGTTTTGCTTTGTTTTGAATTGTTTAATAACAATTGTGTGCTAGTATGAGATGGTGATCATGTGATGTTTAGTGGTTTTAGTATTTCTTTTGATATTGTTATTGAAATTATTATTTATTCAATAAAGTCATTCTAATAGTTCTTATCAAATTTATCTTATTTGTGTTTCATATTGAGCTCTATACTTTTAAAAAGTAATACTCATTTAAAATTAAGTCTCACCATAACAAATATATCCTCATAGTTTCATGGTGAAAATTATAAATAATTTAACTCTAATATCTTTCCAGAAATAAGTTCCTTTTTGCTAGTGGTGTATTACATTTGATGGAATCAGATATGCCAAATATGTGTAAAATTTTCCCTTTTTTAATGATTTCTTGTAATTTTTAATTGATTTCTAAATTTATTTATTTATGTAATTATCCATCTACAAATATGGTAGTTGTATTTAGGCATTATTCAGTATTATTAGAACATTATTATAGTTCCATGAAGAAAGCAACACTTCTGGAAAGATCAAGTAGCTCTCCAACTTAGATCTTACCTGTCATTATAAATATATACCTATATATAAGAATCCAAACATTTTCATAGTAAGAACTGATCTCTTCCAATTCTTTTTTAGCAGATAATAATCTCTCTTTTTTTTTTGTCTGGCAAACAGCCAAATACAATAGCAACCTTTGGAATGTCTAAATTAAGTGTTTGGTCTATTAGTTTTATTTTATTTTTATTGATACTTCATATTTTTGAAAATAATTAATTTTATTTTCAAAATTTTATTTTAAAAGTAAACAAAGAATAATCTTTTCATTTCCTACAGTTATTTTGTTTTCAGTTTGTTGATATATTACAGTTTTTTTTTAAGTGTCATAGCATCGGCCGGGATGCGAACCCACAACCCGGGCAACTGCCTGCAAGTGCAAGGCAGTCGCGCTGACCTCTCGACCACCAATGCAAGACTGATATATTACAGTTTGTTTTAAAAGTAAATGAATAAATAAATATACTTTTTACAAAGTTTTAAAATGCACAATAAACTTTTTGTATTTATTTTTAAAAAGTTATAAGGTAACCAATGTCAGAGAGGTTATAATATATATATCCAAAATTTACTATATTTTCAGTTGTTTGTAGTTAATTTATTGTAACAGGCACAGACGACGTTACATTGTTTTTTTTTATTAAATAATTTAATATATTAGTAAACATGAAAAGAATAAAAGTTCGCAAATAAAACTTCCTTTTTAAGAATTAAAAATTGAAAATTAAAATTCTATACTAAACTCGTATCTATATAAAATCGCACAGATGAAAAAAATTATTAAAATAAAACTTTATTAAAAAGAGAAAAGGTATTGTAAAAGCAAAAACTTAAAAAAAGATTTAGAGATAAAAATATATCTTTAAGTTTGAAAACAAATTAATTAATGTTATTGAAAAATGGAAATGATTATTTTAATTAGTCAATGTAAACTAGCCTTGGGCATTTAAATGTATAAGCAAAGGTCAGATAGGAGAGAAAAACAATGGAATTGGACCTCAGCAAAAAGACCATCACATCGATGATGTAATGTCCATTGGATCTTTAAAATTAATATAAAAGGAAAAGTTTGGAAATGATTGGGTTAGTTATTATTGAGATGACGGAGATGTGTTAAGTTGAAGAGTTGGAGGTGACGGGATTGAAAAATGCATTTTCAATTCCTTCAGTTGTTATTAAAAAAAAATGAAACATCACTTTTCTTATATTGAGGACCATAGGATCATCGGGGTATTTTAATGCTGGATGTCAAACGGCAATCAACTAACTGTAAAGGATGAACATTTCTAAAACCGTAAGCACGTTATGAACTTAAATGAATAGTAATTCAAAAACACTAAGAACTCTAAAATATAAACTTTCCCAGTTTTTAAAAAAAATAGAAATAGATTCCTATCTGACCAAACTAAATTATTTATTAATTAGCTATAATTTTATTTAATGTATTTTTTTTGTAAAATCATTTCCATTTATTTATTTATTTGTTCTTTAAGTTTTATTATGATTTGTGTTTTTTTGTTAAACTAGTTATATAAATCTTAAATTTAAGTCAGGCGTGAATGGCTATATAGATTTGTAAAGTTATATATATAGTTTAAGGAAGGGTAATCTTAGGTTATTCGTTTCATAGTTGAATTAGCTCAATGGATTGGATATATTTGTGTAATTAGTAGATGTAGTATGAGATCCACTATGGGCAGGATTGCATATATACACCACACACCTTCTGTTTGCCTATGGATGGGTTTGTAAGTCAGCAAAGGACCGCAGTCCATTCCTATGGAGTTTTTTTGTTTATTGTTCTACTCACCAACAGATGTAGCATTCCTGTTGGTAGAGAGACAATGTCTTCTCTAACTCTACTTACTATTCAGATGTACATTCCTGACAGTATAGTATTTTGTGTTGTTATATTTTCATGCTACATTGAATACATAAATGTATCAGATGGATTGGAGCTGGTTGTGACTGTGAACTTTTGGCCTAAGGTTAAATAAGGATAGAATATTTTGTTTCGAATGCAAATCTATGTAGTCTATTTATACTCGACACTCTAAATAAAAATGCATTAAATTTAAGTTGGGTATGGAAGTTGCATGGATTCGTTATCGGTTAATTATGTTTTTGGTTTTCATATTTGATCAAAATATATAGACATTCGGTAAATAATGATACCTTACGGTGAGTATCTAAAATGTATTTATTCGAATGTCTTAAGTTATTGGTGTCACTGTGGTATCTTATGATGAATACCAGTGGGTTTCTTGTATTCCCTATGCAATTGATGGTATCAATGATTTTGTATTTTGATCATTTATGTTTATTTTGAAATGTTTTTGACTGTGTAATCTATGTAACCGATCTATACTCAACATTTTAAAACAAACTTTTATAAACCCATCTGTGCGAACTTATAATAGTATAAAAATTAAAATGTAAATTAAAATCTAAAATAAAAGTTAAAAATAATGTTAGATGTTAAAGTAAACTTCTAAAATAATATTGTTAAATTTTATATATATATATATATATATGTGCGTAATTAAATGTTTGTATGTTAATTACTGGCAGTGGCTTATTTTATTCTTTTTTAAAAATTATTCTTAGATAAGAATTTATTATAAATATAAATCTCTGTTACTCCCTGAGCTAGTGACAGTGGGCTAATGACTGGATATCAAAATATATAAAATAAAAAAAAAATTTTTTTTGACTTACGTATCTGCCTACTTTATAAATTTTTCTAGGTTCAAATGCCTAGATGGCGCCCTGTAGTGCAGATTACATTAAGTTCACCTTCTCTGGATCATTATATTATGGTTCTGTTATTTCAAAAAAATGAAATGAATTCCTAGTCTGAATAATATAATGGGTTTTCTTTGATATTTCTATAATGATATATATATATATCCACATTGTGATATGAAGCATATATATATATATTATAGCCCTTGGGTTTTCCCAAGACTTCATTTTTTGAATTAAATATGTAGAGAGAATGTTTAATAAAAATTTCCTCATAGTTTATATATTTTTTTCTTCAATAGACAAACTTTTTAGCCAAGGCTAGGTTTGAACTTATATTCATAGGGATTGCATATGTTTTACTTTGTAGGCAATCTAAACATTTGTCATTAAAAGATTTTTAGGCAAAAGATTGTTTTATTTAATGTTAATTTATGGGACAATTTAATATTAAAGATATAATTTATTAGAAGGCAATATTTATACGTTATTTAATAGTTGGAGTGAAAAGAAGAGAGGTGGATGTGCGATTTATAAAACTACTTTAGAGAGTGGAAATAGATAGTCATAGTTTTACACTGACAAGTTAGAACTAACTAATTCATGAAATTAAATTGTAATAAAAAATAATTAAGGATTAAAATATTAAACAGTCAATTTAATTAAAATTATATATATGAGTATAGTGTATGTGTATTTAATCTAGTTGTGGATTTTAATCATAAAGCTCACAATTAAATAATAATTATTCCATGCATGAGGAACTTCTCTAAAGAAGAAATTAATTCATTTTCATAGTTTATTCTTAGCAGCCAAAATTTTAGTCAAGATTTTGGGTTTGAAGTTGGGCTGCTATACATTTTTTTTATTATTAAAGAAAAAGTAAAAAGGGGGGGGGAGAAAAGAGAGCTTTCTCTTATTTGTTTTGTTCTTTGGAAGGATTCTCACAGAGTAGAGTTACTAAAGTAAATCATTAGAGTGATTTAATGATGTCTATTAAGTTTAAAATTAATTGGTGATTATCTATTAGAATGCAGGTATGAATTTGGCAGATGATTTTTCAAGAGGTCACCAGAAAGAAAAAGAAACAATAGGCAATTACTCAGAAAAACAGACTGACCAGACATTTGAAGGGTCAATGGAAGGTCATGTTGGGGGTAGGGAGTGAAAGAAAGCCAGATACTATAAGAGCTCTGCTCTTTTGTGGAGGGGTAGCTCTATCTCAATAGCTTTAGCTGCTCTATCTGAATCTCTCACTTGCAAGTTCTCTCATCATCGGTTTTAGAGAGAAGCTTGGCTGAAAAAGTTTAAAAAGAAACATTTTTTTAAGAAAGAGAAAAAAGAAAATTGTTCATTTCTAATTATTTTGTCTCTTGAAACAAAGCTTTGCCAAATTTAATAATATAGAAAAAGAAATGACTCTCAAGTAAAATTTAAGTTAGGTGCACATTGATTCCCAGAAATTAATCAATGCCATGATTGTCTCCACTAATTTATCAGAACTACAGAAAATAAGAAAATCTAAATTTTGATTTTGTATGTAAAGCATTAAATCTGAATGCTATAATTTCATATAAAGCATTAAATATGAATATTAAGTGAATTAAAAAATACAACAAGAAGTGGACTTATATATTTAAAAATTAAAACAAGTTCTATTTAGCTGTAATCCACAGAAACCAATATGAGGAAATCTCAGCAGCATAAAAACTTTATACCTTTTGGCATAGGAATCGAACTCTATCATAAGGACTCTTTCCAAATAAACCCATGTGTGCACACAAACAGATCAAAGAAGAAAAAAAAGAAAAATGGAAACCAGAAACCTGAAGGACACCTCCGGAGAACTATTTAAGTATATTTTTATATTTGATATTCATGTAGAACATTTAATTTTAAAAAAAGAAAGAAAGGAAAAGAATTTTTTTTATATTATTTATCATATATATCCATTTAAAATTAATCCATGTATGTGCCTATTAAATGCTTTCATTATTATTATTATTATTATTATTATTATTATTATTATTATTATTATTATTATTATTATTATATTATTATTATTATTATTATTATTATTATTATTATATTATTATTATTATTATTATTATTATTATTATTATTATTATTATTATTATTATTATTTAGGGGTAGATAAAATTAATATTAAGTCATTTTGTATGTGCCTATTAAATGCTTTTAAGATTATTATCATTTAGGGGTAGATGAAATTAGTGCCAAATCATTCTGTATGTGCCTTGTTTTAAATGCTTTACATTTTTTATGATAAGAGTGAGAGATATTGTTGTGGGAAATGTTTTTTGAATTGGATTAGGAATTTTTGTCAGGTGCTTAGACCTAGTGCTATGTTTTATGAAGGTTGCATGATCATTGGGCTAAAATATTATCATTATCCTATAAAAGTGCAGAAAAGTAGTTTTGAAATTTTAATGTGCATTTCTTCTTATTATTATTATCATAAAATTAAAGCTAGATACAAGCTGATTAAGACTTGGAAATATTATTGGTTCATGTTCCAGTGTACTATTTCACAAAAGTAATGTAGATATGAAAGTTTTATTTGTACAAATTGATGATAGACCTGTATATATGTGGGTAGACAATGAGTCCCACCAAGCCAGTGGAGTCATAGTTTAGCTCACTCCCTAATATATTTATAAAGTATTTAAACACAGTGAAAGAGTTTTCCCACTTAGTTGTTTTCTACACCGTAAGATGATTTCTTTGTTGATGGCCAGAGGTTGATAGATAAACCCAAGTCTCTTTATTTGACTAGCAATAAAAATCCTAGCATATCTCAACCTTAGTGAAAAGGTTTTCTCTTATTCGGGTCACTGCCTGTCTCATGTTAATGTTATGTTGATATTCCTTATGGGTGTATGAAATATAGCTATTACTAAGCATTACTTATAAATGTTGGATACAGGGTCGCAAACTCAATTTGATGAGTGCAGGTAGTGTTTGTGTGATTGGTATACTTGAACATTGTTTTCTTGATATAGGTTAATTTGTTAATAAGAGCCAAGAGTAATAACACCAATAAATATTAAATTTAAGGGTTAAATAAAACCTACGAATGTTGTAAGCAATGCATATCTGAAATTATTTAATAAATATATCCGCATCCAGCTGAGAATTTTTCTGAAAAGGTAATATTACTAAAATATTATTATTACTGTTATAAGAACATGAATATAGTGTATATGCATGTGTGATGATGATTGAGCTAGATACCAATTCGTTGACATTTGAAAGTAATCAAAATTAACCTAGTCCCACCATACATAAAATATCTCTATATTGTAGAGCATAGGGCAAAGGAATATCAGATTTAAATAATTAAATAAAAGTTATTAAATTTATTATTGGAAGCATTACCCTTAGAAACAAATCAGTAACTAAAAGCATTAAACACTGGGGGGAGAAATTTAATGTTCGTTAGGTTTGCGATAAAAATGAAAACAAAAATATAATATATGTGAAGGTAAATATTTTATCTGTCTGATATTAATATTACTCTATGGTAATCCTGATTCCCTAATAATTAAAAATGAATATTTATAGTTTAAAATCTCTTAACATTATCTATTGATTTAGGGATATTTATTTATTTAGTTTTTTTTTAAATTTTTTATCATAATACGGTTATAGAACAGGGGAAAGCCATGTGAGTCATCAAGAAAATTTATATATTATGTATTGAGCTGTAGTATGTTAAAAAAATTTGTTGTGTGTTTTAAATAAAAATTTGTGTATGTCTCAATGTTTTGTGGGTTATTATAATCTAGATATCTAAAATCCAATTATACATCAATATATTATTATTAATAGTTGAATCATCATTTTTATAAATAATATCCGATAAAATTTATTTAAAATGGTTAATTTTCCAAGCTTATGTGGCATGGCAATACTCAAAATTGCCAAATAATTTAATATAGTTGAAATATAAATTATGAATAGGGATGGTTGAGTGATAGTGGATGCAGTGGGTGGGCAGAAAATCCTTTCCCTATCCGTTGTATTCAAACACCTCTCTAAATGTACTTCTTTATAATTTTATTTTAATTGTGAATATGTTTATAGTGTTATTTTCTAAAAGATTTGATAAGCTCAAATTATTTGGGCTTTAATGTAAATAGACATTAAACTAAAATAAAGACAGCCAATATCACCTTGGAGGTGATCATAAGAGAGTGTTTATCACCAATAATCTATTGCAGCTTGTTTGATCTCCACACCTTATTGTTCTAAAAACCCTGAGAGGAGATTATAATGGGAGAAACGAGCTAGCACAATGGAAAATTTAATAGTTACAGAGATAATAGTGCAATAGACCTATGAATGTGAGAATGATAGGGGGATGGATCAGGAATGTGGAGATGGATATAGAACTATTTGTAATCGAAACAAAATTTTAATTGTGACTTTAATGATGGTGAATGGAGGTGTGCTGAGAATAGTCAAGAATTTCCAAGAATAGTAATATTATTATTATTATTTTCAATGCATTCTCAGTGGTCTCTTAATCAATTGATTATTTCTTAACCCAGTCATTAAATATTATTGTTGAAATTTATTATTAAGTTATTAAAATGAGGTTTAATCTCAATATTTTATTAAAGTTGCAATTTGGCGCCCTGGAAAATAAGATTATGGATGTTCTATACCATCATCATCATCCCAGTAAGCTTTAGAAATAGTGTTAGCTGGGAACGATGAAGCATCCATTGATCCATCCTTAAAACATTACAATTGGCATGCAACTTAGCCACAAGGGTCTGAGTTCCAGATAGATTCAATATAAATTATAATTAATACATAGCATGGTAGCCTGAGCTGAAATAAAGAAATATTACAATTGATCCATAATGAGGATGTGTGACTATTTGAATAAAGTTATAATTAGCTTAAACTCCCCAATCATTTTAGTTATATTTGATTCACAATGTGGATGACTGATCAAAAGTTAACAAAATATGTTTTATACAATTTAATAAGTTTTATCATTTTTAATTTTTGTTATATTTGGCTACAACGTGGAAATATAAAGTAAGTTGTAGTTGGCTCTCCATAATTTTTTTTTTGTTATAATATATTGTACCAGTTAATGTATTATCCATCCAACATGACCTAAACTCCGAAGTCAGATTCAAACCAGATAAACCAAAGAATCAAATCCAAGACCAAACTGAATTCGAACCCAATTCACAAGCTCAGATCAAATCTAATGAACAATACATATTGACGGCACATGACTATGCACCAAGAAACTAGCTCAATGGATGTGATGATTTCTAAGACCCCTGATCTGTTCCTAGCTAACACATAATAAAATGACTACGGATATTTCTAAGTAAATTCATATGTGTATGTTTGGGTTGCCAATACAAACGGTGAGCATTAAATATTTAAAAATAACTAATAAATAATGGAGAAAGTCAAACCAAGTATGTTATATAAAATATTTAATAGAAATAAATATTTGTTCAAACATTTATGACTAGCATCATATATTAGCTCTAGTCTTTGGAGTGTGAATTACAATTTACAATAAGTAGTAGCAGTGCTCATATGCCAATAATTAATGCGCAAGTATTGAAGAATGATATACGTCTATGCCCCGATAATTAGACAAAGGCAAATAAAGGTATTTTATTTGGAAAGAAACTATGATTTTAATTTTATGAAAGAAAGATGTGAGATTCATTTTCACACATCCATAAATCAATTCATGGAGAGCCTGTTAAATACTTAGGGTATAACTTCAATATTTAACAAAGAACTTATTTAAATTTATAGATGAATATAAACTTGTTTGATTTTAATGAAATCAATTCATTATGATTTATAAGCAGAAAAGCAGAACTTTATTGGAAATGAGGAATAAATGGTACTAATGACTTATGAGCAGCAAAAACAAATATGTTGGTGATTTGATGAATGGAAGGGTGGCTTGTATTCTACAAGTCTTTTCAGCCCTGCAAATGATCCATGGAACACTGGAAAAGACAGGTTGGGATACAGCTGTGAACCTTTGGTGTTCCAAATATTAACGAGCGAGGGAGGAAGTGATTTCTTCCTATATATTTTAAAGCTGTAGAAGAAAATAAAAGTCTTAAGAATGTAAAACAACATTTTGGTATTGGTAGGAAATTTATATCTGCAATAAGGAAAAAAGATGGAATTATTACTAAAAAGAGGGATGACATTATGAAATTGGTAGAAGATTTTTATCAAGAATTATATAGTAATAAAGAACAAGTACCTCCTATATCTATTACATCTTCTGAATTGCCCAGAATTTTAAATGAAGAAGTGAGAAATGCAATTAAATGTATGAAAAAAGGAAAGGCTCCAGGTAATGATGGAATTATAATTGATATATTAAAAGAAGCAGGTGAAGAAACAGAAAAAATATTAGCAAAGTTATATACCAAATGTCTAAATGATAAAGATGTACCGGATGATTGGAAGAATGCAGTAATAATATTAATATTTAAAAAAGGTGATAAAGAAGATATTAGAAATTACAGACCTATCAGCCTTTTATCAGTTTTATATAAAATTTTTACCAAGATAATTACAACTCGTCTAGAGAGAACCTTGGATTTTCACCAACCAAAAGAACAAGCTGGATTTAAAAGTGGTTTTAGTACAGTAGATCATATTCAAGTATTGAGAGAAGTTATAGAAAGGACAAATGAATATGAGTTGTCATTATGTTTTGGATTTGTAGATTATGAAAAGGCATTTGATTCTATAAACATTTCTTCAGTGATTAAAGCATTGGATCATCAAGGTATAGATCCAGGATATTGTCATATTTTTAAGAATATTTATAAAAATGCAACAGCAACAATTAGATTACATAATGATACTGGGAAAATCAACATTGAGAAAGGTGTAAGACAAGGTGACTCCATATCTCCAAAACTTTTTACAGCAGTGCTGCAAGAAGTATTTTGTGGATTAAAATGGGAAACTAAAGGAGTGAAAGTAAATGGAGATTATTTAAGTCATTTAGATTTCGCAGATGATGTAGTTGTTTTTGCAAATAATGCTTCCGAGCTGCAGGAAATGTTGCAGGAGTTATCAGATGAAAGTAGGAAAGTAGGACTAAAGATAAATGTTAAAAAGACTAAAGTAATGTTTAATCGATTTGCTCAAAATATGAAAATAAAGATTGATTATGATGAATTAGAAGAAGTTAAGAGTTACAAATACCTTGGTCAGATTATTAATACAGATGGAAACATAATGGAGGAAATTAATCATAGAATTAAACTTGGTTGGAGTGCTTTTGGTAGAAATAACTTGATATTAAAAGGAAATATGCCTATGTGTTTGAAAAGAAAGGTTTTTAACAAATGTGTTTTACCAGTTCTTACTTATGGATCTGAGACTTGAACACTTAATAGAAGATCAATACAGAGACTTCAGACCACTCAAAGAAGTATGGAGAGATGTTGGGAGTAACAAGAAGAGATCGAAAACGCAATGTATGGGTAAGAGAACAAACAGGTGTTACTGACCTCATTGAAAAAATTAAAAGATTGAAGTGGAGTTGGGCTGGACATATTGCTAGAAGAGATGATAATAGATAGACAATTGAAATTTTAAACTGGATTCCAAGAGATTGTAAAAGACCCAGAAGGAGACCACATGTAAGATGGATGGATGAAATAAGAAAATGTGTAGGGGTGATGTGGAGAAGAGAAGCTAAAGATCGGAGAAGATGGATTAAACTTAGAGAGACCTTCATCCTGCAGTGGATTGATAATGGTTGATAATGATGATGATGATGAACAATAATATAACTGATATGACAAACCTAAGGAGTAAGAGGTGACTCGCATTAGCAATGTTCAGAATGGTGATGATTTAATGATCATCATATTTAATTAAGAAAGCCCAAATTACATAAAAAATGCTTCACATAATGACCTGATCATGTCAGATTAAAATCAAACTTGCTTGGAATAAAAGTGCTTAACATCAATTATATAATTATAATAATCATACCCTAAATATCATGCCCTCCCTGAATACTAATATAAAATACAAAAGTTAAATTAGAATATATCAATTTTATTTTCCTTTATTAACCTTTAGTAAAACATTTATGAATATCATCAATATGGATAAATAAATTTGTGAACATAAATAAAATAGCTGGGAGCATAGTTTATAAAATGAGCTAATAATAATTATCAGCTATTGGTAAAATATCAAACATTAATAAATCCTTCAACTCGATAATTAATAGAACCATATTAATTTAGTTCTAATGGGCAATAATTAAACTATAAAATTTAATACAATATTATTTTCATAAGGTAAGTTTAACGAAAGAGATTATTATCGAGTTGAAAGTATTATTGGTATATTATGAAAAATAAATGATATTAATAATCATCCAAATAAATATATAAATAAAGTTAGTGAAAATGAACCACCTCAGTAAGAAAAAGAAAGTTAACAAAATATTAATTTTAAGACTAGTGATAGGAATAGAGAATTACTATACAAATTTAAGACATTATAAAATGAGGAGAAATTTCAAACAGTAATTAATTTAAAATATGTTTTAAGGTAGAATTCGTAGACAGACCATAAAGTTTGTGTTTCATGAGATAAAGATATTACCAAACCTTCTGGCTTGTTCATTACTTTATATGACAGAGTCCAGTTGGATTTAGAAGACAATGTAGGCATGCATTTCATTCATGTGAATTGCATTTTGTGGATTTGTTTTCTTAATATTTTGGCAGCTCATGATTGGTATGAAAATTTCTAATTAGTAGATACATTTTGAAGGTTTTATGGGAACTTTGGGGTCCAGCAATCAGATCCCCAAAGTTAACCACACACCATGCTGAAAAGTCTATCAAAAATCGTAATTAAAAGTGACATAGCTTCAGGTAGCAACTCTTCTAAAAAAATAATGAATTTTTTATTATAGAAACCTTTCCAGGCTATTTATACTTTTCCTACAGTTTCCTGCCTATTCTGATTATGATGCCTTCAGGCTAAAGCTTTTAAATTATTACAAATTAAAAGTTTCTTTAATTGATTTCCAATCCATTCCTCTGATAAGACTTTCAAATCCATTAACTTTGAATTCATTTTCTATTTAGAAAATGAATTTGTAAAATCTGAACAAATGATTTTAATTAAGGACCATCCTTACATTTTAATTTATCATTTTAACTAATTAATAAAATATTCCCTATTGTCTTTGAGAAAGGACAATCTGAAAGTTTATCAAAAGAATATAGCTTTTAATCATATAAATTTGAACAAAATGGTAAAGTATGAAATAAAACATTCCGATGTAATGAAACTTTATAACGAATATATATTTTTAACTATTTATAAATACATACATACAATCCACATAATTACAATATATATATTTTCATGAATATTTTATCATGAGGTAATTAATAATATTAGCAAGTTTAAACACAAAATAATTAGCTTTAATAAATACTTAAGTAATAATCTGTTTTAACCGAAACTAGCATGTATTGAAATAGTATGAAGCCCCATTACATTTGGAAATATTCAATGTTAGTGGCAGGGTTTGAATTAGGTTAAAGGTGGGATCTCATGAAGCTTGGATCAAACTTAGATCTGACCACTTCAATATTGTAAGGGAAATAATGTTATTTCCTTTTATATATATAAAAATTAGATTGTACAAGGAATTTTATACTGGGGCTAATGAGTGTTAGGAACAACCACATTGACCATATTAGGACTGAATGTCCTAATTAATAATAATGGTCAGACTGGGTTTTCAGCCATATTTTCTTACCATCATTCACACAAAACTAGTTCAAATAAAGTGAGGATCTATCCCTTGCCTTTTATCAATTTTATTTATTTATGGCTGTCATGTTGCAGAATTAGGATGCCATATCTATAATGAAAAACACCTACAGGTCAGGTTCAAATTCCATGCTCACTATTTTAGTGTTCCATTAATCTACAAATAGTTCAGATGAACATGGTTATGGTTCACAGGATAATTACATTAGTTGATACAAAAAATATGAAGCATTGTTTATCTTTGAACAAAATAATAACAATAATCCAACATCTATTTCTGTATCCCAATCATATTAATTCATGCGAAAACTTCATGGGAAAAGAATCAATGACTACTTGTAATGAATTAATAAATCCAATTTGAACGGAATATTTTCATATATTTACTCAATATAATAATTCACATAATAATAAAAAAATTAATAAAAATTCCAAAAGAACATTAATAAAAAAATAATACATTAGAATAAAACATAAGAAATATTAATTGTTTGTGGAATATATTAGAAAAAAAATACTGAAATAATCTCTTTTATTTTATTTAAGCAGATTCTAATATTTTATTTATTTAGGTATTTACTTTTGGCCTATTAATAAAATGGAATAATAAAGTCTTACCCATTTATTAACTATTTTTTGATAATATTTTATGCATTATGGATCATTACTTTGAGCTAATGTATGTGGAGACTGGATTTCAAGTGGATTTAATTTTTATGGGAACATTGATTCAACCAGGTTCTTGAGTAACTTTAGTTATCATCAATATTGAGAAAGGTATAATTATGATGAGAACTTGAGTTTAAATAGCCTCCATTGCATGTATTTATCTTTTTATCATCTTATTTAGCAGATGAGTCTTTGATGGATACTTTGGAAAATAGCAAATATTTTTCAAGAATGATGGACTTACTTTAATCTCTCTCTCTCTCTCAGCAATTAATAAATACATTGTGACAAAGTATGTACACACACACACACACACACCAAAGGTTTTCTAACAATGTCAAAGTTATCTATGTAAGAAATTATATTTTTCATCTTGAAGAAGTATTAATGTTCTTTGCCTTCTAATATATCAGCACTACACCTGTGTTTCCAGCCTTTGGCAGTTTTATGCCAGCTCGCTGGTTTGACTCTTTACTTATAGAGAAGATACCAAAGATAAGCAAGTTAACACCAGAGAAAACATTAAAATAAGTCTAAACATAGAATATTTTTAGTTTTTTTTATACTTTTTTTCATCACTGATTTTTGAAAGATTTTTTTTTAATTCGATATCTGCCTCACACATAAATTCTTGGTTGTCTCTAATTTTTTATTTTTATTTAATTTAATTAGTTATAGCCTAAATTATATGGTTAATTACCTCTTGATATTAAATAATCTTATTTTCTAAAATTTTATTGAAATATCAAATATTCATTACTAATTAAGTAACCAATTTCCCTTTTATATATTTATTTATTTAATTAAACAAATCTATATATTCAATTTTGATTTTATGTCAAAAAATGGTCTTTTATTTAATTTAGTAAAATAAATTAATTTACTTATATATGAGAAATCTATTCTATACAAGTTTCTTCTTTTTATACATATGTATGTCAATATTTAATAGTAGCTAGATTTAGCATACACTACAATATATATATATATATATATATATATATATATATATATATATATATATATATATATATATATATATATATATATATATATATATATATATATATATATATCGTTAATTTCATTCATACTTGCTCAAATTATTGTTTTATTTTTAATCTATTATTTCTGAATTTTACACTTTTTTGTACTAAAATTATATTTTATTTAGTATCTATTCCAAAATTCCTATGTTTTGACTTTTTACATGAATATTATATGTATATTGTGAATAATAAAAATATATATGCTGTATTCTATTATGTTAATTTAAATATAAACTTATAACATCATGTAATGGTTTAAATGTGAAGAAAACAGAAATGTTGCAAACATTTTCTGGACAATGGATCAATGATCGTATCATTAAAATATTTTTACTGCAGCATTTTCCATGACCCTTTATACATCGTTTTTCTTTTTCGCATTTTTAAAGCAATTTTTATTTATTTCAACTGAAACTGCTGTCTTCATCGAGAAATAAAATAAAAATTGATTTAAAAAGTACAAACAAAAGAATTTTATAAGGCAGTTTTTTTAATAGTAAATATTCATTTTTCTTTTTATATGTATTTGTAATAAATTAGCGAAATGTTTCTAACATATGTCAAATTAAAATATTTTTTATTATTTACTTTTTAGATAGAGCTGAATTTGCTTTTGGTGTGTCCTTTAGAATCATAGCTCTCATTTATTGACTAGATGTGCTTCCCTATTTACTGAGAATTAATTATTATAATGATTTAAGTTAGATTTTAAATATTCCATTTATTTGAAGATTTAAATACTAGTTTCTTTCTTATTAATGATGTGATTATAGTTGGTGATTTAGCCATGCTTTCTTAACTTTTTCTTTCCTGTTATCTCATTCCATGCAGATTAGATTGATGTTCTTTTAATTGAAGGTGTGACCAAAGTGAGACAGATTTGTATTTGGGATTATTTTTTGCACACTTGTATTGATATTTGTGTTGGGACACTCTTGTTGTGATGTCTGCTCTTGATTACCCATAGAATACAACTTTACAGGTGAAACTGCTGCATTGGATTTTATATACAATTCTCAGCATATTCTTTGGTGATAGTCTGTTAAGATTGGGGGAGGAGGTTCAAAAACATATGATCTTTTTTTTTAATTTGCTAATTTATGAATGTATGGAATGCACCATATTTTTTTTATTGAGTTGGACAGGCTGTTTTATGTTTTCATAGAATTGTTTGATTAAGTTTAATAGGCTGCTTTTGTTATACCAATACTACATAGATTCTTAACACAGGCATCTATATTTGTTTTTCTATCAGTTTCATATTTACAAAGGCTTAGTTTTTTTTTTTTAAAAAAAACCTTTGATTCCAGATACTTTATGGAACATGGGTATGCAAAATGGTAGAGAATAGCACTTCTAATTTCAAAAAGCTTCATCATCATTTTGTAGTCTAGATGATTTTTGTTTTTTTGGATTGATATACAAACTTGGGGTCTTTTGAAATATTTTTGTATTCTATAGTCCATGTTAAGGCCATTTTTGAGCTAGTAATTCTCATAATTGAACAACGGTTTCTTCAGGGGAGCATATTAAAATAACCACAACATATCATTTGAATATAAGAGTCTTTATCTATGAATTTAGATATAATGTTTTATCAGCATTGGTAAATGTTAATCTGCAAATAATGCTACTTATAGGCAGACTCATTAGCTATGACTCTTCCATACTGTAGAATTTATTGTTGAATTTAGCGGTAATGTCTTTATCAAACAAGTGAAAAACATCTATGAAAAAATCTCATTTTTGAGAATTGTATTCTGTTTTCAGTAGTAGATTTTATATTATCTCCATAGTCTGCCTTCATAACACTGAACATATAATTTGGAAATGTTGAATAATGCTAATTTGTAGTTCTAATTAATATATGGACTGTTTATTAATTCAACAAAGTCCTAGGAAGATTTTATTGTAATTTTTTGAATTCCAGATAGCACTTTAACCACTCAGTTATGGTATTACACTCCCAAAATTTACCATTAAGCATAATCGGTAGTTCTCTTTATGCAGCTTTGGGTTATAAAACATATATGGGAAAATTACAGCTGATGAGTACATTTTTAAATAGTCAACTTAATAATATGTCTTATTGCAATGTTTCCGTTATTCAGAAATGAAAAACTTATCTTTGATGGCTTTTATATTATGTGATTCAACATGTTTACAATTTAATTTTTTGATATATTGTTCTGTTTTTTATATAGTCTTCAGAGTTTATCAGCACAAAGCAGTTGCCTTTATCCATCTTCAAATATAACATTTTTAGTCTCCTCTATTAATTGTTTGCAACTAATTATGCTTTTATTCCATATGTTATTTGATTTCTTTGGAATTGAACTTAAAATTTGGGCCATTTGTTTAAAAACAATTTCTTTATTTGGTATATTTTCAAATTTGAATTAGAAGTTTTTTGGTTTACACACACACCCTGACACCCTCCTGCTGATGCTTGGCATCTTGCAAATTCTATGGTACTTTCGGATATGATCACTCGAGCCCAAATTTTTTGATTTTTTGCTGTGAACCAACCATCACCCTTTGCCCATCTCTTATCTTCTTAGACTCTGGAGGTTATATAAAATATTGATCCATTTTATGGCTTTTTCCATGAAGTTGAAGAAACACAGCACATTTATTAATTGTAAACCATTGAACTTTTTTAAAACAATTGAAAAAAAAGTAATCTAACAACATTTTTTTTTTGTAGGAATATAATGATTTCATGTTTAAATCTAGATCAAAATTGTATAATATATATATATGACTATAGATGGCGTTATACCAAAAACACCTTCAAGCATTTGTTTACATAAATGTCAGAGCGAGTATTTCACTATCTCTAACTTAATTTCCACCTTCATATCATGATTTCAAGCTATTTGCTATCGTCAGTGAAGGACAGGATTAAGAAAATAGCAAATAGCTTGAAATCATGATATGAAGGTAGAAATTAAGTTAGAGATAGTGAAATACTCGCTCTGACATTTATGTAAACAAACACTTGAAGGTGTTTTTGGTATAACACCATCTATAGTCATAAATACAAGCATATGCAAGTTTTTAACTTGTGTTTTTTGTTTTTCATAAATGTACCTTTGAGGTCTTTCTTGCAATGATATATATTGCAGAGACTTCTACTATGTGGTGATGCTGAACTGATATCAGACCCATGTAGCTATCTGGCATGCGATGCTGAGTTTGAAGACATTATGTGTCTAAAAGATTCACGCTTGCAAGCTGAATAGAAACTGTTTCTTAAACGCTCAGAGTTTGTGTTTTAGATCTAGTTTCTTAATCTTGTCCTTCACTGACGATAGCAAATAGCTTGAAATCATGATATGAAGGTGGAAATTAAGTTAGAGATAGTGAAATACTCGCTCTGACATTTATGTAAACAAACGCTTGAAGGTGTTTTTGGTATAACGCCATCTATAGTCATAAATACAAGCGTATGCAAGTTTTTAACTTGTGTTTTTTGTTTTTCATATATATATATATTACTGTCACTAATCAGAGTGTTTATCTTCATAGATAAAATTCTAAAAAATGCAAAATATTTATGCCAGAGTTATCTCTGAGATATCATTTAACTTAATAAAACCAAATATTAAACATTCCTTGTTTATTATATGTGGAGTCTTGGCAGCAATTACAATTTTAGATCCAAAAATTAATAAATATTATAAAAAATAATATAATACAACATTATATTATAAATCTTTGTATAGACATTTGCAATAAATTATATTACTATTTTTTTCCCAATGGTAATTTTAAAAAAAAATTTTCAATATTGTAACCAAATAAAAAATGTTTCTACCTACGTCCTACAAAATTTGAACCACATTTCAATACAGTTCTTATTTTTGCTGGGATGTGCATTTTTGACAAGTTGATAAAATGTTTGTATAAGCTAGAGATTATTTGGATCCTTTGTTTATTAATTAGGACTTTTTTTTGACTAGATTTAAGGCTTAGGTATTGTGATATGACTTACAGCATTTAATTAATTTAGTTTGTATTTCGTAATATTTTAATAATTTCATTGTACTTGAATTATACATTTTAATAACTGTATTTTTAAATATGCAAATATTGACTCATATTGTTGCATAGAGTTGTTAAGCTTCCCTTATAGCAGCAGTAGTGCACACTTTATATTTTAGACAATTTTCTAAAAATGTTAGTCTTTCATGTAATTTTGATATAACTTTATATAATTTTAAAGCCATCATAAATAATGGTCAGATGTCCAAATTTACATGTAATATTTGCTTTCCTTTTCATTTATATTTGTAATAAATTAGTGAAATGTTTTTAATATCTGGCAACTGAAAAGGTTTTGATAGACCACACCGAAAGCATGCTCTGCTATATTTCAAAAATAATTAATAAAAACCTTTTTCAGTTGTTGGACAGTGAAAACATTTCACTAAATTATTAATAATAAATGACTAACTATCAGCAGTTAACAACAAATATCACCCCCTTCTTCTCGGCCTTACTGCGTTGCTCATAATTCACTATTCCAGACTTAATCCTGCTGTAAAAATAATAATGATAATAACAGCATAGCAGTTCATAAGAAATTTGATTATTTATAGAAAGACAATGCCGTTTACTATAAAACTTTGAATTAAATTAATTTTATTTCAGTTACTAGAAAATAAAAGTTTGGTTTATGCTTAAAATTTTAATAAAGTTTGATTCTTTTAGAAATAAATTATTAGTTATTATTATTTAATTAATTTTATATTAGCTTCTAGTAATTATAGAAATTGATTTATCTGCATATTCATAATATTGTATAGTATTGAAATGATTAATCCATTATTCATTTTTTCTAAGGAAAATGATATGCAAATTGGATTTTTTTTTTAAAAAAAAAAGAACTGAACTAAGTCTTCAAAAAAAGGGAAGTAACTTTTCTTCTTATAAAATCAGTTTTTTTTTTCCTTTTAAGCAGTTTGAAATACTGCATCATTCAAATCCCAAGATTTCATTTTGCCTTATGAATAAAAAGAAAGGACAATACTAACAGTTAGTTTAATATTTTGAAAAACTCTGGCTAAAATAAAAAAATAAACTTATTTAAATAAAAACCAAAAATTACAAGATATTATCACCCTAAATGAACTTTTAATATTTTCAAAAATAAATAAATGACAATTATTTTGTTTTTGTGAGTCTTATAATTTAAGTCTAATTTGTGCTTTATTTAACTATTCTGAATTTGTAAATAATGATTGTATCCAGATATTATTTGAAATAAACTCTGTTTTTGTTTTTTTCAAAAAGGAAAGAAATGAATTTGTAATAATTTCTCTTTACTTGTTAAAATTATTTTTTTTAAAAATTATTGTATGTCACATACATATGCTAAGCGTATGAATTTTATTTAAGTTTTTAATAACAAGAAAAGGTAATGAAATAATGATATGCAATATACACATGTAAATTCTCTAAGTCACAAATGTAAATAATAATAAAAAACCATTAAAATTCTGCAAATATTATATTCCAGCAGTCTTTTTTTCCTTTCTGTAAATACTGCATACGATTAAATATATATATATTAATAAAATTTCTTCAGTTTATGTTGAAAGCACAGCTTATTCTTTCTTTATTATCCTGTTAAAATTTTATGTGTAGTATTTCACATAATAAATTATTTTCAAAGAGTAACTTTAGGAGCTTTACAAAATTTTAAAACATTTTTTAAGACAATACTGACTTAAAAGAGAGATATCATAATTTTTTTTAATTATTAATTTTTCAATTTTTTTGTCTATTAAGAGGAAAACATTATTGAAAAAAAAAAGAAGAAAATCATCGTTTATTTTGTTTTAAAAATAAAAATGTGGATTTTTTTTTTTTACTTTTCTTGCTTTAATAAATGTATGAATGTCCAACATCAGTGGTCGAGTAGTCAGCACAGCCGCCTTACAAGCAGTTGTCACGGGTTTGCAGGTTCGCTTCCCGGCCGATGCTTTGACACATTAAAAAAAATGTATGAATGAACTCATACTTGGTAAACTATATGTAAATATGTCTCTCCTAATCTTTTTTATTAATAATTATATTATTTTTAAAAATTTTGTTTATATATACTGTGAGAGCATCATATGAGCCTCATCTAAAACAATATGTATTTCTTTGTGAATTTAACTGTGCCGATATCGAATCAATAGATATAAATAACATACACCTATCTTCAGCTTTTCAGCTATATACATAAACTAGTTAGTATTAAAAGAATAATTCTAAAAATGAATAATTCTAATTTGTTTATACACACACATAAATAAATGTTTCCAAATAAAAGTATTTTTTTAATTAACCAAAACTTGACATTTGACAAAGCCTTAAGTCAACATTGCATTTTTATCAGTTGAAACAAAGGAAATAAACGTTTGGGGTTCATTACAAATTGTATATGTTAAACAATAGAGAGTGTGCACATGATTATGTGATATGCTTGCTGAAATTAATCCACTATAAAAACGAACTAATATTGTTATAACAGTAGTCTTCTATTTAGTTATCAAGGCAATAACTACGTCTGTAAATTTAAATGTGTTCGAATTTAGAACACATTTAAGAAAAAAAAAGAAGATTCAATATTTTAAAACCTGCTTCAAGTTATTAATTTACTGCCTTTTAATATTATAAAGAACTATAAAAAAATAATCATTGAAATTTAAAAGGTTATAAAAGTTATCAACGTCTTCGAAATGAGTTTACAAAATATATATTTAAGAAGACAAAAAGTTACAAAGATGTTCTCTGGCTAGACAATTTATGCCAAGGATTTCTGCTGATGTTTTAAACCTGAATATGTAAATTTATTCCTACTCAATGCCTAAAATATAATCGTCGTAATTCTCATTTAAAAAGCTGCCTTAATAATGGAGTATTATATTGAAGAAGATGTTAAATATTTTACTACACAAATATTTAAAAGAATGAATATGTGGATTGCCTCTTCGAAGGATGATCAATGAACTTTATGTTTCAACATTCATCGTCATTTTATTTCATCTAAGGAGGGATATAAAACCGTTATTCTTTCTCGTCTTGGATTACTTCATTGTGTATTTTAATAACCCTTAAACTTTATTTCCTTTGTGGATAATTATATTTACTTAGAAAAATTACTTCGTATATTAAAGTGGAGAACTGATAAGATGAACATTTTATTTTTTTTATTTATTTAATAAAATTTAGATGCTGATATTTTGATATATATACTCTGATGAAAATGACAGCTGACAAAGATAAAAGTTTTTAAATTATTTCAATTTGGAAGTAAGTTTTATTATATTCCAAATTGAATCTTACCTGACAATTAACATAATTTCTTTTTAAACATAAATAACTAATATCAGAATACATTCTATTATTAATCTAGTGTGAATGGATGTTATCTTATATAGGCATATAACACACACTGAATCATTTTAATGACACAATAGGTGGATTTATAATGTATCATGTCTATTATTTATTATACACATGATTTTAAATTATATATATGTAAATGATTACATTATGTTTTTTCTGAATGTTAAATAATTTATTAGTGTATATATATAAGCACAGATTATAATTCTAAATTTTAATATTTTTTATGTGATAATATTTTTGTTTCTATTACGGATTAAAATGTGTTAAACTTGATTTTAAAATTAAACAGGTCTCGTTTGTTTATTTTATTTAGTCATTTTATAAAACCAATAATTATAAATATACATACTCATGCATATATATGTTAAATCAACTTAGCGATTTAATATTCATAAAGAAGTTATATATAGCTTATACTAAATTTATTATTACTGTGGGATATTTGTGGAAATGCCTGAACAGAGTCGATTGCAATTTCTATTCTGAGCTCGAATTCTGAGAGTAACGAGGTTATTAATAGAGGAGTGAATTGGATTATATTTTAAATCACATCATCCATGGCATTCTATAAGAAGACTCAAAGTCCGACTATAGTTAGATGCGACTTCCTCGAGTCCTGAAAAGGATCGTCTCGTTATAATACATATAAACAACATTTGCATTATGTATGTGTGTGTTGAAAAGTACTATGCAGTGCAATTCAATAAACAATATATACACTATATATGTTGAACGCGAGGTAGACTTGAAACAAAATGTAATGTCTCCACTGTATTATAACTATAACAACTTACGTATAAATTCCATTATATATTTATAATGAGCAAATATAATAACATACGAAAGGTTGTGACATAGATTGACTGAATGGTGACTGGTTCAGCAAGAAATACATCTTAGAAATCACTTGTCTTTTTAAAGATATCTTTATCCATGTGTTCTCGGAATGTACGTGGAGAAGTGGATGTTTTAAAGTATATATAAGAAGACCTGTATATAACCAATAAATAAAAATAATTCAATTTATCTATAATACTTTAACTTTTCCAAATGTGAAATGATTAATTATGAGTCCATAAGATATAATATTGCCCTATGCATGAGATAGATTTTATTATTTAAATTAACAAAACTTTTTAAAAGGTATTGTTTACTGTTAATTTGTTGACTTCTTGCTTCAAGTATGCAGGCTTTGGAAAGATTTGAATCATATTTATATAATTTTTTCACTTTAATTTTTTTTTATGAAGTAGTTTTATAGTTTAATAAATATTTAAATAACAACTGCATTTAAATCATAAACAAATAGTCCACTCTGTTAAGAATTTCTCAACCTCATTCAAAAGTCAATTGTACGACATTTCACGAACGTTATTTTTAAAAGAGATTTTGTTCTTTAACAATACAGTAATTTTTAAGCTATTCTTATTAAACAAATTGTTAAATAACATACTGGGTAATTGTTATACGAACAATGATTGTAGAAAAAGAAAGTTTTATTCTTATATAGAAGGAGATAAAATATAACTGAAATAACAATAGGGAGATCACTTAGATATAATTACGAAATGAATACTTCAATTTAAAAAGTTGTTTAAAACAGAATATTTTACATAAAATGGATTTAATTCCAACTGAGAATGAAACTTAGCTTGCAAAATAGAAACTTAAATACTTTTTAATTGTAAAATATATATATATATATAGTAGTATTATTATCAGTTTTATTTTTAATTTTTTTAAAAGTAAAATCATAATGTAGTATTCCATTAAATATTAAAAAACTATTCAAACTTATTTATCACGCACACACACATCGACAGCTTAGCTCGAGAAATTTACTGTTCAGTCAATATAACATTTCAGTAAACCAGATTCAATAAATTAGTAAGAATGTGATGTTATTTTACAACTTCAAAAAAAGTAATACAATATAGTAATTACAAATTGACTTAATTGATGCTGAAGTTAATAATGTATTCTTGGTTATTATAGGATATAATTAACTGTTTGATGATTGATTTCTGATTGTAACTATGTTAAGGTAGAATTGATTACTGGGATGCATTAATTGTGTTGGAAATGATATAAGTTTGTAATAATTTCTATAGAACAAATTCATAGAAAAAATACGGAAACTCACAATTAGGTTCATGATTCGCTAAAAAAATAGTAATACGAATTCTAAATATTATTTTCAAGCTATATGATTAACCAATAATAATTAAATCGTAAATAATTTCATTATAATGCTTTTGTCCCTCGAAGGACGATCTTTTTGTAGTGCATTCTAGTGATATATTCAAGAGTTTAGATACTGATTTTTTGGATATTTAATAGAGTTTGTTTGACTTCCAATGCTTTGGCTGGTTTTATTATTGGCATATGAGTTTTCACATGATCAATTCTTTATAAGGTTTTGTATTTGATGATATAATGAAACTTCACTGATTTGAATAATGAAGGTTACGTTTATTCTGTGGCCTAAAATGATGGCAAAGGGCTATATAACATCACCCTTTTAAATATGGTTCATTCCTTAGAACTTATGTAAAATTCATTGATTGTCTTTTTTATTCAATATGATAACTGATAAGATAGTTCAATGATACTTCAGCTAGCCAAATGGAATATTAATTACATGAAGTAGTTTTTCTAAGGACCTTTTTTTGTTTTCATATTTTTATCATGATTATTACTTTCAAGATGAAAAGCAAGTCTTTTTACACTGGTTTAATATAGTTATTGCTTCATTATTAATCACAATCATTTCAGAAATGCTATTAGCAGCAAATAGTTTGTCAATAAGTCTATGATGTCATGTCAAGAATGGATATACAAATTATGCCATATCTGGTAATAATATAGTCAATGGGAAGTTTAGACCAAGGACTTTAGCTTATGGCCAATAACTGATGTTGTCTTTAATTGGCATGTTTCTTTACTGACAGATATGTTGTAAAATTGTACATTTTAGATTAACTACCAGAATTTTATTTAAAGATCATGCACACACACACACATTTAAAACATTTTAGATAATAAATCGTTATCTAATATAAAGCAATTTTTCCACTCTACATAAATATTGGTTTAATGGCCTCCATCAGGTATACTAAAGGTTTGATTCTTGCCAACAATATTAAAATAATGCATTATATATATATATATATATATATATATATATATATATATATATATATATATATATATATATATATATATATATATATATATATATATATATATCTTAATGATCTTAGTTTTTGTCTTTATGTCAATGTAACATCTAAGACCCATCATTCAAGATGGAAACAATTAATTGGGGAATATTACCACTAGTATATTGGTAATAAGTGAAATGCAAGTAAATAAATGGTACATGAATTATTAAAGCTCTTCTTCATTATACATATAAACGTTAAAATCATAAACCACCATCCATTAGATCAGGCCTCTCACATTAGGCATGTATTTTAGTACAGAAGCTTTGACAAATGTGCTATATATTTTAAACACTTACCAATAATTCTAGAATAGCAGCCTGTGCTTTATATATAAGTATCTTAAAGTATTGTTGTTTTTCAAAGTGTAAACATATTAACATATACACCCAAATTGTTTTTATAACATTAGCATACACATAATATAAAGCAGAGACAGTTTATATAAAGTTGCAAATAAGATAATTGTCTTATATATATATATATATATATATATATATATATATATATATATATATACCACTATATATATATATATATATATATATATGGTAGTGGTTTAGTCCTTATTCCATTTAAATAAAGATAATTCGACTTTACAAGCTTTTCACTTATATCCTAAAATAAGTATGTGAAACCTGTTAAGGGCTCAATTTATGACAAAACTAGCTAGGTCAAAATTAATTTCATTTTTTCCAAAAGTTGAAAGTTATTTATTTATTTCATTCTTATTCATACCAGCAAGAGACTTTTTTTTTAAAAAAAAGTTACCCAGCTTTATTACATGTAATCTTGAATAACATTGGTATAAAAAAGTTAGAGACCAGTTTTTAACAGTTACAAGACACTAGTTTTTTTTAGTTTTTATGTTTAGAAAGGTTTTCTTGTTTTCAGAAACCTGTAATATCATTATCAAAGAATTTTAGATCATCTCAATCAACAAAAATTCTGTTTAACAGGATTTTAGAAAGTTAAACCGACTAGAATGGCATTTTCAGTTAATTAAGAAGCAGCTAATTTGTAAACTATTTAACTGCAGCTAATATGGAAAACGGTACAATAGTTTAAAATCTTACTATGCTTGCATGAAAAATCTTATTAGTACACTGGCCAATTAAACCTATAACTATGTAGCCTTTTGTAAATGCCAATTTTAAAACTGTGACTTCTGTATGCACCAATCATTGAGGATCTAGAACTATAAGCATCTATTATTTTTACATGATTTCTGTCTACCTATCCATGATGAATTCATAATCCAGTCATACTATGATTCTATCTGGAAAATAACTCAAAAAATTGCATCAAATAATGCCTTAAACTTTCCCAATAAAAACTGTCTTATAAATCAATTTTTAAAAAAAGTTTAAATTTATTTTTAATAGATTAAAGGATAAAATCAGAATTCTGATAAAATGTTAAGATAAATTTGTTTATTTAAAATAAAAGACCTATAATAATAATAATAATAATAATAATAGTAATAATAATAATGATGATGATGGTGATGATGATGATGATGATAATAATAATAATAGTAGTAGTAGTAGTAGTAATAGTAATAGTAGTAGTGGTAGTAGTGGTAGTAGTAGTAGTAGTAGTAGTAGTATATGCTGGTGTCGGTACAGCTCTGCGGCGCCATTTTGATGCTCTTAGGAAAACCAATGTTTACTATAATTTGCTATATGTTTTATTATCTATTATTTATACAATGCTTGTATAAACAACTATTGAACACCTTCAAGCAAACAGGTAAGTCTTTTTTTATATCACTTACCTAAATATAAATTTCTTTTTTGGGCATTTAATAACCCATTAAAATCTACCATAATGGAGAAAATTTGCAATCCTCACCAATCCAACGTTATCAATGATAATTTGATAGCCACTACTATTCCTTCAAATTTTCATTGTGGAATTAACCCAGATTCACGTAGCAAAAATAATCAAAAATTAAATAAAAAAATTAAACCGCTAACAGAAGAGCCTTTTCAAATCGGAGAAAAAAACTCCAAACAACAATCACGTGAAGAAGGCCTTAACGTTAATATAAAATTTTTTCCTAATCTACAAAATAATAAAAAAAATAACTGCAATCAAGTTAAAAACACCAATAAAAGTGAAATCAAAAACAATTCGCCAACAAAGCCATCTAATTCTGAAAATTTATCAAACATAAACACTTATGCAAGAGTTGTTAAAGATTATTCAACAAGCATGATAAATAATGTTTAACTAACATCCGAGGACATCATAAATACCTAAAATCTTGATAATGAAAACGATGAAAATGAAACAATGGACACAGATTTTTTAAACTCACAACAAATAACTCCCGAATTATATGCCTATTATACAGATAAATTTCACTCTACCATTCCACAAAATTTATTAAACTCTTTCAAAAAATTTCACAACCACAAATCTGTCATAATAATTGTAACAATAGTAATTGTGAACTTACAAAATTTTCCATCGATGAACTGTATCAATTATTAACGGAAAAGAAACTATGGAATTACCTTTATAAAATACTACACCATCCTAACAACAGATATTTATGTCTCGAGTTTCACAACAAGATGCAGAAAAGAAACTATGGAATTACCTTTATAAAATACTAGACCATCCTAACAACAGATATTTATGTCTCGAGTTTTACAACAAGATGCAAAAAGACATATTTAAAAATAATATTAAATTCCTTAATGGAAAAATGATTTGTTATATCGATATTAACCACCCTCTTTTGTTGAAAGGCCAAATTAAAAAGTGTCATATTGATTTCACATAAATAGATCTCCAACTATTACTTAAACAGTATGGAAACATATCCAATTTCAAATATCAATTAAACAAAAATGCTATGACTCCTCTATTCATAAATATAGCAACATTCTCATTCATTCTAAATAAAAACAGTAACGCAACAGATATTTCTATGGTACATTCCTCAGAAACATCGCCGCTAACTATAACATTTAAAGGTGTACCACTACAATGTTTCTCATGTAAACAAAGAACTCATATTATTAAAAACTGCCTAAATAAATTTTGCATTGAATGTGGACTTAAAATCACAAAACCACAGCAATGTACAAAAACTCCAAAGCAACAGCAAGGCAACGACCCTAAGGATATACTGCCAGCTGATAAACATCTACAGACATCACCATCTTCAAAAACTATTGAACATTCCTTAATAAAACAAACTACAATCAATAATCTCCCTATCACCAAAACCAAACAAAATAAAATTATATATAAAAAATCACCAACTGATAAACATCTACAGACATCATCATCATCAAAAACTATCGAACATTCCTTAATAAAACAAACCACAATCAATAATCCCCCTATCACAATAACCAAAAAAAATAAAATTAAACATAAAGAACTGCTTGACACAAATACAGAATCTGAAGATGAAAACATGAACACCTCATCATCATCATCAGAACTCATGAGAATAGCTCAGATGACAATATACCCTTCCAAATACCCAACAAACACAAGATTAAAATAATGAAAAGGAAAATCAATGGCAACTGCACAAAGACAGCTGACCAACAAATGCATTCTGAGAATTGTAAACCCTCTTGCAATACAGACAAAAATAAACCCACCACCCCAGTAAAAAAGAGACTTAAAGCCAATAATCCCATCACTTCTCCAGCTGAAGTCGCAACAGACAGTCACTGGACTAGGCAATCACTCTTAGATAATGCCACTCTCACTCCAGAACAAAAAAAAGTTTATGGTAGGAGTGGACATTAATAGAAGAACTACCAGGAAATCTTCAGACTATAATTATTCACAAACTGATCATACCACATCCAACACACCATCTGAACAAGATCCTGTCCCAGTGAAAGCACCACCATAAATAATACAACTATATTATTTATCATTTCCCTCCTTTCCAAAATAAATGGATAAAAGCTTAATACAAGACTATGCAAAGGTATATCTAATAGGTCATACTACTAACCTTTTTTTGTATTTATTTATGGCTTTACACTTACACAATCATTTCTACACACACACAACACAAAACCTCACTATGAATATTGACATTACTGAAATTAACACAAGGGGCCTAAACTCTCATGAAAGAATTCATGCACTAAGTAGCTGGATTAAACTATTATACCCCTCACATCATATTATTCACTGAAACTAAAATCACCAACAAAATTAACCCTCAAACTCTTCTGAGCAGATTTGGTTATGTAGAATTTTCTACATCTAACACAACAGCAGTAGGAGTTGGCATTCTTATTTACCATAAAGCACCTTTTGAATCATTCAAAATTTTATATTTAGATGAAAACCTGATTATAATAACCCTACATCATACTGCTTTCACCATAAACATTATTAATGTATATCTTTATAATAAACCCATACTAATTTACAAATTAATTAATCAAATAAACACCATACTAGCAACCAACTCCTTCCCCACTATTCTTATAGGTGATTTCAATATGCCTTACTCTGCATTTCTTTCCAAATATCTCCATCTCATCAACCATAGATTGATGAGTGCTGAGGGATTTTTTCCAAGTAATGCTTTCTCCTTCTATATCAAAAAACATGCCACTCTCATAGATCTACCTTTTTACTCTCCAGATCTACACTTTCTCATTAAACCTTCTCTTCATCCTGTTACTTTCTTTGACCACTGTGCTCTAAATGTCAACTTACACATTAATCTAAATACATGACTAAACTTACCTTATAATAACACTGTTCATCTTCTTCTGAAATCATCTACACCCAAAGCAGTGATTAATGAAATCTACATCCTTTTTAAAAAAATTAATATACTCTCTCTTCATCCTGCTGAAGCATAGCAAACATTCACCAACATTATTCATTCAGTAATAAAACACTATACCATAAAAAATAAACCACCCACTGCTCTAGTTAAAGAATTAGATACTATTCACATAAAGCTAAAAAATAAATCAAATGACCCTGCCTCTATTCCTTCTATAATTCTACTTAAACAGCAGTATAAACATACTCAAAAACAATTTGCTGAATATCTTGCCACAAAAAAAGCAAAATATATCTTTCCCACCCTCATAACTGGTCCAGAGGTTATAATCACTGGGCTCTTGCATACAAAAATAAAAAATCAACTCCATCCTCTATTATTCAAAATAAACAAACTTTTGCAGGACAAAACATGCTTCCTCTAATCTTCTACCATTTTAAAAACATCTTTCAAACAGCTACATACACAGATATACACACAAACGTATTTGGACCCAGTGATCGTAATCATGGTATAACCAAACATGATATCATACTGAAATTAACTTCTCTTCCTAACCGTATACACCCCGGCCCTTATGCAATAACAAAGTTCATTCTCACTGATCTTAGCTACTTCACAATTCCAATAATACATAACCTCCTAAACTACTTATCTGAACAAATACATCATATCGAACAACTTTACCCAGTCTCTTTAGTACCCTTTCTAAAAAAAAATATACTACCCTCCCCACTTAACAATCTACGGCTACCCTCTCCACTTAACAATCTACGGCCAATATCTATGACCCCTATCCTCATCAAAACTATTGAGTCAATTATTAAAGATAAAATACAACTGCTCATCCTACCTTCCATATCCACTTTTCAATTCGCAAAAAAAGAATCATCCACCTCTGCTGCAATCTCTCTCTTCAAAATAATCATAGACTATATCAGACATGCTAAGAAAACTGGACCTTTTGCAGTTCAACTGGACATTACCACTGCATTTAATTCAGTTCCTATAGAAACATTAATACATACACTTAAAACTTATAATATACCCATACCCTTACTGTATATTCTCACTAACCTCCTTAGAAACAGAGAAATTTATATCACTCTCAATGGTCAAACCTCACCTAGTTTTACTCCTTATAATTCAATTCCCCAAGGTTCCCCTCTAAGTGCCCTCTCTTTATAACCTACCGTAACCCCCTACTAACTGACATTGAAAACAATCTCCTGGGTATATACATCCCTTCAATTAAAAAATGCATTACACACATTAGTTATATGGATGATGTTCCCTCAACTAATCACAATAATCAATAATTACAGTACCCAATATAAACTCAACTTTAACTTAAACAAATCAGCCACATGAAATATCCTAACTGGAAACTCAACTCCCTTAATATTTACAGCCCCATCACAAAACTTTCTGGGTTTCCCCATATATAAATCAGCAAATACTATGAGAACAACAATTCAAGACTCATTAATTTCATCCACTGAACAAACTACAAACTCACTCTCTAAAGCCTACCTTTTACTACATGCCAAGACTGCACTCTTAAACATACTCATCTTCCCCAAAACCACATATTATATGCCCATCATAAAATACACCAACTTGTTTAAGAAAAAAATGAATTCATTATGTACAAAACTAATATGGGATAGAAAAACAATAGCTAGGGGCATCAAATCAATGCAAATGCCCACTAGCCACAATGGTCTATCAATGCACTCAGTTAACATATTTCATCTACAAAGAACACATAATATAATAGTAAAGTTAATAACACTCTTTCCTAATATAGAAAAATTACTTCCCGTATTACCTACAGACACACCCCTCCCAGTAATAACAAATTTTTAAATGACCTCATTAAAAATTATAAAACTTACTTTAACACAAAACAAAATATTGCCAATGAAAAAATTACATACTGGGAAGCATTCAAACATGCAAATTTGATAGATACTACTCTCACACCACAATCTTTATTTACAATCACTAACAAGCAAATTATTAAAAAATTCAAATTTTGGTACTTAGAGCCGAAATATCTTGACTTTCTTATAAAAATCAACATTGAAGCTCTTTCTACCAATAGCTTTCTATCCAAAAAATGCCTTTTGCTGATATTGATGCTGATTGCCAACTTTGCCATAAAGATGAAGAAACCATAGAACACTTCTTGCTTCAATGCATAGCACTTCAACCATGCAGAACACTAATAGCTTCTATTACAAAATCACACATAACATCTCTCCAAATGCTCATTAACAGCATCCAAAGAGGTCTATTTCCTTCTATCAGAATTACAATTTTCCTTCTCTTTACCCTTTGGTTTCTGAGATGTTATTTCTGTTTCAACCCACATCTCAAAAACTGAAATCTCTCTTTATTAACAAATTAGGCAAAATTAAGCTCAGGGATCAAGCCTTGGCACCTGCAGTAATATTTGCAGCTACATGGAGCCTTATTACATTACCCTCCCCTCTGTGACCTATGGATATACATTTATTTTTACTATTATTGCTATATCTTCTTAACCTTCTTTTTATTACATCCCCCCCCCCCCATTTTTCTTGTTTTTTATTTTATTATCACTAAAACACAATTGGACATAATGAAAAAAGAAGGAAAAAACAATTCAACCATTGATATATGTAATCAATGCATGATGTTCTAATATTTTAATTTTTCAATATTATTAGTCATGTATTTTCTTTTTTTTTCAATTTTTACTATAAGTTGTGCTTGTTTCCTTTTTTTTAAAAAAATGTAACCAAATAAACTGCCAATAAAATATATTTTTTAAAAGTAGTAGTAGTAGTAGTAGTAGTAGTAGTAGTAGTAGTAGTAGTAGTAGTAGTAGTAGTAGTAGTAGTAGTAGTAGTAGTAGTAGTAGTAGTAGTAGTAGTAGTAGTAGTAGTAGTAGTAGTGGTAGTGGCAGTGGTAGTGGCAGTGGCAGTAGGAGGAGGAGGAGTAGGAGTAGGAGCAGGAGTAATAATAATAAATGATAATAATGATGGTGATAAAAAGAGATCTGAACTCAATCTATAGATGTTCTCATTATAAAGGTGGCATCCTATCTGAAGTATGAAAGATATGTTTTAAATAAATAAATAACATCTATAGTTCTGTAGTTGGATATTTTTGATAGAAATGACAGTCAGGAAATATGGTTGGATATTCAGTCTGACCATCAGTAATTAGAATATTAAGTTTAAATATAGTTAATGTTATTATTCTTTAATTTTATTAATACCAGGGTTTAAATCCTATACATTGTTATAAAAAATTGTATAAATCTAAAAAAGGGGAGTAAAATCTTAGACTCATTTTAGTTTGTCGTCTGCAAATATGGATTCTCAATAAATTGGCTTTAATAAATTTACTTTGATTAAAGTTTTATAATTACAATAAAACAATTTTGTGTATGCTAGACATGAGAGGCCATTAAATTGAAACAATATATATTCATTTGGGGCTAAAAACATATGTATCCAATATATACAATAATAATAATAATAATAATAATAATAAACATATGTATCCAATATATACAATAATAATAATAATAATAATAATAATAATAATAATAATAATAATAATAATAATAATAATAATAATAATAATAATAATAATAATAATAATAATAATAATAATAATAATAATAATAATAATAATAATAATAATAATAATAATAATAATAATAATAATAATAATAATAATAATAATAATAATAATAATAATAATAATAATAAAGGATTTAGTTAAAGGAATGAGAGAAGTTTGGCAATAATAAATGAAATGAAAAAAATATTGTTAAAGTTAAGAGAGCAGAAAGAAGATAGGGATAAGATAGGTAGGCAAAAGAATAGATAATTGACCATTTAATTAAATAAGGTAGTGATAAATAGTGAGTTCTATATAATAAAGGTGTAGACTTGAGAATAATTTAATGTGATCAATATGGTTTTTAAATAATTAGGATTACAACTAAAATAATATAATTCCCGATATTTTAATGATTATGAGATCAAAATTCAAAAAAATTGAAATGACTTTAAATATTGAGAAACTGACCATGCAGGAAATAAAACAACTAACAGACTAACAATACAGAATAACCAACTTATAGGAACCACATCACCAGCAAAAGATTCGCAAGTGCTGTATAATTTGATTTTCGAAAACCAACAAAAAATGAATTTGAAATTACAAGATATGAAGGAAACCAACAGAAAACGAGGCAAGATATGCAGGAAAGCTATCAAAAATGGATTTAAATCTAAAAGATATATCAGAAAGCCAAGAAAAATGAGGCAAGTGATAGGGGAATGGCCACAGAAAATGATTGTAAGATTTGATGAATGGCATCACAAAATGGATGAGTGCCAGCAGAGAATAAAAAACAACAGAAAATGGAGAAAGAACAACAGAGAATGAATGCATGCCAATAAAAAAGATGTGTAAGATAAAGGATGTAGTAATGAGAAAATAGTAAAAGATTATTTTACAATAAACAAAAAGTTTAAGGCAGCTATAATCCACTGACTACATAAAGTAGAATCAATACAGAAAGGCTTAAAAGAAAACATCAGCAAAGTGGATTATATAGAAGGAAAATCAGGAAGGCTAAATGTAATAAATCCAGTGGGGAATGAATCTTCAAATCCTAACATTGAGGTTCATAATTAAATTCTCCAGTGTGTGAATAAATTTAAAAAAATAATATTTATAAGCCTAGTTGGTGAACCACCTGTCGAGCAATAAACATTCTAGAATGATTTGGTAATCTTAATGATGGAAGATAATAAGTTGGCTGTAATTTGCAGCAACTGCAGCAAATTACAAGATGATGCTCATGTTTGGTGGCATTTATTATTTAATACAATTAATACTTTTCAAAGTCAAAAAGTAGTGATGAACCTTTTCATAAAACACCCTGAGACTAATAAGAAATTTTTTTAGATCATTTCAAACAAAACACTTAAACCAATAAAGAAATACCTAAAGAGAGGAAAGACTTAAACTGTATCTGGATGATAAAGAAAGCCAACTCTCAGTGACAAACAGGATTTGTTTAAAAAATTTTCCTAAATTTATTTAGATTTATACTACTACTACTACTACTACTACTACTACTACTACTACTACTACTACTACTACTACTACTACTACTACTACTACTACTACTACTACTACTACTACTACTCCTACTCCTACTACTCCTACTATTACTACTACTACTATTCTACCACCACCACCACTACCATCACCACCACCACTACTACTATTACTACTACTACTATTACTATTACCACTACCACTATTGCTACTGTTACTACTGCCACTGCTACTGCTGCTACTACTACTACTGCTACTGCTACTACTGCTGCTACTACTACTACTGCTACCACTATTATTATTATTATTATTATGATTGTCTTCATCACTATATCATCATCATCTTAATTTTCTCTTTATAATTACATACTTTCTGTGCACTCTATAAATAATTAAAACATATTATGATTATTATTTAATAGTATATAAGATCATTATTTTTTGAGAGCAAGATGCAACTTTGTATTGTCAGAGTTTGTTTCATTGTGCCTTTTTTTCTAGTATAGGATAAGGATTTTATCATTTACTTGAAGGCTTAATGTTCACATGGTACTTCACATTGAGTTCAATCTCTGACATTGCATCAAATCTTTTTATATAACTTTACATTTTTAAGTATTACTTATTTGCTTCTAAGACTCCAGTCATAAGAGCAAGCAATTGCATAGATCCAAATAATTCACAAATGAAATCTAGCCAGTATATCTTAATAAAGCATGTTTTATGTGTGTGATGGATCATTGGCTTTGGTTCTCTATGTAAACCATTCTTTAAGTCTCTTGAGATTACTCACTGAGCAAGGGTGTTATACTGAAATATATGTCTTTCGTTGTTTGAGTTATTGTTACTTATTGTGTTAAAATTGAGATAATTCTAGCAGGGTCTTGCCTACATTGTATATCTTGAGGTCAATGGGTGAATTCTTATATATCTTAAAATTGCAGTTTAAGATTCATTCTTTTGACAGACAAATGCTGGCTTGATATTCCAAGACAAAAGATTTAAGTAGAGAAGTAATTTTATTTTTTTATTTAGAGGTATATAAAATAAAGCAGCAATAATGAATAAATATACCATAAAGGTGGCAATGAGAAATGGAAATGTGTACACACAATGTCATCATCTTATTTTTTTAATCATGGGGATATTGTACCAGTTTAAACCTCATTCCATTTAAAATCAAGCTAATTTCACTTTACAAGTTTTTTACCTACTCCATAAAATAGTATATAAGCCATTTTAAAGGCTCAATTTATGAGCAAAAGTACCTAGGTCAGAATTATTTTTTTGTAAAAGTCACAAGTTATTTATTTCTTATACCAGCAGAAGTCTTTAAAATGTTACTTTTAAAACTATTTTTTAAAAATCCACTGATAGTAATAGAAAAAGTTTATTAGCTTTTTGCATTCTGACAGTTTTTATTGTTCCATCTGGTGAGAATTTTCAGAAATGTAAAACTTTTCTGCTTTTATAAAATTCTTTATTTTATACTAAAATTCAACAAATTGGATTTGAATTTTTTAAAATTTAGTTTTGTAAGTGAATAATTTTTTAAAAAAAATCACTTTTGACTGTTTTAAATATTTAAAAACTGACCTGTAAATAGAACAATGTACCATAAACACCATCACAGATATTTACATAAACACTAAAATTAAAAATGCACAAATTTTTTGTTTTATTTTATTTTTCTGAATGAATGATAGTAGACTTATGATAGCTCTATCAAATTTTACTCTAAAATCTGATATTTTTTTAAAAAATTGCAGTACCCTAGAAATTTTAACACCAAATCAATTTTGATAGATAATGACATAATAGACACTGTCACCTTTGACTTTATATTATAGTCAAGTTTATTAACTTCTATTTTAAAAATAAAATATAAATAAATAAATTGAAAGTTTATCTGTGTATTGCAAAGTAATGTGTAAAAGTAATCAAAAAAATTTTATAAACAAGAAAAAATTATTTTAAATTTTATTTCACAGAGAACACAAACACCCTTTTCTATCAGAAGAACAAAAGAAATGTCCTTTGATCTTAGACACAATCTGTATGGTGCTGATTTTTTCAGATTTTTTTTTCAATTTTAATGTCAATAAAAGCATTGTGTTAAAATCTATTTTCTTAAAAAAAAACTGTGAATCATTATTACTTAGGATAATGGCATAATGTTACTACTATGATCAAAAGTTATGGAAGAACAGTGCTTTTTCTGAGAAAACATTCACTGATTTTTAATGAAGGTGAGCATTTCAAGTTACTGGAAAGGCTATATAAAAGTTATAACCAGCTATGTAATCTAAGTAAAAAAAAAAGAAAATGAAGGCATTGTCACCTTCTTGTGTGTTCAATGTGGGCAATAAGATTTTTGTAACAACATTGATAATAGTCTCCCTGAATAGAATATCTTTAATAAATTTAAAAACCTTTATGAGAATCCTTATTAAATTAAAAAATAACATTGTTAGAAATGTTTTCTTGTTTACAGAATGAAAATAGTATTAAAAAAACCATATAATGTCTAAATTTTAAAGTGAAAAGTTAAGGAGAAAGTACTGTATATGGACATTATTATGACTATTAAGGAACTTATGATTGTGTTTTGTCATTATGTATTTTTCATATGTTCGGGCAGTGTATATTGTGAGTTTTATGACTGGATGTTTATGTAAACTTTTTGGAAGTTTATAAAGCACATAGGAGAGGTGGTAGGTTTTGAATAGCACCAGATGGGATCACTTATGCTAAAATTAATATTTAGTGATGAGGAAATTTTTCATACAGAATTATTATCACTAGAGGAATTTCTGATTTATTTATCAACTTAACAGTTCTAAATAATCTTGTTTGGTTTTATATGGTGACATGAATATTCTGTTATACTTTGCTCATATTGTAAAAGCATTTTCAGATTGCTGGAGAGAGACAGACTAACATAGTTCAGTCAAGGATTACTAATGGTTCTCTGAGAATGTAAACACACATAAGACTTTCCAATCTTATTATGGTAATCTTGTTTGTTTTAGTCTAGAAATATTTTCTTAGTTATATAAAAAAAATAAAGGTAATATTTTGGATCAAAGCTATTGTGAAGATCACCAATAATTACAGTTCACATTTAAAGTAGAATACAAGAAAAATGGTAAAAAATTGTTGAGATTGGATAAAGATTTTGGATGTTGGAGTTTGAGTAGCCATATTTTCAATTACTGGTTATGAATGGAGGATTAGTCAATAGATTGAAAGTGATGTCATTAAGCAACACAATAGTGTGTGCCTATCTCAGGCATTACATGAAACCATTTTCATGTTTTTATATTTACCAGCCATGAAGACAAAGGAACAAGATTCAATTCTTATGGGATCTTCAATGTTCATATATTTAGTAGAGATGGCCTCTAAATTGAGTAAGGTTTCGGATTTCAAAGATTTTTTTAGTATTAAAGATTTTAGGTAGTGTATCGTTTATAGTGTTTAGATTGAAATAACTCTCCTGATATATTCATATTGTATTGTGTATTTAATGTCTGATGATCAGATGTTTTATGTATCTCAGTATAAAAGGTCTATTCATTCTTTTAATTGTGAAAAAGATAGGCCAATTTCTGGAAAAAGAATTGAGTAAATAAAATATATGAACATTTTAAATCTGTATATATATTTACAAAAACATTAATTATTGGAAATGTTTTTCTTTTTCTTTTCCTTTTCTCCAAGAGTTGGAATAATGAGATGGATTGGTATTATGACACACAATGTAGTATGTGTAAGTATATATATATATATATATATATATATATAAGAAAATTACATCATACATCATGTGACTTAACTTATATATATATAAGAAAATTAAGTCATACATCATGTGACTTAACTTATTAAGCTTGACTACAAATGTAATATAATAAGCATGCTAATAGCTAACATCATAGCACCTCACTGAGGACAGCTATTAGCTTGAAACAGGTTTGAGGATAGGGATAATTCTAGATAGAGATTTTAAATGCTTTCTCTTCTGACATTTATTGAAAAAGCTTATTTGAAATCATTAGCAAGCTCTTTATATTATATAAATATATTAAGTTTTAATCAATCATTATAATTAACAACATATTAAGTTTCATTGAGTATTAACATTTACTACTTTATTTTGATTCGCATATAAATATTTGTACATAAAATAAGTAAATTATCTTAAATCTTTAGTTTATCAATGATAATAGTAAAAATGCTATAGGTCAGTTATTATTAAAAATTTTCTGTTGCCCTTTAATTCTTATGTCTTATATATGTACGTTATATAAATAAACTGGTTTCAAATTTCAGTTTATTAACAAATGATTATATATTATATATTATTTGTCATTAAAACACTTGTTGTTGTTTTAATTTAAATGTATTGTACACACATATCTGTTATACACAATGTAGGCTGGAAATTAAATGGATTGTTGCTTGTTCTCGTAGGAATCATTTATAAATACAGTATACACATTATGTATTATATTGGTGTTTACAATTTTATCATTATTTAATATTTCTCTTCAGAATTTAATTCACAGTTTCATCATTATATATGTTTAAAAAAGTAGATCATGCTGTAGATATTTTATATTTGTGTTATATATGCATATTTTTTACATATGAGATAGGAGTCATTTTTATATTTTATTTATAGAAGTTTCATGTACTAAGGGTTATATATATATAGTCCATGATAAATGTTTATTGAAGTCTCAGAATTAATGAGGATATAAAGGAAGATATTGAATTTAGGGGCATAATAGAAGTCCTATTATAAATAATAAATCTAAAGAGTTCGTAATTGTAGTAGAAAAAAGGAGTATAGTTTTAATCAAAAATGAAGCAAATAAATATCCAACATAGTAGGAAAAGAATACTATATATATATTTTTATTTAAATGATCTAACCTTGAGGAACGTATCGATGACCCTAAATTATTATTTTAAGAAGCTATTATGATTTTCATTATTTCTCCGTTATTGCATATTTATGTGTGTTAAATAATAATAGATGGTTCTCATGTAGATATAAACATCAATCCATGCCTATTGCTAGCAAATATCGTTAATTTAAATAAATATTGAATTAAATGAAAACTTGAAATGTTAACAAATATTGTATGTGTTTAATATAATTATTGCCAATTAAAAAAAAATTAAACCACAATTAAAACAAAGTATATACCATTTGTTTTATATGAAATGACTGTGATTTATTTGAAATTTATTTATTTATTTATTTTCTCTTTTTAGTACAAAGGTCAGTAGGTAATGCTTGAGACTTACAATCACTTAAATGATAATTTTGTATTTTGCCAAAATTAAAGTTTATAACTATTTATTTAAGCCATCACTAATTATTATATTGTTTTGTATATAATCCCCATTTGCAAATATAGATTGGATTCAATAAAATTCCCTTTGTTTCCAATTTATATTTTGGTGAATAATTAAATCACTGATCAAGTTAACTCTGAGAGTAAATCATTTAGTATCTCTTATTATTGGTTTTTGGTATTCAGTCATATTTTATGTATAGTTAGTCAGATGGGAAATATTGTAACTGTAATTAATGATTAAACCATCCAATAATTGGGCTAGTTTATTTTTTTAATACATACAATTTTTATTACAATTGATGCCTTGCAATCTGTGACTTGATTAATTGATTGGTGATTGCAAGGTATATTATTACAACGTGTGAACTCGATTGATTGGTTAGTGGTTCTAAAGTTTTCCTTTACAATAGGCTCCCCAACTCAGGATATTGATAAAAATAACCAAGACACCTGATTATATATATATATATATATATATATATATATATATATATATATATATATATATATATATATATATATATATATATATATATATATATATATATATATATATATATATATATATATATAATTTAAAATGGCAAAGTAAAAATGAATATAGGTAAAATGTACATATATAATTATTTGAAAATAAAGATTAAATAATATTATTAATTGATAGTTTGACAATGTAATTAAACATTTAAAATCACATATCAAAGATTTAGTAAGCTTGTTTTCCTGAAGTTTGTGATGATGGTATTTTAGGTATATCTATATATTCGACTATTTCCATCATTTAGTATTGAGTATTGAATGTCTTTAGAAAAATTTAACTTTATTTAAAATTTCAAAGTATATTCAACTGTTAGTAATAGCTTACAAGTTAGAATATGTACAACATTTTGAGAAGTATTATTCTCCTCTCTTCTTCAGGTGTAGCTAGCTGCCTGACCAATCACAGTACTAGCATGAGAATTGAACCTGTATAAATATATGAAATTTCTATTGACTATTGGTTTTTATAGGATGTCTCAGTTGATTAGAGCATTACCTTAAAATTCAACATTCAAGAATGTAAGAGTTCAGGTTCAATTTCCATGCTAATACTATCTCTTGTCAGGTAAGCAACTCCTGAAGAAGAGAGGAGAATAATATCTCTTGAAATGTTGTGCATATACTAACCTGTGTGATATTACTGATAGTTCAATGTACTTTGAAAATTTAAATAAAGTTAAATTTTTCTAAAGACATTCAATACTCATAATAGATGATGGAAATAGTCCAATATATAAATACAACTAAATAAGCTTGTGTAACCCTGTAACGTAAATGAGTATTTTCTTCATTAACGTAAAATGAGTATTAAATAATGTAATACATAGAAATGAAAAAAAAAATCATTTATATTTTACTTTGTAATAAGATTATCTTGTTTATAAATTTGTTTTAGATTTGGAAGTTAATTCTCTAATATTTTCTATTATTACTCATTATTAGCAATTTTTGCAGTGTTCAACATTTGTTTTTAATATTAAACCTTTATTCTAATATTAGAATTCAATAAACTGGATTTGATATATAAGTTACAAATGAAAAACACTCTTAAAAATCATATTTGAACGTGTAAATATTGAAAAAATAACAATAAACAGAATGTCTAATGAGAGGGAATATTTTTTAGTCATTTGATGATTGGCAGAAAAGCAGTCAAGTGAATACCAGAAAATCAACAAAATTTTCCTTGACTGAAATATGCTTTTAAAATGAGGAATGAATTAATGTGAAGTTTTGAAAATCTATAAAATTCTGCTTTAGAAATTAAAATCGCATTTATAATTTTTAGAATATTTTAAACATCTTAATATGTGACTGTAAAGGCATTAATGATTAGTTTTATAAGACATTCTCAATTTACCTGCTATGATATTTTTATTACCATTATGCTATAATTTTTTAACTTATACTTTTTAATATATATATAATAAAAATCTAATTATGTTCACTTTTTAAAAATAATTATTATCTAAAAATAATTATGCATGTTTAATAAACTATGCAAAAAATCAATTTTTTTTTGACATTTTAAAAAGCGTTTTGAAATTATCTTGCAAACGTTCTTGAAACTGGGTTACAAAGAATTAAATCCAGTCAAGCATTGGTGGCATAGTGGTTAGCATAGCTGCTTTTCAAGCAGCTGGCCCAGGTTTGCTTTCCAGTCAACACATTTGACATAAAAAAAAGAATTAAATCCATTAAATATGCAGACTTTGTTATGTATGGACAGTACTGAACTATTCAAATTTTTTTTAAAATCAATATATTATATTCTGTTTTCTAGCATCAAATGAGTATATATACCAGAAAAATATTGTTAAAGGTTGTGCAGAAAAACAGCTTAAAGTGGAAAGACTACCAATGTCAATCAAAACAAATACCTATGTAATTAATACAATGAATCTCATATTAATAGTTAACAAATAATAATTAACTTAATGGTATATAAATAAATGTTTAATTTTCAAAAAATAGGCAGATAAGTCAAATTAACTGTTTTTATAAAAAATAAATGCTTTACGTTTGATCTTATTGTGTCATAAGTTGAGAAAAGTATGTAAGTCATAATTTCGAAATGCTGATCAGATTAACTTTTAGGATACAGCAGATGTCAATTAAGTCTATGTTAGCAAAAAAATAAAAGTACAAGAGAAAAATAAACAATATTGCTGTACAAAGCAGTTATTATTTTCCACAAAATTATAACAATATAGAAGAATTTTATAATTAAAGGAATTTTAAAAATGGAGCACTACATCTAAATATGTATTTCAGCTGTAATAATTCATGAGGATGCAATCTTACCTTGAAACATGCCTAAATGAATTTTTTTTTTTACTAATAAAAATGTATGAAACTTAACAGGGAAATAGATTTATTACTTAATGTCTTTTTTCACTTATAGATGCAGTTGATCAACAGCAGATATTTACTTTCAGTATTATGTATATAACTAGGAAGTAAGAAGAGAAAGTTAGAATGGGAATATTCAATGAAGTCTGCAAGAATTGAACTTTTATATTGGATAATCAGAGTTCAAGTAATCACGACAGCTGCAGTTTATTTTGCATTTCTCAAAGAAAAGTTTCTGAAAAGAATAAAGACATATATTAATAGAATAAAAAAGCACTATCTCATCATTGTGAATACTGGACTGGATATGCAGAAGAAATCACAAAAGTGTGATAAAACAATAAGTACATTTTATTTTCTGTTTGAGCTCAAAGATTAAAAAAGTTGAAAAACAAAGGGTATATGGATGAGAATTTTATTCTGTCTAATTCATTAATTAATTGTTATTTGTAATGCATTTTATTACTTAGTTTTAGATGTAGTTTTAAATAGAAGAAATTGTAAATATTTTTTTGCGTTTTTTTTGTGCATGTATATATCTTTTTATTAGATATTTTGTAAAGTAAAATGCTTTTTTATGCTGAATGCAAATTCTTTTAAGCATTGGTTACTTGTTATTATTATTATTTATTTATTAAATTAATTTTTTTTTGTTGAAATCTAAAATCTCTGATCATGTTTCATCTCTCATATACTTTATTAATATTCATATACTACGTTAAACTTCACAATTTGGTGTGTGTGTGTGTGTGCATGTGATAATTGGCTAAACATAAATTAAGTACATATATTATGAATAACGACCATGTAAAACAATTAGCCTGATAGGAAAAAAATAGATGGATTAGTTATGAAAGATGTTAATACTGTGCTTTTAAAGCTAAAGCTGTTATTCACAATAAATTCAAATCTTCATCATCACAATACTATTTTTCTAACTGGTAGAGAGATAATGCAAAAAGAAATTGGGTTATAATAATTTTCATTAATAATAAAACATGATAGAAAATTAGTCCATGTTCTTACTTACATAGATATTTTATGTATAAATAATTATTGATAATCTAGAAATAATTATTATTAATTTTATGTTAAGATTTTCACGAGTAATCAATTCTTGATGTCTGTAAACCCTTTTATTTCAATTGAAAATTGAAGTTTGACAATATATTTTTTGTTTTTTTAAAAACTCCTTTAATGATTATCACTACAAATAGTGCAACCAATGTATTTCTTGAATAGTTCTCCCTAGTTTTTCCAACACATTGAGGAAAGTACTTGTTATTGTACTGAAACATAAGGTATTTAGCTATTATATTTTTACTGCACAGCAGCTTCCAGAAATAATACTATGAGTTTATCATTTATCCATGAGAAAATTAGAATTAATCCAAATCCAAATATGTTATTAATATAATTTACAAGCTACATCATCAAAGAATTATTTTTAAATAAATCTGTAAATAATGCCTCTCCCAGAAATTATACTATGAGTTTATCATTTATCCATGAGAAAATTAGAATTAATACAAATCCAAATATGTTATTAAGATAATTTACAAGCTACATCATCAAAGAATTATTTTTAAATAAATCTGTAAATAATGCCTATTTTTTGTTGTATGAAGGCTCATGTATTTTGTTGGATAATATTTGTTTAATCATTAAATTATTTACATGCTTATTTACATGTTTATTTACAGCCTTAGGTTAATCCATTAGTGATATAAATAAACAATTTTTTAAAAAATAGTAAAAAAAAAACAAAAATTATTAAGATTATTTCATTAATTCATTAATCTTTTTGGTGAGATCAGGTTAACAAGATCCACTGCAAACCTTGTTACACAATAATAAAATGTAAGAACACCACATTACATGATCACCATTTTAGATGCATATTCCTCTTGTTACTGCATCCATTGATTATGCAGGCTTGCACTTAGCACTTCGTTCAATCTCAACAGCAAGATCAGAATGTTTGTGGAATAAATGTAAGTAAGCATACATGGTAACAATTTAGTACAAGCATATACTACACACACCAACAATTTCATACATTTATTTATAACAGCAATTTTATGCACTTGTTTATCAAAATAAAAAAATGTGTCTATAGCCAATGAATTTATTATGCAATAAATAAATGATGTTTAATAACAATGATAATCATAATTCTGATTAATTAAGTATTATTTTAAAATTAATAACATGTAAAAAAATATTAAATATATTTTCTAGCATTCATAACAATTGATTTTAAAAATAAACAAATCACATTCAACTTGCTGACTGCAGAATAGGATGCTAATAAAAAAGTAAAAAATGAGAGTCAATTGGATTCTAATTTTTTTGTAAGAAACATAAACAACTTTAAATAATTTTTATTAGTCATTCCAAGAGATTATTCAATAATGAATAATATTTCTATAGGGTAATTTTTATTATGCCACTCTCACACAAGACAGCTTTCAATAAGTAGTTTAGTTTTGCTGTGCTTTTGTGAGTTTATAGTAAATTTCCTAGTTTTCTTAATTGTTTTTTAGTATATGCTATGCAAATGGTTTGCATGAGTGCTGAAGGATTGAAATTTTTAAAAGGAATTGTTTAAAAATAGTCATTGTTTTTAAAAGTAATATATTTTATAAAAGGTATTTTAAATAACCTAAAGAACTTTTAAGTAGAATGGAAAATATTTGTTTTAAATTAAAAATATTCTATTAAAATTAAATAAATGATTTTATTAAATAATTAAGATAGGATTAATAAAATTAATTATTTTACTGTCTAGATATCATGTGCTTAGACATCTTAATTAGTAAGTTCAAGGTCAAGTCTATAAATATGTGACCTTATCATTAAAAAGCCAAAACTCTCTATATGTATGATGATCATGTGATTTTTATTGATCTTATAATTAATAGGTCAAAATTGCATTAATATTAAAAATCCCTCCCCAATACTTGAACTTGAATTCTTCAATCATACCATGTGATAGACTTTGCAATAAATAAGATATATACACACATGCATTTATAAAGAAAAAAAACTGGAAAAATAAAATATACATTATAATTATTTTTTTCTTAATCATTTTAAAAAGTTTTTCTGTTCATCTCATTTTTAATTAACTATTATTATTATTATTATTATTATTATTATTATTATTATTATTATTATTATTATTATTATTATTATTATTATTATTATTATTATTATTATTATTATTATTATTATTATTATTATTATTATTATTATTATTATTATTATTATTATTATTATTATTATTATTATTATTATTATTATTATTATTATTATTATTATTATTATTATTATTATTATTATTATTATTATTATTATTATTATTATTATTATTATTATTATTATTATTATTATTATTATTATCAGTTTAAATGTCAAGGAAAAGCTCAAAATCATTCAGGAGAATATATTTTGCTCTACATGTTCACCTGTCTATAGAATAATATATCATTAGAAGATACAAAGTCTATATCATTTCTGAAAGAAATTCCAGAGCATCTTGAACATAAAATTTATTGGAAACTGCTAATATGTAAAGATATGCATATGTTTATTTTACCCTATTTATAGACTTTTAGTTCATTCAAACTTTTGCTTATTAAATCATTTAATTAATACTTCATTGTATAAATTTTAAATTTGTTACTTATACTAATTATAATTATTAATGATGTTGCTTGTTATATTTTTATAAAGTTTACAACTTAGAATAAAAATTCTTATGGACTACTTAATGAATAAGAGATGGCTTCTCTTAACATTTCAGAAGTAATTTTGAAATTTGTTATATCTTTATTAAATCAAAGGAATGCAATAATGAGTTATTTTAAATTGCTGCTAGTCTTAAAATTAAAATGAAATGTGCTCATTTAAAATTGTTTTATATAATTCTCATAAAGGAAGATGTCATCTAAATTAATTGTACTAATGTTTCAGAAAAGACATTGTATATTTGCTTTACTGTTAATACAAATAAAACAATCTTTTGGCATTATTATAATTTATTCATCTATCATTTGTCTACTTACTTATTAAAAATATTTTTATTACTTTGCAAAAGAAATAAATAATTGTAATTTGCTTTATAGTTTAATATTAATGAAATAATGTTTCAAATTTATAATGGAAGTGTATATTATTTGTTTATTGCTAATTTTGCTATACCAGCTCTTGGCTTCTCTCAATTTATATTTCAATTGACAATGTTATTTTTGTCAAGACATTCCTGCTATCACATGATCACCATCTTTTTATACTAGCACGTAATTGTTTATAAACAAGACAAAACTCTCCATACAGTAGTGCCACCCTGTACCAACCAGAGTAATCAATGGATGCCAGAAGGCTTGTGCATAAAATCCCTATCTAATGCCTACTCATCCAATATCCCCTGACTAGTTTCTGGCTTGTGGCCTTCATCAGAAACTAGTCTGGGGTTATTGGATGAGTAGGCATTAGATAGGGATTTTATGCACAAGCCTTCTGGCATCCATTGATTACTCTGGTTGGCACAGGGTGACATTCCTGCTATAAAAGTATTCATGATTAATTATCTCCTCAATTTTGAATGAAAAAACAATTGTGCTATATTTTGTGAAGTGGAACAACAAAAGGACTCCTCAAATAAAGGGGTTAATTTCATTTTAAAATGAAAGAATTTTTAATCCTCAGTTTAGAAATGGGTAAACAAGCATAATGAATATTTATTTTTTTATTATGAAGTTGAAATATGCTTTTTATTATTGTGTAATTACAGTTTTATGACTTACATATATTTAATTTTTATTTTATCTATGACATTAGATAAATACCCAGGAAAAAAGGTTTTATTTTAAATGCATACATTATTAAGAGTTCTCATAATTATTGTTACAGTATAATAGAATGTATTATCATGCACAGGGTAAAAATAGCCTTTTATATTTGACATTTGTGTGAATGGAATGTTTGAAAGTTGTTGTGTAAGTTTAGATAGCTTATACAATTTTAATATTTGATATTGTTATGCAATCATGATGTGTCAGTTTACATATATTGATAGACAAAATAAATGTGTTATTGTGCTTATGAATGTTTGTGCAAGTTGACTATTTATTTAATATTATCAAATTCATGCCTTGTTCACTTATTAATTGTTACACTGTTTAGAGATAGGTAGCAATTTCAGCAATTATATGTCAATGTTTTTCCTTGCTATTATATGTGTTAAGCCATTCTATGAGAGAGAAGCATGGCTTACTTGCTTCATTAATGCCAGGTCAAATTACTGGATGCCCATTCATATATTTTCCAGCAACCACTTTACTTATAACTTAGTATTAATAGTATGTATTTTTTATATGTGAAAACATTATAATGCATGTCCATCTTTGCAGGCATTTTTACTAGATCTACTACAATTTAATTTTAAGTATGTTGGTTTAATGCTTATCCGTTTTCTCTCACCTCATAGGTGTTAATAGAATTGTACTGAATTAATTATATTGTTTGGACACTCAATTTTAGACATTGTTGGTGATGTATTTAATATCATTTTAGTGGCCTGCGTAATAGGCATATATGTGTGTTATTCTGTTCTGTGTATATCATTGTTAAATAGATAGTATGAAATAAAAGTGTGAGAACTGTTAAATGCTATTATTATAAGTTTATAGGAATTATTCAAAAGGGGATATTTTCTTTTAAATTAAACAAATGTTTCTGTTAATTCAATTTGTCATATTCAAATTATTGCTTCTTGTAAATGTTTTCTATTGTATTAAATATTATTATCTTGAAAATAAATATTTTAATATTCATTAAATAAGCTTATGTTTTTGTTGTCATTATCATATTCTTTTATCCAGAAAATATAATTTTTATCTTACATTATTTTATAAAGGAGTACATTTCAAGAATCACATAAAATTTATTTATTTTATTTATCGTTTATTTGTAATAAGATACAGATTATATTGATTTATCTTTATTTCAAGGAACGTTATAATGTAATGGGTAGCATAAAGGTACCTTTTGTACCGACTACATTCTAGTCCAAGTTCATAAATGATAGGTTGTATAAAATAAATGTTCATATAAAAATAATTTTAAAATAATTAAAAAGTGTTTTAATTGCTAATCATATGTTTATCTGAATTATTTAGATACTGAAGTAATTTCGTTTTTGCATTTTTATTTATTTAAGACAAAAGATATAAGATAATAGTGTTATGAGAAGAAAATAAAATAATTCATGAATAAAAACTGAAATGGTTATTTTATTTAAGTGTTCAGGTATTTATTACATTAATTATTTTCTTCATGAGTATATGCATAAACCCTGAGATATAGATAAAGGATTGTCCCAATATATAGATTTGAATTTTAAGAAGAACCAGAGATAAGATTTAAATATAATAAGAACCTGCGATTTTACTATTTTCATTTATATAATATTGTGTCTGCATAAGAGGGCTCATTTGTGGTGGTGTATAAATTTATACTCATTATGATACCAGGTGATTTATTTGTGGGCTTGGTGGTAAGATTACAATTGTTGGGTTTTGGAATGGTGACCTTTGATCTCTGTTCCTACCATTTGGAAGATTACAATACACCTGGGTCTCATTTTATGCAGTAGATAGGTTCCATAAAAAAAGCCACATTAAAAAAAATCACACAAAAATAGACTTAACTTACCTTGAAAAATGGGAGATAGGGTCTGTAATTTTCAGAATTCGCATAAAAGCAAAGGAACAAAGAAACATTATTTTAAAATTCACATTAAAAAAATAAGCAAATAAAGTATGACTAATAAAAAATTTCAATATTTGAAAAAAATTAATACAAGACAAACTTTTTTATTAACTACAATATTTAATTTTATATTTTTCATACATATTTTAATCATCAACACTAGCATTCATTTGTAAACTGGAAAGAAATCAGATTCGATGTGATGTGATGTATTGTAGCTTCTCCTTAAACAAAGTCAAAAATCTCTCAGCAATTATGCCCAGAGAAACCTGTTAGCCACTTTATTTTTATTCATGATGTGATGTACAACTAGCACCATTTTCGGTTTTATGCTGTGTTAATGGTTTTCTGTTTCTATGTTAAAAATGAGATTGAAATCAAAACAAAAAGATTATACATTATCATTAGAAAGATTATTTTCAGTTTATAAAATCTTCATTTTTTATTTTAAAAATCTAAAAGATTATTTTTTTCTGTTATATATAACAAAATATACATTTTAAAAGTTTAATTTTTTTGAATATTTTTTGCGATATTTTTATATGTAAGTATAAATCTATTATTATTATTTACTCATTAGTATAAATAGATTATTTACATAGAAGCTAAAATTCTAAATACAGCTTCAGGCCATATCCATGTTAGCTGCTAATATAACATTATATTTTTGAAGAAAAAAAAAGTATTTCAAGTGAAAATAAGTTATTAATAATTTAAATTTCTTGACATCTAATAAATATAGTGAAATATGAAAGATATTAAGAAGAAACATGAATCACATAACTTCAAAATCACATTAATATAATCTGAATAAAATGATATCCAGGTGTATATATGTTGCAAGGGTCACTTACAACTCGTGTAAATGCTCATGTACATGCTCATTTTCAAGTCAGTACACTCTAATAAATAACTTAATATACAAATAATTGAGGTCAATGTAATACAAAGAAAAAAGATTTAACTTACGCATAAATTAGTAATGTCAATTAGAAAATATTAGCTTTAAAAAAATAAAAATAACATTTTTACTAACTAGACATAACTATTAACAATTAAATATTTCACATATATAGATCAAACAAAAGTAACCATGGAAATTAAGGAAGACTTAAACTTTAGAACCAGAAGATGATTTAGGTCAAGCATATCCAAGCAACTCATTGTTCAAAAGATGAAAGTTTATGATTCAATTAATTAATTGAAAATATTAACTAACTCAACAATCACTTCATATACAAAAAAAAGATTTTTTTTTGAGATTCGAATATGAGAATAACCACAAAGATGGTTGACTAAACCAAAGGAATTATTTGCTTACATAGCCTTTGACAGCAAGAAACTCTTCTACAATATTGCAAACTTGCTTCCAAGGGAAATTTCTATTAGACAGCAACCATTCAGAAGAATAGAAATATTATCAATTGTGAAAACTATAAAGGAATAGTAGTACATCATTAAAATATTATCAGAAGAGTAATTTTGCATCTGCTAGTATATATAATAACAATTGGGGAGAATAAGATACTTAACATATCTACACTACAGGGCGCCATTAAGCATTTGAACCTAGAAAATTTATATAGTAGGCAGATACGTAAGTTTGAAAAAAATTTTTTTTTATTTTATATATTTTGATTCCGACCGTTAGCCCAATGTCACCAGCTCAGTGGAACAGCAAAGATAATAAAATAATTCCCATCTAAAAACATTTTCAAAATAAAGGAAACCACTGCCAGAAATAACACACAAACATTTATTTAAACATATATAAGATTTAAAATTATTTTAGTATCAGTTTTACATTTTAAAATTTAACTTACATTTTTAACTTTGATTTTAGAATTTAATTTACATTTTAATTTTTATAAGTTCATACAGATTGATTTATAAAAGGTTGTTTTATAATGTTGAGTATAGATCGGTTACATAGATTACACGATTAAAAACATTTCAAAGTAAACATAAACGATCAAAATATAAAGTCATTGATGGAATTGCAGAGGGAAATTTATAAGAAACCAAATGGCATTCATCACAAGATGCCACATTGACACCAATAACTTAAAAGACATCTGAATAAATACATTTTAGATACTCACTGTAAAGTATCATTATTTACCGAATGTCTATATATTTTGATCAAATATGAAAACCAAAAACATAATTAACTGATAACAAATCCATGCAAGCATCTATACCCAACTTAAATTTAATGCATTTAGAGTGTCGAGTATGAATAGACTACATAGATTGCATTTGAAAAGAAAATATTTTATCCCTTATTTAATCTTAGGCCAAAAGTTGGCAGTTAAACTAACGTCAATCCATCCGATATATTGATGTATTTAATGTAATACGAATACGACAGCACAAATATAGGTTAAGAAAAGAAATTGACTCTCATCCAGATAGGAATACTACATCTATCTGACGAAAAGAGCAATAAAAAAAAAACTCCATAGAAAATGGACTGCAGTCCTTTTTGCCACCTTACGATCCATTCCATAGGCAAAAGAGGGTGTGCAGCATATACAAGCGATTCTGCCCATAGTGAACTAATTACACCAATATATCCAATTCATTGACCCAATTTAACTATGAAACGAATAACCTAAGATTACCCTCCCCTAATAAAACTTCACAAATCTATATAGCCATTCACACCTGACTTAAATTTAACATTTATATAATTTAGTTTAACAAAAAACAGAAATCATAATAAAAACTTAAAGAACAAAAAATAAATAAATAAATAAAAATGATTTTACAAAAGAAATACATCAAATAAAATTATAACTAATTTAGTCAGATAGGAAATTCTTCTATTTAAAATATTGAAAAGTTTAGCATTTAGAGTTCTTTTTGTTTAGAAATGTTCATTAATTATATATTTCTTACTGTTTTGAAAAATGTCCGTAGTCTCTGATTTCTTGTAATGGAAGGTGTTAATTTTCATGAAGTCATAAGGAGATCGGTGTGCAATTAACCATTGGTCCTTTATGGTTGATGGTATTCTTCCGGGCCTTGATGTCCTGTGGTCTGCAACATCAGAAAACGATGTTTCATTTTTTTGAACAACTGAAGGAATTGAAAGGGTGTCTTTCAATTCCTTCTCCTCCAACCCTCTCTGACTTAACACATATCTGTCCTCTCTTAATAATACTTATTTTTTTATTTCCAAATCTTTCCTTTTATATTAATTTTGCAGATTAACTCAAAATTACATCATGATGATGAAGACCCTTTCATTGAGGTCCGATTCCTAAGGGATTTCTTTTTATTTGCTATTAGTTTCTATTGTTTTCCTATCTGACCATTGCTTATATATTTAAATGCCCAAGGGTTAGTTCACTTGGACTAATTAAAATAATCATTTCCATTTTTCAATAACATTAATTAATTTTTTTATCTTTAAATCTTTTAAGTCTTTTTCTTGAAAATTTAGTTTTAAAACCTTTTTTTAATAAAGTTTTGTTTTTTAATTTCTCCTCTGTGCGATTTTATATATATTAGAGTTTAGATGATTTTTTAATTTTCAATTTTTAATTCTTAAAAAAGTTTTTATTTGCGAACTTTTATTTTTTCATGTTTAATAATAAAAAAAAATAATGTAATGGCGTATGTGCCCATTACAATATATATATATATTGTGCCCTTATCTATAGGTCATAATAAGGTAGAATGGTCAATTACTAAAAAATTTTAAATTTTAAATATACGTTTGTGTAATATATTGATAATTGTATGATCGATTAGATCTTATAGTACAATTTAAGGCTGAAAATACCTGGTATATAAAAGTGTAATGGATTATTTTAAAAGAAAACAGTTAAATAAAGCTTAATTATATTCTTGCTTATGGTTGTAAAAGCTGGCCATATAAAATAATACAGCTATAAATAGTTAAAAGTATATTAACAATCCAGTTGTAATATTTTAAAACTAATAAATTAAATAAACGCTATATGTAATATTATAATTATAATTAATATTCAAATTTAATCTAATATATTTTAAGATAAACTTTAGGATGGTGAGAATTATATTTAGTTCTACATTTTAAATTATTGTTCAAAATTTTATAAAATATATCAGTTTTGGTAATTTAGACCGAGACGTAAATTAAAAAATCATCTGATAAAGTTAGTAATCTTGTGACTGTATATTATATACCTTCACACACACGCTTGTTAGAATATAATAATAAAGTTTGTGAATTATAAAGCTAAATATAATTGCTATCGATCGTTAAAGTAAAAGTTGAAATATTAAATGATATTTTAATAATTGTTTTAAAGTTTAAATGATTTTGATAAAATTATAATTGAGTTAAAAAATACTATTCTAAATAATATTTAAGACATGACGTCATAAATTCTTTATTTTAAAAAGGTTTAATCTATTGTAAAATTAAAATGTGTAAATTTGTTCGCGCTAAAAAAGTCATTAACCAATCAACGGAGGTAATTTAGCAGACGGAAAATAGGAATTAGATGAAGCGGTAGAAAGTAATGTGTAAGTGAAGGAGGGAGTAACATAATTTTTTAGCTGTATAAGATCGTAAGCTAGAAAAGTAATATAATTTTAAAATTTTGTATTTGTTTTAAAAGTTTTTTTTAATATAATATTTTGAACTGCCTTTACATGAAGGGCTAATTTTAAAAGTTTTCTTACCAGGATATTTTATTCAAGTTTAGCCAAAACCTTACAGTAAAAATGGAAATACTACAAAAAACAGTATATAGAAGTTATGAGAAAGGAAAAATATTTGTAAAGTGCCTTGATACAGCTTTATTTATGCTCAACCAGAAACTTATTATTATAACTCAGAGGAATATAATTTGGACGCTATACGGAAAACTTAAAAGAGAAGTTACTTGCCATCAGGAAAAATTATGATGCACAAATTTATAAGGCTACTCTGAAGTTATTTTATTTTTCTCTATGGAAAAATTAAGATACGTATATCATAAAGAAAAAATTATGTAAAAGTTATAACAGAGAAAGAATGTTTGTCTTTTTAAAGGAAACATTACAAAGTATATAGTTACCAGAACTTTAAAAGAAAGGAAAAATTACCGAATAATGATATGAAAGAGTCATTATTTTTTGAAAAAAGAAAAGAAAAAAACTTTATCTAAGAAGAATTAAAAATATTATAAATTGTTCATTAGAGAAATGCTTAATAAAGATAGAGATTAGGAAAATGGAAATTTAAATTACTTAATGAAAATGGATCCATGGAGACAGAAAAATTTACTAAATATTTAAATCAAAGTACTGAGAAGATGCATCATAAAAGTCGCGCGCGGGAAAATATTAGCAGAAATATTAGAAGAGAATATTTAGAAGTTTTTTTTACGGGATTAATTGATATCATAATTAATAATTGTATTAAATATTATAAAAACCAAGGATTGTCATCTATGAATATTTATTAAACAGAGCAATAATTGTTTTGCCTTAAAATTGAACAAGCAGGGAGAAGAACATTAAGTGACTGAAGAAGAAATAATAAACATTTTTTTAGCTTTAGTATGAACGGTTTTCAAGAAAATTTGATGAAGAAGTACAGTAAATATAGTTTGGAATATTTTTTACTAATTTATTTTAAAATATAAAATGTTATGTGAGATTAGGGAAAACATATAAACATAAATTTAGTAATATTAAAATTTAAATATAATAACTTGATAAAATTACAAAAATATTGTTTAAAAATAAAGTGTATGGATGTGAATCTTATATCTACAAGGATCAAATGGATGGTGGAGCCTACGGAATGCGATCGAGGAGATAAAGGTCGTTTGGTAATTTTAATAGTTGTTTATAATGCATAATGTGTTTTTTTTTAGATCATCTATTGACCTAAGAATGAAGTGTGAAAGTTTAAATTATATGTACACATTTTATACAACATTTTTAACATATTATGAGATAGGAGTAATTCGGAATATGCATGCAATAATTTATTTAAAGTATATTAATAATATAATTTAACAGAACAATTGTGTGATTCTTTTGAACTTTCATGTAATAAAGTATTCAGATATTTAAGTAGTTTGTATGACTAAATATACGGAGGAAAGTAGTAAGCAAGCTGTCTTATAGAACAGTGGAATAGTTTTAAAATATCAATGAATTTTATTATTGTTAGTAATGCAGATATGTATTTGTCGATGTACAGTATAGAAAAAATCTTGAGAAATAAGATTGGATAGTGACTTGGAAGTACTAGTGGAGAGGAAACCAAGATGATGTTTTTTTTTAAGAAATAGGAAAAATAAAGGATTTGGATCATATTTAGTTTTGTGTGATTTCAGTATAGTTAACTAAGCCCTATGACTGAACACATATAGTTTGGACAGTGTTTTTGCATATCTTTAAACTTTTGATGTTATAATAAAGCTGAAGAAATAGCTTTAGTATCGTTCCTATAATAGAGGTTGGTAGACAGGTAAAGGTCACTCCTCTATAGTATCTTTTAATTCACTGTGCCATGATTGTCAAGGTATATGATGAGTAATATTCTAGTTGTATTTTGATCCTATGCATCTATCTTCGCTATCCTTATTTTGTGAATCTGCATCGGTCAGAAAGATATGTTTAAAGAAATAATGAATAAAATAGAACTGAAGATAAGTTATCGTTTATGTAAGAATAGTTTATTTGCTGGAATGTATAGAATTGTGTAACTTTAAAATTGAAAGTCCAAAATATCATAAAGAGAGAAAGAATCATATAATACATTGTAAAATTAATTCGGAAATGAATATAAGATTTTTTGAAAGAGAAATCTAAACAAAGTTGTTTTTTTTAAAAGTGATAATAAATTTTGAATTTTTTAAAATAATATTTAGAAAATAAGTATTGCATATTTATTAAAAAAATAGTTCAATAAGGTATAATAAACATATACTTGTGCATGTTATATTAATAGTTGTAATTATATCATCCGAAGTAAGGCTTGAATGAGAATATTAGGATTAATAAACATCGGATAATGAACAATAAAAAAACCTAACACCGAATGTAGAATAATGTTTTGACTTTGTAAGATTCCATACAATCAATATAAAACTAAAATTTGATTATTTTGTAGAATTTTACTACGAATGTAAATTTTGTAAAAAAAATATAATTTTAATAATATTAGGAATGCAAAGTGTTTGTGATAAGCATATAAGAAATGCATTTTGTAATAAGCTAACCATAATAATAAATCAAGAAATAATACTGTATTTTCTTAAGTGTTTAAAAATAAGATTTAACTAGGAAAAGTAAATAATATTTTGATTTCATTTTATAAACTAATAAACTAAGTTGAGATATGAAAGTAAGGGATATCCAATGTATATAGTGTAAAAATATTGTTAATTTATTTATGTTGTTAATAAATTTTGTTTTAAATTAGTTCTAAAGTTTTTGTGTCCGAGTTGTTATTTCTCCACATGGATGCATGAAATCACGATACATTTATAATTGAAACAGACATATAAATTTTGCACAAAAGGTAAACATAAAAGTGTTATAAGAATTTTGAGAATTTATTGGTATGTTAAAATTAAAAGATCATAATTTTATATTATTTATTGGTCATAAGTCGGTTGCCACAATATTACATTAAATTATATGCTAATGTTGCCACACGTATTCTGTTGTCAGATTATTAAAATACTACCACGTACGTATTTATTTATTTCATTTAGGAAGAAAGAAGAATATATTATATTATTATTGTTATTATTATTTTTATTATTATTAGTTGCTGTGTAGTAGATTATGACATAAAATTCCCTTTTCATATTTTACTACCGTAATTTTAAATCAGTTAGAATACAATTTATGAACCTGAGATTTTATTTTATTTTACTTCATTTTATTTAATTGAGCTAGATTCTTGTTATAAAGAAGATTAAGATATGATTATTATTTTAATCGTAGTGCATAGAGCTTAGAAAGTCGTAAGAATACTATGAGTTAGTTATTTGGTATAAAAAAAAGAGGGGATAGTGTACTTATGCCATTGAGGTAGTATCGTGTGGATAATGTCTCAATGTAGTCTATCTCGTTCCCCGTATTGTCACTCCATGTCTCAGGAAAATAGTAAATATTTGTTAATTCATTTTAAAATTGAATCGAATTTGTATTTTAAAAATTAGAGCTAGTAATCATTTTAATTAATGCTGAATATTTCATTTATTTATTTGTTAACTGAGCTAGAACCCGTAATATTCGTAATAAACAGTATATATTTGGGGTGAGGATGCGCGAGGGGAGGTTAGAATATATATATCGCAGAATCACATTTTAAAGCTTTTAATGTTAAATAATTTCTAAGCAAGAATATTCAATTTATTTAAAAGCTACTCCAATGTTTTTTGTCTAAACAACTTGCCACGGAGGTCCTGTATATACACTTACCAGAAGATGTAAACATTAACCTTTCCAATTTTTACTATTTTTCTGATAGCTTTCTCTGTTCTCATTAGATTTAATAGATTTAAGAATTTAACTTTCATTTTGTTATTAAACCTTTATTATTCACCAGAATATAATAAATTTGACCTCATTCAATAGATATTTTTGTTTAGAAATCAAAATAGAATTTAAAAAATCATATTTGATTTCTGTAATTATTTTAAAGTATCTATTTATTCAAAATAAAATGTAATCACATCATCAAATTTTAGGTGGAGCCAATTCAATTTATAAAACAAATGAAATCTTCCTTGTTTCAACTTTCATTTAAAAATCTAACCAGATTTTTTTTAATAACTATGAAATCTATCAAATTATGCTTTAAAAGTTTACAATTTTTTTATAATTTTTATGATATTGCAAAATATAATATCTTCAGTTGAATGACCTCATTTTGTAGATAGCAGTTTTTCCCACGATTATAATCTCTATAGTAACAATATTTAGTATAAAATATTTTTTTATATTTAAAAATAAAACATTTCTGTTCAAAATAAATATATAAATACACTTACTTTTCATTTTTAATAATTATTATATAATTAGATCAATATAATTATAAACTTTCCCAAAAAATGAAGTTTTTACACCACAGTAATGTTTTCTTGCTGACCATAATATTTTTTTGAAGTGAACACACAAGGTTTGAGATTGCAAAATATAGAATGGCTATCCATCATTGGTGGGGCTCATGGTCATTTGTTGGACCACCTCCTGGCTTTCAAAGCCATCTATTGACTTTTTTTGTATTTAAAATATTAGAAAATAAAGATACATAAATTTTAAAGCTGTAAAAACAAAAAGATTCACAAAATTTTCAGCAGAGGTGAAAAATGCAAATTTAAAATTTAAAAACTGAAGCATCTCTCTTGCCCTCTGAAAATATTTAAGATTAATTCAACAATCAAATGCCTAATTCAGATACCAAAATTCTATAGAATGAACTTCTTCCTTAGTTTCACTACAACAGCTTGCAGAGGATGGAATGGACACTATGAGAGGGCAGCACCATCCCAAAGCTGACTAACAGTGCTCATCCTACCAATGTATGAATCCCAGAAAGGGTAAGTAAACTGTCTGAACTTTAAACTTTATCTATGAACAATGGGAAAGCATATACCTAGCTTGGATCATTTCTTTTCTCAAATCATGAAATGAAAAGGGGGATTACAGCTTATAGAATGAACAAATATTTTTGTTTTGTAATAAATAGAATTTAGATTTCTCTTCCCAAACAAGCTTGACAGATCATATAACTCATATGGAAGGTAAGATTTTACTTTGCCTGCATTAAGAACAGTCACTATGTACAGGATATAATTATTTGTTAACTTGTTATACTAATTAATAACCTCTTGTTTATTTTTTTTGGCATGAAAAACTAACCTTCTAGAATGCATGTACTTTACTATCAACAATAGATTATTAATATACAGGGGGTTTCTTTTCCAAGGAAGATGGAGACTTTCTCAGTTGGAAAAAGCTGCAAGGATACCACCCATTACACTATTGTTTGGGTTTAAATATAATTTTTTTAGGATTTTTATTTTAAATTGTAATACATTTGTAAATACTATGTGTTAACAATGCATACCTAACAGGAATAGAAAGGGGATGGTTTGAATCATCAATTATCTTATTAAATGTTAGGGATGCATGCCAGGCACACACTAACTTGTTGTTATGATTCCTTTTTGAATAGTTCTTAATTTTTCTTTGTTAAAATAAAACATTTTAAACTATTTTGAAACTTTGATAAGTCTCTGATTTATCTAAAACATTCTATTTCAGCATGATTACATATTATCTAAGTTATATGCATACATATATTTTTTTCCTTATGTCATAATATTTTAGCAAGGTTGGTTGGAAAGTCATTAATTCATTGCACTTATATAGAAGTGATGCACTTATATAGAAGTGAGGATATTGTTATTTATGTAGATTCATCCCTGAAGAGAGTCAACCACAACTTCTCCATGAGTTTGAAATTTGGAATGTAATGAAACTTAAAAGAGGGGTAGGTAGGAAGTGGGTGAACTGATATAAATTGTGTTTAGATTTAACATGTAATCATTTGAACTAGCAAAGTTGGACACAATCATTGATCAGGTTCTTCATCATACCAGCCACTGCACCCTACAAAAAGACCCTAGGTCTGACTAATAAGATGCAACTCCCCTCTCCCATGCAGAAACTGAAACATTACTATATATATATATATATATATATATATAGTAATGTTTCAGTATAGTTATTTCCTATTTTATATATATATATATATATATATATATATATATATAAATAGGAAATAACTGATGCTTCCAATAAGTTATATACATAAACTCTTTCAAAGACAGAATTTATTTATGTATATAGCTGATCAGAATTTTCAGTTACTTCCTATTCAATTACATGTAATCTGAGTTATTTATTATTTACATATATATATAATCCATAGTTTTTTCCCAAAAACAACCATGTAGAATATTAAAATGTATAAATATATCTGTTGTTCCAATAAAATTGCATTTTCTCTCAACAAGGAAAAACTCTCTCTACATAATTATTGCAAAAATAGAGAGAGTGACCACATAATTATACCAATTTCTAGTTGAGCAAAAATGCTGTTTTGTCATAATTTTGGATACATTTAATACATTTTAATATTCTACAGAGTTACTTTTGGAAAGTACTATTGATTATTATATATATATATATATATATATATATATATATATATATATATATATATATATATATATATATATATATATATATATATATCTATATATAAATATATATATAATTTAAATACATATATAATGTCTATACTAAACAATGTAATCAGAAAGGATTTGAACAAAGACTTTTAAGCTACCTACAACTATCTACTCCATCTTATATAACTGATATACATGATTACATATATATGCAAAAGATAAATGAACCAGCACTCATCACTGGTCCATATCACCATCTCCCACAAACATATATAATCTGTGCTCAGTTTATATTAAGATAAAATCTTCAAACCTTAATGGACAAACTTCAATCTTCTCCATCTTCCAACTCTTCAGCCATACATATCATTGAAAATCTGAGGGTGGAATACTCAAAGCCCTTGTTGATGTCAATAATACAGAAAAAGGATGGGTAAAATACAGGTTATATATATATATATATAGTCTAAACAATGCAATAAGAAGAAACTTGAACTCAGACTTTTATGTATATGGTCTTGTGTATCAGTTGTATAAGATGGAGTGGATAGTTGTAGGGAGGGTAAAAGTCTGAGTTCAAGTCCCTCCTGATTACATTGTTTAATGTAAACAATATAAATGTATTTAAATAAGACATATTCAGCCTGTATTCTGCCCATCCCTCTTCTGTATATTTAAATATATATATTAAGGTCCTATATTGAGGAGTCAGAGTGACTTAAGGTAATCATGGGTATGATAATAATATTGACATCAACAAGGGTTTTGAATTTTCTATCCTCAGATTTTTAATGTGGAGAAGTTTGAAACTTGTCCAGTAAAGTTTGAAGATTTACTGTCTTAATATAAACTGAGCACTGATTATATATGTGTGTGAGAGAAAGATAATGATCTGAACCAACTGATGAGTGCTGGTTTAGCACAAATTATGTATAATGGAGATCATTTATCTTTTTCATATGTGTGTGATCATAAGTACCAATTATATAAAATGGAGTGGATAGTTGTAGCAAGCTTGAAAGTCTGAGTTCAAGTCCCTTCTGAATACATATATTTATATAATGCAACATAACATGGGCATGTGACTAATGTGTTAAACAGAGTAATTATACTACAAAATATTAATAGTCAATGCATTTTCAGATTAGTACACTAAATAAATGTATTTAATGATAAAAATTCCAGAACATGCTTGGTTGCCTACTATTAAATTTCTGATTCAAAATGTTATTACAATTAGCAAGGTTCTTATCATTTAATTGATTACATATGATGCTAATTTTTTGAGAACAACAACCATTCCTACTAGAATCTTTCTAATGATAAAAGCAAACAGAAGTAAATTGAGAATGATGTTTATATCAATAATTATGTTGCTTTAAGATATGTAATAACTAAATTTAGTTTTACTATAATAAATGGCTGAACAATTAGATTCCATGCATGCAATAGAATACACAACTTTATTTATGTTAAATGATTTATTTTATTACTAATATTATTTATAAATATATATTTAAACAAATGAGGGATTAAAATATGAGTGATATATTAGCTTCAAAAATATTAAAATTCTTAATAATATATGGATTCAAGAAGTTATTAAGGCTGCTTCTGTTGTTCCACCTTTAAGCATAAAAAAATAAGCTATATTGCAGTAGTTATCATTATTATTCACTTGAGAGAAGAAATACTTTCAAGGATTTTGTTTACTAGGTTGTTTATAATCAGAGATGAATAATTGCTAAAGATTTGCTGTGATTTTATAAATTATGAAGCAGTAGAGACATGATATTTTCCTGAAAGTTTGTGATGATGGTGTTCTAGTTGTATTTTTATATAGGACTATTTTCATCATCTAATATGTGTATTGAATGTCTTTGGAAAAATTTAACTTTATGTAAATATTCCAAATACATTCAATTAGATGATGGAAATAGACCAATATAAAAGTACAAGTAGATACATGATGTTTGTTTCTAGGAAAATGAAAGAAAAATATTGGGCGATAATATTGCTTTTAGTGATTTAGTCAAAGTATTTGACTCATTTAATCAAAAAAACTATACTATTGTTTGAAATTATTTGGTTGTCCACTAAATTTATTTTGAATTTTACAGTTTCTATTTGATAAAATAAGGGGGGAATGTTATTACTATATGTAGAAAATTTGGGGTATTTGAACTGCAAATTAGTGTTAAACAAGTTATGTGCATTTGTTTCATCATTGTTTTTAATTTTTATGACTATGATCTTTGGAAATTTTATAAAAGGAAGTTATAATATGAATTAATTAAAAGCAAAACCAAGAAGTTCATCTTCTTGATTTCCAGATTTAGAATATGCCGATGATTGTGCTACTTTTGCCAGTTCAAAAGATGATTTATATAATGTATTTAATGTTTTGAATACAATATATAAAAACTTGGTTTAATAATTATTGTTGGAAAAACTCAAATTCTCTATCAGACAGTGATGAAGAAAAATTTTTCATCAACTTACTTAGAATATAAATCAATTTTAACATCTTGATAGTTTTATAAGAAGAAAGATGGATTTAAATATTAAGTTACAATATAGACTTTATTGAGCTGTTGCTACTCTAAACAAGTTAAAAGATATTTCATCACAGGAGCATATAGAGCTGTTATTTTATCTAATTTACAGTAATGGAAGTGGAATTTGGACATCTATTGACACAATATAAAAACATTATAAAAAGTTCATTTGAGGAGGTTTCATAATTTTTAAAAATATAATGGCAAAATAATAAAACCAATCAATATAATCTTCAACTTTCTGGATGTAATACTATTATAATGTCCATTATTGAAGAGTAGTAATTAATTTATTGAGCACACAGAAAGCATATAAATACTTTAAACAGGCTTTAATCTGTGTTCAATGCACTTTAAAATTCATAATAATCAAACATATTTTGCCGATAAAGAGACCTTCCAAACCATGACACAAGATAGCAACTTTTATAAAGATAAAAGCACATTGAACACAGGTTAAAGCCTACTTAAAGTATTTACATATGCTTCTTGTGCACTCAATAAATTAATTACTACTCTTCAATAGTTTATAGAATTTCCAACATTAAGATTGTAATATTAACTCGCTGTAAATCGCAAGATTTTGCATATGTTAATTTGTAAAGGAAATAGTGGACTTAAACAGTGAAGAAAAGCAACAACTTCACACTTCCAAATCAAGATGCTTCAGATTTGCATATATAAGTGGACATTTAGGTGAAATATTGCCACTCTTATCTTTATAAAAGTGACTATATTGTCTTGTCATTTGGAAGGTCCCTCTATCGACAAAATATGCTTGATTATTATGAATTTTAAAATGCATTAAACACAGGTTAAAGCCTGTTTAATGTACATTAGTGTAAAATCACATCTTTATTAGATTGTACATGGGAAATGAGTGAATAACACATGATTTCATAAGAAAATTATTTACAATAAACTTAAGCCTTTTAAGCAAACCCAATTTACATTATCAGGTTTCTCTCAAAGGCATTCTAAAGCAGTACAATATTAATTGCTGACTATGGAAAGCTATGGTATAAAATACAGTAAAAAAACTACAATTAAATATGTTTGGAAATATTTCAGAAAAATTAAAATATCAAGTAAAGTAAAAAAATCCAAGCAACGTGTTCTATATGTAAACTTATCCCTAGCTCTCAGATTGATTTGCAAAACTGAACTCTACAGTAGTTTTTTAAAAAATCTTTTTTTCTTGTGGTGGAATAGCCCCATTTATTTACAAACATTTACCACTGCTGAATATATATATATATTAAAATAAAAATAATAAAAATAATGATAACAAACTATTATAAACAATCCTTAAATTCGCAGAAGTACTTTCGGTTAATTTCTTGAACTGCTTCAACTGCCATTAAAATTAAAAAAACAAAACAAAAACAAAGTGGAAGCAAATGTCATCAATTCAAATCCCATGACTCTTGTATTTTAATGTTAGCAACTTGTCTATTTATTAAATGCATTTTATTCCTATTTATAAAAGTTGCCTCTTAATTTTTCTTTTATTATGGTTTCTCTCTTCATGAAGAATTTTCACATTTTCAAAATCAAATTTAAATATATATTTACATGTTTTTTCATGATCAAATAAAACTGAAGGAGAAATTAAATCACCATTATTTTTACTTTTTGCATGTTTATATAGAAATTCATGCTCCCTCAATCTCTTCTCAATACTGCACCTAGATTTACCTATATATGATAGGATACAATCACAAAAAATTTGATATATGACATTACTTTTCTGCTTGACAGGTATGACATCCTTAGAATTATTGACTAATTTATTAATATTGTTTGGAATGTAGAATAAAACATTAAACACATTCTTATATATAACCTTAAAAAATTTCACTTGTGGATTTGAAATAAATGGAATAGATATCCATTGTTTACTATTAATCTTCATTTCCTTTAAACCATTATAACTTTTTTTTAAAATTGATATAAACTATTGCTTATTTGTTCCATTTTATAACCAACATCAAGCAATTCCTTGGCAAATATCTCACTATTTTTCAGTTTATCACTTTGGTATTGAGAAGAGATTGAGGGAGCATGAATTGTTATATAAGCATATAAAAAGTAAAAATAATGGTGATTTAATATCTCCTTCAGTTTTCTTTGATCATGAAAAAACATGTAAATATATATATAAATTTTAAAGTGTGAAAATTTTTCATGAAGAGAGAAACCATAATAAAAGAAAAATTAAGGAGGCAATTTTTATAAATAAAAATAAAATGCATTTAATAAATAGACAAGCTGCTAACATTAAAATACAAGATTCCTGGAATTTGAATTGATGACATTTGCTTCCGCTTTGTTTTTTTTTTTTTTTGAATTTTAATGGCAATTGAGGCAGGTTCAAGAAATTAACCAAAAGTACTTCTGTGAATTTAAGGATTGTTTATAATAGTTTGTTACCATTATTTTTATTATAATTACAATTTTGTTTTAATTAATGGACATTTTATTTTTATATTACATATATATATATTGTAGTGATTATATTGTCCATGCCAATGTTACTTATTGTATTTTTAAAAATATAATGTGAGATATTCATTTACTCAACTTTGTCTTTTATTAAAAATAAAATACATTCAATTTATTATGGAGATGATCCCAAAAGATTTATAAAGCACAGTTAAAGTGTTGATATGTAAACCTACTGGAAAAAATATTGTAATGAGATAGATTTTTTTTTCATCCTCTTCCTCTCTTTTCTCCAAAGTAGGAAAAGGAAAGCAAAAATGAATTAGCTATTAAATAATTATTTTATATGTATAAAGTGGAAATTATTGTTTTTAATTATTCACTTAAGGTGATAATAAGATTCACTGTATTAAGGTTTATACGAAAAATGAAGTACTGTGCTAAAGTAAATAATTTATTGTTTCCAACCCTAACACAATTGTTTAATATACATTCTTTCTCAATTCATTTTAAAACTACTATTAGTGAATAGAAATCTGTAAACAGATAGTTAAAAAAGAACAATGATATGAATACTATATATAATTACTTTTAAGCTTTTCATTTAATGATATTGAAAAAAAATTATTGAAGTGAAGAAAAGTTCTCCAGGGTAGAAGTAGGTCATTTTTTTTAAAACCAGACTTGTTCATGCTTTAATATTGTTTTGTTATTTATGGATATTCAAGATTAATTAAGAAAGAATATCTATAACCTTTTAAAAAAAGATTAAAGAATGAAAACTATTTGCAAGATTGTTTAGAAATGATATTATTTTTATATGCAAAAAAGAGTAGAAATATAATATTGGAACTTGATTTTTTAGTGTATAAACTGTATCATATTCTACAATAATAAAGTATTTAAAACTATTCCTGGAAAACCTATCCAGAAATAAATAACATGAAATTGAAAAGAAAGAATGCATTAAAACTTTTATTGCAGTCTTTGAAGTAAAAAGTAATCAAGAAACAAAATTCTCAGAGAAGATTCTAATGATTTATTATTTTATTTATTATTTTATTTTTCTCATTAATAAAATTATTTCTTCATTTACAAATTTATTTATTATTATTTCATACATTCACTACAATAATAATAGAGTAAAAATATTTTATTTCTTGAAAAAAACACAGATTGCATACAACTTATATATAACACTAGCTAATAAAACAAAGCAATAAATATTACACACACAACCTGTAGAATAACCCTCCCCCAATAGCTTTGAGAACATGCTATCCTATATGTTATGTCTGGAGTGTATGGTAGCAAATGAATATTTATGGAGTGTATAAGTTCTAAATTAATAACTCCTAGTTTCATATTATTTTTTTTCTATTACTTTATTGCTCTGCCAATAAGGATAAAGTTACTGTTACAATATATATATATATATATATATATATGTGTGTGTGTGTGTATGTGTCAAGTGACATCTGACATTTTAATATTATTATATACATATATAATTAAAACCTTTACTGACATTATAAATATAAAATTAATTGAAGTGATATTAAATTTTCAAAGTATCATCTACTGCATTTTGTATTTTACTCTATAATTGCCACATAAAAAAAACCAAACCAATCTCATCAAGGATTTACATTTCTTGGGAAACCACACTTTCAACAGTTTTATTAAATAATATTAGTAAATTATACATTTAAACTATAATACTAAATAAATTATGTTAGCGATATTTCAATAAAAATGACATTGCTGTATTTGATGAGAATGTCAATCTTCTTCGATGTCTGCTGAAAATATGATTGTTTGTAACATGTATTCTGCAGAGATTCATCTATTTTTTATTATATGACAGTATATAGAGTAAAATAAAAAATATAGTAGGTGGTGCTTTGAAGATTTAATATCATTTCAATTAATTTCAAATATGTTGTGAAATTGTTTATTAAATATTTAAATATTTATCAAAAATGAGAATTATATTAATGAGTCATTATATACAATCTCTATTAAATAAGACCATTATTTATATATTTAACTTTAACATCATATAAACAATATTAATGGTATTTAAATAAAATTATATTATTGTCTTGAAAAACAGTTGAAAAGGTTGCTTGCTCAACACACATGTTGTTTAAAGAAGAGGTTGATTTTTTCATTACATAGCAATATATAGAATAAAATAAAAAATATTGTGACCAAACTGTGAAGATTTAATATTTCTTCAATTAAGTTCTTATAGGTATATACTGTAACAATATTTATAAATTAATATAATATGTATTTGTAATTATTAAATTAATATAAAAGATATGTATTTGTAACTATAATTTGTAACTATTTTAATATGTCACATTTGTAACCATAATAAATATTTAGATAGGGGAAATTATTAATTATTAGATATATGCCTATCCAATCTGTACCATTTGTAACTATATTAATTTATCATAGCATAGATAAAGAAATTATAGAATCACTGTGCCACTTGAAAATATCAGCATTAAAGATTCTTGGTATTTATTTATATATTGGGGTAGTCATTTGAACAATAAAACATACTGGCCATTGTCATCTAATAAAAATAATATTAAATATAGCAACTGAATAAAAGTACCCACTGTGAGATTCCTGGAGTGCCTTATGCTTATCTCCAATACTAGGTTCTTCTAACAAAGAATCCTTCCTATTCTTCTTTCCAAATATATAAGACCATTCATGGTCATATGCACACACGGGTGCTATTCATGACAACTTATAAAAAAATATATTTTATAAAACTAATATTATGAAGTTGGAAAGGGATGATATCACTTTATTCAGTTTAGCTAAGTACATGTGTTTTCCCTTGAGCGCCACTAGATTGTTTTCAATCTAGATAAGTATCTATTTATAGTGTACTTGAGTTCAAACTCATTCAGTACATATTTATTACACATGACTTGGATGACTATTGAACAAAAATGACATTCTTACATTTTATCTATATTGATAAAATTACAAGATCCCAATATTACCAAAGTTTATACTATAGATCAAAGATTCTTATAGACATTGCTAGCTCATTAGCGTATATTGATGAACAGACATGTATAATCCTATTAATGGCTTCCAAACAAGCATGTGAAGACCATTATTGATATTGATGGCCATTTAACTAGATTATTTATCACAATAAAGGTAATAATGATGATGATGATAATAATATCATAATAATGATAATAATAGTGATATCATAATAATGATTATAATAGTGATGATGATACCAGCCATGGCTTATCAATAAACTCACAACAATAAATTCATCTTTATAAACTTATAGGCATCTATTAAAATTATCCTATTTCATACTGGGATTTAATAATACTAATGGTGATGATTGATCATCATGAATCTCTTTGCATAATATTCAATTTTCTATAAACCCCTATTTACTAAAATATATTCATTACGCTAAACATTAAATTTAATGATTATAATTTATTAATGATGATTGATGGCGATCATAACTTTTATATAGTATTATTTGAAACATTTTAAACTAATAACATGATATCCATCTTTGATGAGGATGATCTAAATTCATGGACACAACACAATTTTAGCTTTCTATGTTGAACTATAATTATCAAAATTTGGTTATTCTCAAGCATAATCCTTAAATACTCAAATATCAACATTCTAGTTTACCTATTATTTTGCGGACGCTTAATATTTGCAAGTGATTGCTCAATATATACGAATGGTAATACTTAATAACTGCGAGCAATGATGATGAATTAAAATGATAGAATTAAGACAAAAAAAAACACAATATTCTTAATAATAACTCGGAAACCAATTAAGATATATAATTATATTTTATTAACACTACTACTCTTTCTTTCCTTCTTTAAAGTCAAATCGACAATTAAATAAATGGCTTATTAATATAAAAATTTATATAAGTATAAGCAAATAAACTTAATATATAGGTTTGTCATTTTTCTTGATATCTCAAAATAAGCTGACTTAAATCAATATTAGAAAAAAAAATACATATTCTATAAATGCTTATTTAAGACTTTTCTTACTCATCATATCATAAAATAAATTTCAGGTGAAACTTGTATATGTTATTTCATTTCCATTCAAATGTAATGCCCTACTTTTCAATTTACCATTTTAAACTAATCATATATAACCTATTCTTTGATGTGTTTGGATAAGCAGTTACACATTCACGCATTCGGTAATGTTAACATATATGTTTAAAATGTATACCCATAAATTACATATATAAAAATATCTTTTTCTTTTGCAACCTTATAGCGAAAGAAAATAAAATACATATATTAATTTTTAATATGCAACAAGATAAAATAAAAATAAAAAACATTATAAATGCATATATCTATAGGTTGCTCATTATCACTAACAACTGAAGAACAATTAAAAAAAAACATTTCAACATTACAATATATAATAAAAAAAAAAAACAAAAAAAAAATAATGAAAAATTTAAGTTTAAAGATTTAAACTATGTTTGTGCTATGTTGTGAGATATTGCAAATAACTATAGATAAACAAGTCTTTAATGTTTCTGTATCAAAAAAGAAAATTGCTTTGACCAGTAAATTAAGGTTTACTTTTAATAAGTAAAAGAATAAAATCGGTTAAAGAAAGTTCATATTTACCCGTCTACTTTTTACTTCTTATTAATGTCCTGAGTTTGAATTTTCAGACTGCTTTTCTTTGCTCACCAACAACAACAACAACAAAAAAGAAAGTTATTGCAGATACTTTTAAGATAATGCTGAATCAATTGACTTGCTTGTTTCTTCAATTCCATTATTATTCACTGTTGATTGGCTTCCTTCTACCATTTAAAAAAAGTTATTATAAGTACTTTGAATAAGTAGGTACCGGTGGATTTGCTTGTCTCTCTCCTTTAAAAAAAATAATTGCTGTTGACACTTTAGATGATTGAGGTAAATCAACAAAAATTTGATTTATGGCTTCAAACTTGGTTCTACATGGCTGTTATAAATTTTCTTTTCCTCCTATTTCCTCTTCTCCATTCATTCGAAGGTAATGAGCTTTTAATAAGCCAGGAACTAGAAACAAAGCATTCCATATAGCTTGGGTGGTTGGCTTCAAAATCTATCATTTTGTTGGTTATTACTGGATACATGACTTCATAGACAGATCAGCGATTTTGACTCATTCTGTATTAACCAGGAAGCAGAAAAAAATGGTTTAGCAATGCAGAGGCATAGTATTATGCATAACCAAATATGTTAATATCATTTTTATATAATTATTACTAACTTCTAATAAATTCAATCTTGTTCCATTTCTCTCCTCTTCTTTAATATTGCTGGAAATTGCTTTATATAAACGCACATTTCATTTGCTCTTTTTTTTTCAACTTTCAAAGAGTGAGAAAAAAAAATTAAAGCGTTCACTCTCTTTTAAAAAAAAAAATCAGAGCTTACATTTCTGCTTAAGAATAATAACAAGGAAGGACCGACTGAGTTGAGTCTCAAAATAATAATAATAATCTGAGTGACTCTCTCTCTAAAAAAATTAATGACTAACTCATCATCTCTCTAAAGAAATTTAAGACTAACTGATTAAAAAATTGTTTCAATCATTTATATCACGAATTTCAACCAAAGAAAAAAAAAACATCTGGATATCTTTATCTTAAAAAAAAAATCAAAGCTTCACAAGTTTTGACGTCGGTCAAAATCAATAAAGACTTAAAATTGATCGCTATCGTTATCTACATCAAAGCACCTCTTTTGTAAAAATAATCTTAAGACACAGATAACAACAAACCTGGAATCTATAGCCATCAGGAATACGTGTAAAAGCATCTTTGTGTTTGTACAGATGTATTCATTCTTTCACACGTGTACATTTTTTATCTCCTAATCTAACAATCTTAATTGCCTTATTTTACACTTTTCTGATTTACTCTATTTTAACAAAATGAAAGTTAAATAAATTTAACACATATTATTTAATAAAAAAAAATTATATAATAAATCACAAAACTGCTTATTCATAATAATAAATCTATACATATAAATCTCTGTATGTATAAAAGAAAAAAAAATTTTTTTTAAATAATTGAATACTATATATATATATCTACATTTGCCTCACCCCCAAACAAAAAAAAAATTTTGAATATAAAAAATTGCTTAGGTCATGAGTGCCATTGGTTTTAGGCTATGTACATTATATGTGCCTTTTACTCCTTCTGACGATTCTAGTACAAATGCATTTTCCCCTTTTCTTTCCTTGAGCATGAATGGCCTTTCATATATATTATAGAACTTTTTGAATGTATGCTTCTGCGGGTCGCCAACATGATTTGGGGCTCAGATAAGGGACATGCTGTAAGCATTTTTAAAGTAGCAGCCTGACTATGGAAGAACTGAGTATAAGTTCCTTCTGTAGGGGTATATTTTTGCTGACTAATTTTGTACTTAAGACTATCCTGTTTCTCTTTGCTCCAGAATGTCTGAAGTAGCATACTCTTAATGTCCCCATATGTTTCGGGTCTATAAAAGAGTGCACGCCACCAACTTTTTGCTGAGGCATGAAGGTGGTTGCTCGCGACTGCTAATTTTTCTCGGTCATTTAGTCGACTCAAAGAAAACAGTTCATCGAGACCATTCAAATATTCTATGGGATTTTCTCCATATTCACCCCTAAAAACTTTCACTTGTATATATTTAGCTATGTTGCTACTTCTTCCCTCATTTATTAAACTATCTTCCTCTTCCTCTGTCCTTCTGGGACCCTTTTCTATTATCTGCCCACTTTCTATTCCTATAGGATTATTCTCGTATATCTCGGGCCCTAAACTTTGTGGTATTCTACATGACCCACTACTTGAGGTTGCCTTAACTTGCATTTCTTTTATTTCTGTGAGTTTTTCTTCCATCATTATCAATAATTGATGGTTTAGGTCTTTTTCCTGGCAACGCAGGTATTCTTTGACTTCCTCCACTACCATTCTCTGCTGATTTTCCAGCTTTTCATTAAAGTCAACTTGATCCTTATGGCTATTGACTTCTAATTCTATTACACTTTGTTTTAAACTTTCTATTTCTTCTCTTGTGGTCCCTGTCATTTGCTCCCCTATACTCTGTACCTCTTTCTGTACTTTCTTTAGCTCATGATCTGATTTACCTTGCTTTTTTCCAGATCTTTATATTCGACTTTTAACTGTTTCTGTACAGCAGCTACCTCTAATTTTAAAGTATTAATCTCACTGCTTACACTTTCTTTGAAATTATTCTGAGCTATTTAAGGCTTTCATTTTTGTTGATCATTTTCTGATATCCTTCTTGTACAGCTACCAGCTCTTCCTTTACAACACTAAAACTTTTCTCCCAACTTTCTTGACTTGTTGTAAATTTATCGGCAAGTTCCTTATATCTTATGTCACATCTGTCATCAAACTCTTGCCATTTGTTTTTTAATTCTATTTCAATATTCTCAATTTTTTTAGATTGTTGATGTATATCTAGCTTCATTTCCTGAGCTTGTTGTTCTAGTTTATTATCTAGCCTTTGAGATTGTTCATCAAATTTCTGATTTATCTCTTGTTTTATTTCCTTCATCTCTTGTGATTGTTGATCTAGTTTAGTATCAAATCTTTGAGATTGTAGATCAAATTTCTGATTCATTTGGTTCATGCCCTCTTTCATTTCCTTCATCTCTTGTGATTGTTGATCAAATTTATTATCAAATTTCTGATTTATTTCTTGTTTCATTTGGTTCATGCCCTCATTCATTTCCTTCAATTGTGCCATCATAATTTGCAACCACTCTGGAGGGCCTTGCTTCTCTACTTCCATTCCCTCAATAGTTAATTCCTTTTCTTGCTCCATCATAAATTTATAAAATATTTATATTACTTATTTCTGTTTGATTTAGTATATTCTGATTTATTCTGTTCTGATTTATTGTTCTGCTCCCTGATTTCCTATACATCCAGAGTCAAACACCTTTATCTATCCTCATATACCTTAAAATTTTCAACCACTCTTTCTCAGCCATAATTCTCCCCATCAATCTATCTATATCTTTAGTGCCTTTAATTAACTTAACCTCCATCATCACTCTTTTTCCTTTACCTATATATGATTGATAAAGTATGAGGTCATAGTACTATTTAAAACATTTATTTAAGAAAAAGCTATCTCTGTATTAGTGTGTCCTTTTTATGCCATCATTTATCTAGTTTTTCATGCTTTTATAAAACTTAACTCTCTCTATGCCCTTTTTAATACACTAAGCAAAAAAGAAAAATTACTTATATAACATATGTGCTAGATTTATAACAGAGTTCATGTCTCAAGTCATTTATATACTCATCTATCCTTCTAGAGATCTGACAGATATTGACAGCCAAAAGAATGATTATCAATTCACAATCATGAGATAGACAAAAGAATTCAATCACTGCACTTAAAGCACACAATGCTCCATGAACACTCAGATGATCACCCCAATTCAATCACTCTAAGCTACTACAACCCATAATAGTTTATTGCAAACATTGTTGCATTGCCCTGCTTACTTCCAAGTCTTAGGGGCTTTAATTCGTCAAATACTGCCTTGCTTATTTTTAAAGTGTTAGAGGCAACAATTATATATCAGTAAAACAAAATACTGCCTTGCTCTCTCTGGAGTCTTAGAGGCGAAATATTATGTATCAGAAAAATTATGCCTTGCTCTCTCTGGAGTCTTAGAGGCGAAATCATGGCAGGCCTACTGTTAACTGCTTCATAATAAAACAACTGATATTATAATCTGGGTTGGAGCAGTGAATGAGATAAATCAATCACCAGTGGCATGAATACATCACATTCTCAAGGCAATGACAAAAATTCTCCATCCATCATCACAACCGTAACACAACCAACCAAACTCCAACAATCAAATATCCAATCCAATCTCCAAAATCATAAATTTTCTATAACACAAACTTTTCAAATATGAACAAAATTATTATTCCACACTTCAAGGCTATTAATATTTCTATGCTTATTTAATTGATAAGCAAAATATATAAAAAAAAACAGTGTTATTAACTTTAACACATTATAAGCTGTGATATCATTATATTTTAAAAATTGAAACTAAGCTCTATAATGACTGTATTCATTTATCATCATCAAAAATGCAATAACAGTAATCATCATCATCTAAACATCAGGCCAAAATATTTGTATACACTAATAATAAAAAAAATTGCACAGAAAAAAAAAATTCTTTTTTTTTTAAACTATACATCTGTCATCATTATATACTACCCATCTCTCATGTATGTGGGGTATTTCAAGCCATTATTTGGCTTATTTCGAGCCCTAGTTGGTGTGCCATTTGTAACAATATTTATAAATTAATATAATATGTATTTGTAATTATTAAATTAATATAAAAGATATGTATTTGTAACTATAATTTGTAACTAATTTAATATGTCACATTTGTAACCATAATAAATATTTAGATAGGGGAAATTATTAATTATTAGATATATGCCTATCCAATCTGTACCATTTGTAACTATATTAATTCATCATAGCATAGATAAAGAAATTATAGAATCACTGTGCCACTTGAAAATATCAGCATTAAAGATTCTTGGTATTTATTTATATATTGGGGTAGTCATTTGAACAATAAAACATACTGGCCATTGTCATCTAATAAAAATAATATTAAATATAGCAACTGAATAAAAGTACCCACTGTGAGATTCCTGGAGTGCCTTATGCTTATCTCCAATACTAGGTTCTTCTAACAAAGAATCCTTCCTATTCTTCTTTCCAAATATATAAGACCATTCATGGTCATATGCACACACGGGTGCTATTCATGACAACTTATAAAAAAATATATTTTATAAAACTAATATTATGAAGTTGGAAAGGGATGATATCACTCTTTATTCAGTTTAGCTAAGTACATGTGTTTTCCCATGAGCGCCACTAGATTGTTTTCAATCTAGATAAGTATCTATTTATAGTGTACTTGAGTTCAAACTCATTCAGTACATATTTATTACACATGACTTGGATGACTATTGAACAAAAATGACATTCTTACATTTTATCTATATTGATAAAATTACAAGATCCCAATATTACCAAAGTTTATATTATAGATCAAAGATTCTTATAGACATTGCTAGCTTATTAATGTATATTGATGAACAGACATGTATAATCCTATTAATGGCTTCCAAACAAGCATGTGAAGACCATTATTGATATTGATGGCCATTTAACTAGATTATTTATCACAATAAAGGTAATAATGATGATGATGATAATAATATCATAATAATGATAATAATAGTGATATCATAATAATGATTATAATAGTGATGATGATACCAGCCATGGCTTATCAATAAACTCACAACAATAAATTCATCTTTATAAACTTATAGGCATCTATTAAAATTATCCTATTTCATACTGGGATTTAATAATACTAATGGTGATGATTGATCATCATGAATCTCTTTGCATAATATTCAATTTTCTATAAACCCTTATTTACTAAAATATATTCATTACACTAAACATTAAATTTAATGATTATAATTTATTAATGATGATTGATGGCGATCATAACTTTTATATAGTATTATTTGAAACATTTTTAACTAATAACATGATATCCATCTTTGATGAGGATGATCTAAATTCATGGACACAACACAATTTTAGCTTTCTATGTTGAACTATAATTATCAAAATTTGGTTATTCTCAAGCATAATCCTTAAATACTCAAATATCAACATTCTAGTTTACCTATTATTTTGCGGACGCTTAATATTTGCAAGTGATTGCTCAATATATACGAATGGTAATACTTAATAACTGCGAGCAATGATGATGAATTAAAATGATAGAATTAAGACAAAAAAAAACCCCACAATATTCTTAATAATAACTCGGAAACCAATTAAGATATATAATTATATTTTATTAACACTACTACTCTTTCTTTCCTTCTTTAAAGTCAAATCGACAATTAAATAAATGGCTTATTAATATAAAAATTTATATAAGTATAAGCAAATAAACTTAATATATAGGTTTGTCATTTTTCTTGATATCTCAAAATAAGCTGACTTAAATCAATATTAGAAAAAAAAATACATATTCTATAAATGCTTATTTAAGACTTTTCTTACTCATCATAACATAAAATAAATTTCAGGTGAAACTTGTATATGTTATTTCATTTCCATTCAAATGTAATGCCCTACTTTTCAATTTACCATTTTAAACTAATCATATATAACCTATTCTTTGATGTGTTTGGATAAGCAGTTACACATTCACGGATTCGGTAATGTTAACATATATGTTTAAAATGTATACCCATAAATTACATATATAAAAATATCTTTTTCTTTTGCAACTTTATAGCGAAAGAAAATAAAATACATATATTAATTTTTAATATGCAACAAGATAAAATAAAAATAAAAAACATTATAAATGCATATATCTATAGGTTGCTCATTATCACTAACAACTGAAGAACAATTAAAAAAAAACATTTCAACATTACAATATATAATAAAAAAAAAAACAAAAAAAAAATAATGAAAAATTTAAGTTTAAAGATTTAAACTATGTTTGTGCTATGTTGTGAGATATTGCAAATAACTATAGATAAACAAGTCTTTAATGTTTCTGTATCAAAAAAGAAAATTGCTTTGACCAGTAAATTAAGGTTTACTTTTAATAAGTAAAAGAATAAAATCGGTTAAAGAAAGTTCATATTTACCCGTCTACTTTTTACTTCTTATTAATGTCCTGAGTTTGAATTTTCAGACTGCTTTTCTTTGCTCACCAACAACAACAACAACAAAAAAGAAAGTTATTGCAGATACTTTTAAGATAATGCTGAATCAATTGACTTGCTTGTTTCTTCAATTCCATTATTATTCACTGTTGATTGGTTTCCTTCTACCATTTAAAAAAAAGTTATTATAAGTACTTTGAATAAGTAGGTACCGGTGGATTTGCTTGTCTCTCTCCTTTAAAAAAAATAATTGCTGTTGACACTTTAGATGATTGAGGTAAATCAACAAAAATTTGATTTATGGCTTCAAACTTGGTTCTACATGGCTGTTATAAATTTTCTTTTCCTCCTATTTCCTCTTCTCCATTCATTCGAAGGTAATGAGCTTTTAATAAGCCAGGAACTAGAAACAAAGCATTCCATATAGCTTGTGTGGTTGGCTTCAAAATCTATCATTTTGTTGGTTATTACTGGATACATGACTTCATAGACAGATCAGCGATTTTGACTCATTCTGTATTAACCAGGAAGCAGAAAAAAATGGTTTAGCAATGCAGAGGCATAGTATTATGCATAACCAAATATGTTAATATCATTTTTATATAATTATTACTAACTTCTAATAAATTCAATCTTGTTCCATTTCTCTCCTCTTCTTTAATATTGCTGGAAATTGCTTTATATAAACGCACATTTCATTTGCTCTTTTTTTTTCAACTTTCAAAGAGTGAGAAAAAAAAATTAAAGCATTCACTCTCTTTTAAAAAAAAAAATCAGAGCTTACATTTCTGCTTAAGAATAATAACAAGGAAGGACCGACTGAGTTGAGTCTCAAAATAATAATAATAATCTGAGTGACTCTCTCTCTAAAAAAATTAATGACTAACTCATCATCTCTCTAAAGAAATTTAAGACTAACTGATTAAAAAAATTGTTTCAATCATTTATATCGCGAATTTCAACCAAAGAAAAAAAAACATCTGGAAATCTTTATCTTAAAAAAAAAAAATCAAAGCTTCACAAGATTTGACGTCGGTCAAAATCAATAAAGACTTAAAATTGATCGCTATCGTTATCTACATCAAAGCACCTCTTTTGTAAAAATAATCTTAAGACACAGATAACAACAAACCTGGAATCTATAGCCATCAGGAATACGTGTAAAAGCATCTTTGTGTTTGTACAGATGTATTCATTCTTTCACACGTGTACATTTTTTATCTCCTAATCTAACAATCTTAATTGCCTTATTTTACACTTTTCTGATTTACTCTATTTTAACAAAATGAAAGTTAAATAAATTTAACACATATTATTTAATAAAAAAAAAATTATATAATAAATCACAAAACTGCTTATTCATAATAATAAATCTATACATATAAATCTCTGTATGTATAAAAGAAAAAAAATTTTTTTTTAAATAATTGAATACTATATATATATCTACAATACACATACAGTATGTAATTATAAATTTAAATATTGGTAAATTTGATAAAAATATACAAGTCCATTCTTGTTCAAACAACAAATGTCTACAATAGATTGTCCACCAAAATTATTTATATTATATAGCTTCTACATGAAGAGATGAAAAGAAGCAATATTAGTGCAGGTATAAAATCTGATGTACTTGAAATAAAAAAAAATGGTGTTAAACAAGGATTTATACTTGTTCCAACATCATTTCCCATTTTATGATAATTGTCATTGGAACTGATTATAGACACCTTAATTAAACAGGGATTAAGATATAGATTTGATACAGGAATTTTTAATTTGAATCAATTAAAAGTGAAAATATGAAGTCAACCAGAGATTGAAGAAAAATCTTCAGTAATTTCTAGTTTGGATGTCATCAGCTTAATAATGTAAGTTAGTTTGAATACTCTGTTAGTTTTATAAGTACAAAAATTGAATTAGATTTTGAGTTACAACACAAACTCCAGTATGCTACAGCTGCTTTAACAAGTTAAAAGACATAGTAATTTATCACAAGGAAATAACTATTGCAGTTAAGTTAGCTGCATATAGAGCTGTTATTTTACCTAATTTATTGCATGGAAGTGAAACTTGGATATCCTATCAGCACAATATAAAGGCATTATAAAAGTTTCATTAAGAATGCTCATAAAATTTTTAAAATACAATGCCAAGGTCATAAAATCAAGCAGTCAATGTGTTTTTCAGATTGCTGGATGTGGTAGTATTGAATCTACTATTGAAAAATTACAACCCCATTGAATTGGACATGGAAAACAAATAAACAATGGAAGACTTTCTAAAAGAGTGTTTTCTGATGAACTCGAGTAATGTTTTCATTGGAGATGTGGACCCTATCTACAATATGATTATCTGTAAATCATTCTAAAGAAATGCAATGTCAATTGTTTTCATTGGGAAAATATGGCAGAGACTAAAATACATTGGAGAGCTACAATTAGACATAGTGTTAAAGTATTTCAGAAAGAAAAGTTTTTTACTGAGGAAATATAAAAAACAACGTGTAAAATATCAAGTAAACAGAAAAACGAAACAACATGTTTTATGTCTAGACGTATTTGTGGTTCAAAGATTGCTTTGTATAATCATAGCCAAACTCATTTCTAGAGTAGTACCCCTCCCTTCCTTTTTTTTAATAGTTGGAATGAACGTGATCGTTTACGAGTAGCCATTTATTATTATTACAATGAGTTTATCAAATTTAATTTATCAATATTGAATATAAGAAATATTAATTATTAAAACAATACTTATCAAAAACTTCCAACATCAATTCATTTTATCGCATACTTATACCTATTGAATTATATTATGCAGATTCATCATCATCATCATTATCAACCATTATCAATCCACTGCAGGATGAAGGTCTCTCCAAGTTTAATCCATCTTCTCCGATCTTTAGCTTCTCTTCTCCACATCACCCCTACACATTTTCTTATTTCATCCATCCATCTTACATGTGGTCTCCTTCTGGGTCTTTTACAATCTCTTGGAATCCAGTTTAAAATTTCAATTGTCCATCTATTATCATCTCTTCTAGCAATATGTCCAGCCCAACTCCACTTCAATCTTTTAATTTTTTCAATGAGGTCAGTAACACCTGTTTGTTCTCTTACCCATACATTGCATTTTCGATCTCTTCTTGTTACTCCCAACATACATCTCTCCATACTTCTTTGAGTGGTCTGAAGTCTCTGTATTGATCTTCTATTAAGTGTCCAAGTCTCAGATCCATAAGTAAGAACTGGTAAAACACATTTGTTAAAAACCTTTCTTTTCAAACACATAGGCATATTTCCTTTTAATATTAAGTTATTTCTACCAAAAGCACTCCAAACAAGTTTAATTCTATGATTAATTTCCTCTATTATGTTTCCATCTGTATTAATAATCTGACCAAGGTATTTGTAACTCTTAACTTCTTCTAATTCATCATAATCAATCTTTATTTTCATATTTTGAGCAAATCGATTAAACATTACTTTAGTCTTTTTAACATTTATCTTTAGTCCTACTTTCCTACTTTCATCTGATAACTCCTGCAACATTTCCTGCAGCTCGGAAGCATTATTTGCAAAAACAACTACATCATCTGCGAAATCTAAATGACTTAAATAATCTCCATTTACTTTCACTCCTTTAGTTTCCCATTTTAATCCACAAAATACTTCTTGCAGCACTGCTGTAAAAAGTTTTGGAGATATGGAGTCACCTTGTCTTACACCTTTCTCAATGTTGACTTTCCCAGTATCATTATGTAATCTAATTGTTGCTGTTGCATTTTTATAAATATTCTTTAAAATATGACAATATCCTGGATCTATACCTTGATGATCCAATGCTTTAATCACTGAAGAAATGTTTATAGAATCAAATGCCTTTTCATAATCTACAAATCCAAAACATAATGACAACTCATATTCATTTGTCCTTTCTATAACTTCTCTCAATACTTGAATATGATCTACTGTACTAAAACCACTTTTAAATCCAGCTTGTTCTCTTGGTTGGTGAAAATCCAAGGTTCTCTGTAGACAAGTTGTAATTATCTTGGTAAAAATTTTATATAAAACTGATAAAAGGCTGATAGGTCTGTAATTTCTAATATCTTCTTTATCACCTTTTTTAAATATTAATATTATTACTGCATTCTTCCAATCATCCGGTACATCTTTATCATTTAGACATTTGGTATATAACTTTGCTAATATTTTTTCTGTTTCTTCACCTGCTTCTTTTAATATATCAATTATAATTCCATCATTACCTGGAGCCTTTCCTTTTTTCATACATTTAATTGCATTTCTCACTTCTTCATTTAAAATTCTGGGCAATTTGGAAGATGTAATAGATATAGGAGGTACTTGTTCTTTATTACTATATAATTCTTGATAAAAATCTTCTACCAATTTCATAATGTCATCCCTCTTTTTAGTAATAATTCCATCTTTTTTCCTTATTGCAGATGTAAATTTCCTACCAATACCAAAATGTTGTTTTACATTCTTAAGACTTTTATTTTCTTCTACAGCTTTTCTTGCTAGTTCACAGTTATACTTTCTTATATCATTTTCAACTCTTTTCCGCACCATTTTACAAAATTCGAGATATTCAATTCTTTTTAATGCATCATTCTTGCATATCTTCATATTCCTTCTTTTCTTCATAAGTTCTCTAGTCTCAGTAGAAATTTTATTAGTCAATTGCTGCTTTTTTCTACCAGCTATCTTTGTTGCAGTTTTTAAAAGTGTATCAGTTATTTTCATATTAATTTCATTCAAATCTGAATCATGTTCAAAATCTACTAATACTTGAAACCGATTTGTAAGTTCTAATTTAAATTCATTAGAATGTTTCTGAAGATTAGGAATATCAACTGTAAATATAGTTTTTCTTAATAATTTTTGTCTCTCTAGTTTTACATTAACATGTATCTTACCCCTTACTAATCGATGACCACTTCCTGTGTTAAATTTATTAAGAACATTACAATCTTGAAATATGTATTTCCTGTTAGTCAAAATATAATCCAATTCTGCTGTACCTTTATTTGGATGCTTCCATGTCCATTTCCTTCTAACATTTTTCTCAAAAAAAGAATTCATAATATAAAGTTTTTCCTTCTCTGCAAACTCCACAAGTCTATGTCCTCTCTCATTTCTATTACCATAACCAAAATTACTACAACACTTTCATCTTTCATTTGTTTACCAATTCTAGCATTAAAATCTCCCATAACAATTTTAAAATGTTGTTTACTCTGATCAAAAGCCTTTTGTACATCCATATAAAAATCTTCTACTACTTCATCACTGTGAGAACTTGTTGGGGCATAAACCTGAATTATCTGCATTTGATATCTGCTATTAAGTTGTATAACTAATCTTGCCACTCTGTCTGATACACCATCAATCTCCACAATATTGTTCTTCCACTTTTTATTTATAATGAATCCTACTCCACTTGTATTTCCAATATTTGTGCCTTTATAATAGAGCATATGTCCACTTTTTAAATCAATTGTCTCTTCACCTTTTCTTCTAACTTCACAAAGTCCAATAATATCCCATTTAATATAAGAGAGTTCTTCTTCTAATTCTTGCAATCTTCCTTCACTTGAAAGTGATCTGCAGTTGTAAGTACCTAAATAAAAAGTCGTCATCAAATGGCAGCCTGGGTCCGCCTCCAGGATATTCTTAGCACCCTCTGCCTTCGGCCACCAACCGCTGCCTTGGTTGGTGACTTTACAGCCTCCTGGGATTAAGGGCCATGCTTTATTTTTGTCTGTCATAATTGTATAATTAGGAAAAATCTTTATCATTTACACAAACATTCATTCTGCCTTATCAGGCACTGAGAAGAAAGACCATGGTGTTTCTTGATCTTAAACTCAGAGGTAAAAAGCCAATAAACTCACCACGCTGGCTAATGCGTGTTGGTGAGCAGCCCATCCATGTTCGTATACTATATGAATAAACATATAGTACTAACAGCTGCAACGACAAGAACGTATGGAGTGGACATTAGGAATTTGCCCTGCTCGGTTCCTTTAAGGCCTCCAAGAGGAATCAAAGGGTCTCCTTTCAGTTAATAGCAAACTCCTTTCTGCAGCCATTATGCAGATTAATTATATATATATATATATAATTAAAATTGCTTTTATTATTATTTGCCCCCCCCCCCATTATTTTTACGATAATTCTTTTTTAAAATTCTGTTTGGAAAAATAGTGAATAGCTATAAACGAAATGAAATAAATATATATATATATATTTAAATAATTAAGAAAAACAAAATATATCTTTGTTAAACTTTCTATCTTTCACACTCTTTTTTGTATCTAATTATTATTATATTTTTAAGAGTGAATTCTCTAATCAATTGTTCGTCTGTATCTTTCAGTGGTTGTTTTTCTAATTATGATTTTAATTCTTTGAAAATTATCACTATATTTGAATGCTTTGATAAACTTCAAACTTTTCTCACATTGAACAATATCCAGTCAAATTTATTTGATAATAAAGTCACTTTTTACTTAATTAGAAAATGAACTTATCGCTACATTAACTAGATATTAATTGCAAAGGTTTTTTTTTTTTTAAAAAAGACATAATTCTAAAATATTGCTTAAAAGGTGTCAATATCTGAATTTTATTTACCTGCAGGTAAAGAATCTATAAGTGAATTTTTCTTGTGTATAACACCTATTAAACTAAATTAATATTATAAATAATTTTTTTCTTCTATTAATGCTTTTTATAATTTATTTTAATAAGAAAGTTAAAAATAAAATCTTTTGTATATACAAAAAAGCTAAACTTTTCAGTGTATTATAAAGCTTACTATAATTTATAATGATCCCTCAAAAGAAAAAAAAAGTCCATATTCCCTACATTTCTAAGCTTTTCCATCTAAGATTGAGAGACAATTAATGAGTAAAATGTATTATTTGAAGATGCTTTTTAAAATACGACTCCAAGGAACATTCGAACAAGGCAGGTACGCTAATTGGGTAAACTTTTAGAAAACCGTTTATAACAAGGGGCCTCTCAAGTTATGTGCAGAACCATTATTAAAAACTCGAAAAATAAATCAGGTGAGAAAATGGAAACCAGTAATTAAAATTTTGAACAAAATTAAACCGTTAACACCTTTCTGATTTCATAAAAATTATTGAAGAATTACTTTTTTCCTCCCCACATATTTTTAACAAAGAAATAGACCTTTGGGGGAAAATACATTATTGTGAACTTTTAAAGTTAAAGAGAAATAAATCTATACACTAGTATGAATCATATTGCTAGAAAATAAATTTTTGTATGCAATAAAATTTATTTCTATATGTATATATAATAAAACTTTTTGTTGTCATTAGATGAATAAAATTTAGTGATTTCTTAATTAATTAAAATCAGATGATAAATTATATTTAGAATATTGCAGTTAATTAAGCAATTTTAGACTGTAAAACGTTCAGTAAGATATTCAATTTTAAAATCAAAGTTCATCTGAAAAATGTGTAATTTGAATATTTAATTATTAAGAAGGCCTTATTTACTTGTATATAAAAGTTTTCTGTTCTGGATGAACGTTTATTGATGGGGTACTTTAATTTCCTGTGCGATCGTAGGAATAAATGTGTGCATTTGTATGGGCGCGCGCACACTTATCTATTAACGTCATCAAACTTTTCAGTTTTTAGGCATATATAAAGTAGTACTATATTGTTGACCAGATAAATATTTTAGCTACAAATTCGGATAAATTAAAAGTGATAAATATTTAAATAAATGCAATAATATAATTAAAAGTCATTCATGACTTGAATAACTAAGATTTTTTTTAAACATGCTCTTTACATAATATCTATATCGATAGGTGTAATCTTTTTTGATGTATATGATTTTTTAATATATATTATACAGCGGTATATATTTTAATAATACTATTTGAATATTCGTAATTATTTTTCTTACACAAATTATTCAAATGAGAATACATATTATTACTGTTATTAAGGTTTATAAAATATTTTACTTTTAATATATATATATATATAATGAAAACTTTTACATATAATCAATCATTAAACAAGGTCTAGCGCCTCTCGTTCTATTGGGAGTTGTAATTATGAATAAGACAATCAATAAAAACCAGAGTATATTAGTCCAAGAGTGCAGTGTTGAAATATGACCATGTGTCTTCGATCATTTTTTTATTATGAATAGCCTTCGTTCCTTTTCTTGATTTTCTCCAAGCTGTTACGAAACAATTGAACTACTTCTGATTCTGACTTTCCAATAACTCTTACATCTGGTTTTCCATAATGAGAATATGGTGAAGATTTCAATTCTGATCAGTCCAAAAATTTTGTAATTTATACAGTCTCGTATTGATGTGATACAATTTACTCCCATTTTTTTTTCTTCGACAGAGATCCATTTCAGCTTTCAGTCCACCTAAATTAGATTCATGAGTAACTTTTATGCTGTTTTCAATTGCTAATACAGTATTTGAGATTTGAAAATTCTTTTGTACTTTTTATAAATAATTCAAATAATTATGAATCACTATGTGGCGTAATCTTATTCAATCTCTTTTCTAATCAGACCCATATTTTCTATATGAGAGTCCATATGTGCACCTAAGCCAGAAGCTTAGAAATATCTATCAGATTTATACTTCTTATTTTAGAGTAAAATCTATATTCAGTTTTATTTTTCCTTCTCTAAACATTCTTTATAACAAACATTTATATTTTTTTAAATTCATTTTTTCTTAATCTTATATAATTATATAAGGATGCAGACTTTAAAATTCTCTTGAAATTTTAACTAGTCTTTAATCACCAATTCTTTCTTATGTATGCAATAGTTGACCAGTTTAATTTTATTTGGGTTTCCATAACTGAATTGACTAGAGATGGAAGTTAGTAGTATTTTGCAGAGGATTTGGTCATTGGGACATAACTTTATGATCAGGTGTCATGTTATTCTAATTAAAAATTTTTGTGTACTATATTTTACAATGTATTGTAATTGAACTTTGCTTATTGGGTATTTATAGTTTAATTCTAATTCTTAGTGTCTGTTGCTATGATACTTAATGGAGTGAATATGTGTTTGATAATTCATTATGGTATATATTATATAATGAGCTTGCAAATAAGCCCTTAACAAGCCTAGCAGAATATCCCCAGTTATTCTTTAAATAAAGTGATGAGCTTGGCCTGGAATTTTTCATCTAATGCTTGAATATCCTAGCACATCACTGAGGAAGCCAGTAACAGAAACTGGTCTGGGATTGGGGATATTCTGCTAAGCTTGTTAAGAGCTTATTTGCAAGTTCATTATATAACATTTGTAATACAAGCTTGTTAAATTAGGCTATGTGACATATGACTTGATTTCTTTGTAATGTATATATATATATAGCCTTGAATGTAATGTGTGTGATCATGTGTATCAGTTGTATGAGATGGAGCAGATACCTGAAAGGAATTTGAAAGTCCATGTTCAAATCCCTTATATAATTACATTAAAAACTCCAAGTATATAAATTATACTTGTATTCAATCAAATATTAATTGTATATAGTTTAGTAAAAATTTTATGCATGCTAATTGAATGATCAGAAGAGTTAATGACAATGCAATGATGCTGATATTAATAACAGCTAAAGATATTTACATTTTCTTTTAGAGATAGAAAATTAATAAGCAAATAAGAATATTTTAAAAAAAAATCAATTATATAAGCTTGTAGAGAAAAATTGTCATTGCTTGCCATTTTTGAATTTGTTCTCTTAACAATATCATTTTATTATATAGGCCTTCTAAATTCTTTTCTTCCTCCTCTGTTTTTGCTGTCTTCATATATAATATTGAATTTCAAAAATCTTACATGCTTTCACTTTTCAGCAAAAAAACTTTTATTATTGATTACAGTTTCGACTGTATCATGCAGTCTTGTATAGGTATATGTTATAAAGAAAAGAGGATAAAAAAGATTTTAAAAGAATATAAAATAGGATGGTAAATATGTTAATGATATTATATGAATTGAAAAGGTTAGGAAATATTTTTAAAAAATTTCAAAGTTTGATAGGAATTTAATAATTTTATAGTATTTTAATGGTTGAATTTTTATGTGTGTTCAAATTTTGTAGATCTGATGAAGACTGCATGATAAGTCGAAACTGTAATCAATAATAAAAGTTTTTTTGCTGAAAAGTGAAATGTGTTAAGATTTTTGAAATTCAATATCATTTTATGTATTTTTTTTAGAGCAAACATATGAAAATAGAAAAATAAAAATTAAATAAAATTAATTATTGAAAATCATAAAAAAGACTGGCAGACATTACCCAAAAAGGCACTACTATGATGAAATAAATCACTATAAAAATATATACACAAGAATACTCAATTATCTAACAAAATAATCTGTTATGATAACAAACAATTATGATTAATAACAAAAACCATTGAATCAATTCATTTCTTATTGACAAATAGCACATCTTTCCTCTATCTGGTTATTTTCTATAGAGTATCATCAGCTCTAATAGCTTATTATTGAAACCATGCAATTTGAACTGCAACATTGTTCATCCATTAATAATTTTTATTAGTCATTCATTAGACTAGAGATTATCTAATAATGAATAATATTTCTGCAGTGGAATTTTCACTACACCACTCTCACTCAAGATGGGGACTGACTTCTATTCACTTTAACCCCTTGAGAAGGGATACAATCATAAATATATGACCAAAGACATGTGAAAAATCCCCAAACTGCACATTTCATGCTAAACCAGCACTCATCAGTTGACTCAGAAAGCACTTTCTTACATATATATATTTTATCATTGTTCAGTGTGTGTATATATATATCAAATTACTACAGCAATCCATATCTACAAAAACTTGGATATGATGTATAAATTTTTTATTCAATAAGAAAATAAGAAATCTTATTGGATGGTAATTTACAAGCATCTTTTGACCTAAAATATCACGGAAATGTGATTATAAAATGATATATTAAACCTATTGAGTTCTCTACCTGAAGACAAGTTGAATAACTAGACAATAGAATTCTATAAGAAAGAAGCAATATTTGACTGTGGAAATGTAACAGTTGAATGGTTTATTTCTCAGAAGCCCATAAAAATGTCAAGCAAAAGAACTGACAGAGCTGAAGCCATAATCCATGAATTTTGGATTCAGAATTGGTGATTATAGTTTGCTATTGTTTGCCATTTAAGTAGATTGTATCTAATTTATGAGCTCTTGTATACTTAAATTCAATTTAAAATAATCGTAAAATATTTATTATTTAATTATAATAATATAAATGATGATTGGAAAAATATTAATTAATTGATAAAACTTATAAAAAATAGTATTGATTATTAATTGAATAAGAAATTAATTTTAAATTACATTTGCTTTATCATTCATAAGGGAAAAATTAAAAAATAAGAAAAAAAAATTAATACATATTTAAAGGAAAATAAAATGCTGGAAATTATTCGCAACATATTACTATTAATTTTAATATTTGTTATAAATATTATAACTATTATTCTTTCTTTTATAAATCCTTTTAATTTAAATATAAATTTCTTTTACCATGGCATCAGAATTCTGATTTAATACCTTACTACAATATAGATTCAAAACTTTTTTTAAAAATTGATTCATAAGACAGTTTTAAGATTTAAGTCTTTATTTGATGTATATTTCTTGAATTATTCCCTGAATAAAATGATGGTACAGAATTATGCATTCATGATTAGGCAGGTAGAAATCATGTGAAAGACAACTGGTAATATTAATTCTATATCTTATATGGTTAATGCAGATAAGGTTACATAATTTTAGGTTTAACTAGTATACTAATTAGATTTTATCCCACATAGTGAGATTTTCAGCTATTGCACAATTTTTCATCTTAGCTGTATTAACAATTATGAGTTAAGTCTGTCTCTCTAATCAGCTTAATGTTATAATACAGTTACACAGAATTATTCGCTGGTTAAAATGATTCAAAAGTCTCTCACAATAAAGGTATTAAAGCTGTCTTGGTACTTATGTAGTTTGCCTGCTAGAAACTTGCCATTTATTTTTAAATAATCTATTTTTAGGGGTTCAAGGGCTTACAACACATGATATATACAATATGACTGTCTCTAAGTTATTGTATTCAGTAATTATGATTTTTTTATTATTAAAATGATAAAAAATGCAAAAGTCCAAAGAATTGTAATTCAAATTGTTTTTTAAATACAATAAATAAATTTTTAAAGAAAACATCATTTAGTAGACTATAACAAACCTGCAGATCAATATCACATTTTGGGTGGCACTATCCTGTCATTTTGATAATATTCCACTGCATCTTGTTCTGCTGAGGAAATGTTCCAAATTTTAATCATATTTCTAGTTCTGTCACTGAAATATTTCAGATGTTAATAATATTTCCAAAAATGATACAGTAAAGAGGGAATGTGAAAAAAAGCCACATGTAAACTAATGTTAAAAAAATTATGATAATTTGATACTTGTTATCTGTTAGGCTCATGTTAATAATTTTGAAAATATTTTAGTGCATCTTGTTTCATCGATGAAATATTCCAAATTTTAAAAATATTTGTAGCTCTGTTGATGAAATATTTCAAATTTTATAATTTTACACAGGCTACTGAATGATTAAAGAATGACAAATTTAGTGCCATGTGTTAAGTGTTCAGGATGTGTTAATGTGATGTTATGTTCTAAATGGAATTTATTAAAAAATGTTTTAAATTTTTTAAAATTAACAATCAATTTAAAATACTGAATGTAATTTATTTTAAAAATTGGGATTAGGCCTGCCATAAATTCCATTCACAAGATAATGGTAACATATTAACACTTTGGTGAACACTTAACACAAGGTTAACAGATAACATTACATGATCACCATTTCTTATGCTTGCACATAACTGTTATTAAAACAGGCAAAACTCTCCATACAGTAATGCCACTCAGTGCCATCCAGAGTAATCAATTATCTTGTTTTTATCAATTTCATTCCTTTTTGACATCATTTCAAGTATAATAATGTGGAACTACAGAGTATAACAAAGATTTTGCAAAGCAGTCTCTTTGGCAATGGTGAAAAAATGCAACTAAACTCATTTCTTAAGAATTAGCTAACCTTTCTTAAATGTTATATTCAGTGAAATATATTCATTCATGTTTTAAGTGTACAAATAGATGAGTAACAGATGGATGGCTTTCATGTAAAAAGAAAACTGAAAAGTCATCAAGATACCTTCATTAATACTCACATATCAATCTGCTTAGAGATCTGTACTTTATTTACAACTGCAGTATTAGCATTGTCTTTCTCCATTTTAAAAATTGCTTTAGCACTGTCTTTTTTATTAATGTACTTACAAATGTATTTGATAGCTTTGATTGAAGTATATATTTCAATATTAATATGTGAATTGAACATTTTAGATAGAAGTGGACAGTATGACACAATCCATGTAGTATCAATAACTATCATATTTGTGCCATTGAATGTTCACAGTGAATGTTCTATCTTTATCTTCAGGAGATCTATTTCTGTATAAAGGGTAACCATTATTGTTTGTTTGTATATCTTTTTAAAATGATTTTGGGTAATGTTTCATGCATCTCTGCACATGGAGTTGATGGATTAATCTCTTTTGGAACTATGTATCATATGTTAAACAATGATACAGTGCAAATTGTTATCTTCATTTGGATCTGGAATTTCAGCACTTATAATATCATCAAACTGATTTGGCTATAATTTATTTTTCAACTAAAATAAGATGTGTACAAAACTTACCACTCAATAGAATATATTAAACAAATGAATTCACCAAAAATCTTTTCTCTTGTGAGAACATTAATCAATATCTTAACTTTCAATCTAAAAATATGGCCAATAGATCATGTCTGCCAGTAATTCTTTCACTGTACTGTAGTTCATCCTTAAACTCAGTCCAAGAAAGGTTACATATAAAGGTAATGAATATATCAGGATGACCATGGGTTTTTACATATATTTTTGGCTATTAACAAATGTAGAAGGAAGTATGTCTAATTGTCCTATATTATTAGGACTAACATGAGTATTGCAATAAAGAGCATCTTGCAAATAAATGTAACTTTCTGCTCAAAGCTTATTTTGATTTAATGATATAAAACAAAGAATCACTTTCAACTTTCACATACACATTAGTTGAAATATGTTAAAACAACCTTTTAAATTTTAACAATGTACTGAAATTGCTATGATATCCCATCAAATGAAAAGCATAAAAGTTCATTGCTGAAACTTTTTTTCCTTGCAGCAGCTGTTTTGTTATTGGATTAATTTGAGATATATTTAAATGGTGACCTTCTTGTCCATTCCAAAATATTAAAAGATTACTGAAAACAAAAACATAAAGATGATGTGTGTCATTGACTCAAGCAAGAATATTTGTATGTAAATGCAGAATATCTTATGACAAAAATTCATTTCCATAAATTAAAGTTGCAACTTCATAAATGAAACTGCAATTTCATTAATAAGAGATGTGTACTATATCCTTCTATGTTTACAATGTGGAATATGATCAGCATATATAACAATTTTATAATATTCTTTAGGCATAATTTTTAGTGACATTTTGAATGTTCAGATACGATGATCATGTTGGTGCAACATTTTGTGAAGGTCAGCAATAACATTTCTGTTTACTTGATGTAATACATATCATTTATTCATTTCATTTTCTTCATTTCCCATAAAATAAATTTGTAAGAATTTTTAATCATTATTGTACATTGGTAGAAATGCTCCAATGTTATGGTATATTTGTCCTTGAAGTAAAAAAGTAGGTGCAAATCTAGGTTGTGTAATTGTTTCATCAGCTCTAAAAGATATTATCTGAAAACATTGAATTATATTTGTGGATATGAACAAGAAAATATTTGGAATTATCAGTCTGATTTAAAAAAAAGATTTTTTAGGAGTTGAATTGAACAGAAACCTTACCTGATGAACAGCAATGGCCTGGAGTTTCATTTTTCCACTTCATAGCTCAACAATATTGGCATTAATTATTTATTCTGCTGATTGACAGTAGTTATAAATTGACATAATAAATTAATACATTGTAGTTGAAATCAGAATCATATAAAGAATCTTAAATAATTTTTAAAAAGTTTTCACTTGTTGCTGAACCTGTTCACGTAGTGTAGATTAGTTAATGATGCTGATTTGGAAGCTCCTAATGTTGCTTGGATTATATCTGCCATTGTATGTGTGATTCATATGGGGCATAAATTCTGCATGTTTTATAAATGCCTGCTGTTGAATTTGAACCTTCAGCATGCAGATGCTTGATCATCAATCTCTACAGCTTTTAATGCTCTTTGATGGTGATCCTGTTTATGCTAATGATTACCAGACTGTTGAGCAGCTTTTGCAGTTCTTAATGCTACTTGTTACTGAGCCTGCTCATCTATCTCTGTTTTATATCATTTGTAGTTTTTAGTGCTCTCATTGATTGCCTTACTCATGCCCTGGATGAATAATGTGCAAAATTGGTCTGTCTTTTTTGTGCCATTTTCGATATTTTATGAGTACAGTGATGTTCATAGATTACATATTAATATGGTGTTAAATTAAAATCTTGTTTTAAAATATTACTTAATTAAATGTTTTGCACATTTTCTTAATGTTATTTTTAAAAAATAAATTTGTTTAATTTTTTTATTTAAAAATAATAATTATTTGAAGAGGTTAAAATTTAATATTCTGAATTGAACAAAAATTCCAAGCAAATTGAGAATTTACAGTTTGTGCCGTGTATTAAATTATTACTTAAATAAATGTATTATACATATATTGAACCAATTTATATTGCAAATGAACAAAGTTTTTAAAACAAGAATCATAAAGCAAAAGTTTATAGTCTATCAAATTCAAGACAAAACATAAAAGAAATTCAAAATTCCAAGCCAATATCAAACTTAGTTAATCATGTGAGAATATAATTAAAATTTTTTTATAAAACCAAATATTCAATTTATCACTTGAACAATATAAAATAGTTTTAATAGTGAACAATGTTATTTTTAAAAATAAATTCTTCTTAACTTTTTTTTTTTTTTTAAAGGCAATAATTCTTTTAATTAAATTTCATTTGCTTACTTTTTTTAATTTAGTTTAAACTGAAATTCTAATTAAAAAAGCCTTAAACATCTTTAATATTTTGATCAGTGCTATATTTTTTTTTATTCTATCTGATGTCATTTGATTTTCCACATCTTTTCATATTGTAAATTACCAATATTTTAAAGATAATTAAGTACCATGAATTGCCTATAAAATTATAGACAAAAAAAGAAAGAAAATTATAAAAGATCCAATAAGATTAGTGCAATATTTGTTAAGCTATAAAATAGCAAACAAAACACTTTTATATTTATATATTAATATAGATATGATATTTTATTTACTGGCCAGTATTATAACTAAAGTGTGGAAATTCAAAATATCTGAGACAACAGAATCTCCATGATAAAGCAACATCACTACAAAGTATTTTATGAATCACAAAGGTAGGATTAATACATATTTTAAAATCTTATATAAAATACAATTGGGTTTAAAATATTAAATATATTTGATATAGAAATTATATATTTTAATTCATATTTACAATATAAATGATTTGAAGACAGACTTTCAAGCTCCCTTCAGCCAACCACTTTATCTCATGAAACCAATACACAGGACTACACATGTGAAAAAGATAAATGATCTCCAATATATACATATTTCATGATAAATCAGCACTCATCAGTTGGTCCAAATCATCATATCCCTCATTTGTCTTTTTCACACGTGTGTGATCATGTGTATCAGTTGTATGAGGTAAAGTGTATGGCTGAAGGGAACTTGAAAGTCTGTGTTCAAACCCCTATATTACTAGACTCAATGTCTTAGTAATATTAGCGATTAAGCCAATGCACATGCGCTTTAAAGGTAAATTATAAATGAATACTCAATTTTTCCACACACGAGATATAGTATTTTAGAAAGAATGGAATGAATCCACCCATTCTTTTGGACCCAAACGTTTATGTATGGGAAAATCTCATTATATATGTTTAATTTCAACTAAAGAATGACGGTTCGTAAATTGTAAAGATTTCACAAGTGTCATTCGTTCAAACATAACAAATGTAATTTAAAGTAACACCGTCACGCTCTTATTTTCACACACTTAAGATTTACCCATTCATAAACGTTTGGGTCCGAAAGAATGGGTGGATTCATTCCATTTTTTCTAAAATACTATATCTTGTGTCTGGAAAAATTGAGTATTCATTTATAATTTATCTTTAAAGTGCATGTGCATTGGCTTAATCACTAATATTACTATTACATAAAAAAACATAGCGCTATATAAAATAATATCTCATTATAGACTCAATGTATGCAAAATATACTTGTATTTAAAATATTACAAATTCATATTTTATATATATATATATATATGTGTGTGTGTGTAATATTGTGAAAAGAAGCTACACAGTACACTATAAAATTGATACGCGCTCCCGATCAATAAACGGTTTAAAAGCATATGCTGAGAGCTTATTCTTTTAATAAACAAACAGTTATTGACCATGCCTACATTAGAACATGAACCTATTACTAGCCTGATGGTTAAGTTGGTAAGGTACTTGCTCAAGTTCTGTTTATATATCACAGGAAAGAGAAAGTGTCTCATTTTTAACTATCTGTGACATTGAATCTTAATGTAAAAACTATAAATTGTATTAATTTTGAACTTATTATATCTTAAGCCGTTTTTTATGCTTAAATTATAACCCTCAACAGATTTTCCTTGCAGCTTGTATTTTAAATTAGAGATAAATTCTCAGTAAACTTTTCCTATAATAAGTAGTTTATATTTTTGAGAAATTATCCATGCGGATTATAATTATTCTTGAAATGGAATTCTACGATATTTTTTAATCGTTTATTAGGGGTAGACAGCAAATAATTCACCAAGATTTCTTAACTTAATGCTATTGTAAGAAAATAAATAAAAACAATAATAACTGCCTAATCATCCATCATTATTACTTGGGCAAGGTTTTTTTAATTTTCACTCTCAATACTTACGCGTATTACTGTCCATAAACGAATGAAACAGAGTTTTCAAGTCTGAAGAGGCTTTTAATAGCCTAATCTTGTATAACTGAATAATAATTTTCAAAAAATAAAATAAAATTGGCTTAATATTAAAAATAATAATAAATTGTTATCCTTTAATTAAATTCACTCAAAAAATTTGATAAACGATATATTTAATTTTACATTAACAAAAACAAGTATTATATAAGGGATTCGAACTCAGACTTTCACACCACCCTCAACTCTCCATGTCATCTCATATTGCTAATCCACCTGATCACACCCATGTTGAAAAGATAAATAATCATCAATATTCGTATTTCATGCTAAACCAGCAATCATCAGTTGGTCCAGATTACCATCTCCTCACATATATACAATCAGTGCTCAGCTTTATATTAAGATAGCCAATCTTCATACTTTAATGGACAAGTATTGAATATTTTCTAATGAAATTCAGGAATTAATAAAAAAATGCAGTTCAAAACAGTTTAAAATATATTAGCTTTGATCAAATTAAAGATGTTTAAAATAATTCTATAAAAGAGTTATTAAATTTTCAAATGTCAAAGAAAGAAAAAGAAAATATATATTTTTTCTTTTTTATAATTAAATAAAAATAATATTTGTGCAGTCTAATAAAACAATTTTACAAGAATTCATATTTATTTATTTTGTACATCATCATATATAAATATATATATATATAGCTGCAGAAGGTAATTTATATATTTCTCACATAATTATTTAATAATAATAAAACAAAAGATAAAAAATATATGCACAGAGAAATCTAAAAACTGTTCAAGAGTATAAAAAGAAAAAATAACTTCAAGCAGCATCTTGTCTTGTTTTTTGGCTGGCTGTTTTCTATGGATCCTGGATAGAGAAATTGCCTCTATCTAGTACTACTCTATGCTGAACTAAGTCATTATGCTGAAGTGAAAATTGAAGTGTATGCAGACATCTTCTTTCATCATAAAGAGGTCATGCCAAAAAGCTTTTAAGTCTTGCCTTAAAATGAATCAGGAACATGAAAATGTTGACAGAAGATATCAAAGTTAATGAGCTCTGCATTCCAAAACATACATGTATGCTACAATAATCTACGATCTGCATAAAATCTGTAAAATTTACTGATAAGTTATTATTCATTCCTCACTTGTGTCTAATTAGATGTTTTCAAACTAATTTTAACTATAAACTTTAATTATAAATTTCAAATACTAATAAAAACATTCATTTTATCTATGGATTGCTTTCTAGAAGAAACTTAAAAGAAGTGAAATATTAACTGTTGAATTATTTGATTAGTATTATCTTGATGGGGATGTGTATGTTTCTTTCCATTTCATTAATAATTCTCATTTAAATATTTTAATTTGTCATAATGAAATAATTGCAATTAAGATAAATATTTTATTGCATGTTCTTAATTTGAGTTTATTAGATTTATTGTTAAATAATTTGTGTAAGAAATGTATATGTTCCCTACGCCAACATGGTCGTTTAGTATATGAACACTGGGGGAAATTCTTAAAAATATTACATTTAATTATTTAATGTGATCTGCATACTGAGAGTTAGCAGGTCTACAGATCCTGGTGCCCTCTTAAACAAATAAAAACTAACTCTGCTAGCAATTCAAATTGTAATAAATATTAGGATAGTTAATCAGGAAATATAATTATGTTCTTGAAATATTCAAACTCATACATGAATGGAATATTCTCTTTTAAATAGTTTGATTAACCCTTTTCCCGCGTCCGACGAGGCTCCTCGTCGACATCTGAAATCACTCTAACTCAGCCCGTTTTCATACGAAAATATTCGTTAAATACGTATTGAATTCGTTTTTAAAAGTTCTGTACGATGGTGACATCTTCCGATTTATTTTAGAAGTAAAAAATAGAAAAAAAAACGCATTTAAACCTAAACAAAGAAGGAACATTATTTGTGATTGGTTCTTAGCATGCTCTCAGCCGAAAAAGACATTCTGATTGGCTGGAAAGAACAAAGAAACTGCCTGATCAAAGAAAATAAAGAAAAACGCTGAGATTTTCATTTCGAATACGATTTAAATTATTATTAAATAATATTTATGGAAATTAAAGATAATTTTCAGAGAGAATAATAAAAAAACAAAATTATTTTCGAAAAATATTGAAGATTTTAGTACAAATATTGAAGTTGTAATAAAAAGAAATATTTACTTTTCTATAACGTAAAAGTCGATCTTTTTGTTTACATTATAACTTTTATGTTGCCGATATTGAATATCTTAGAATAAATAAATAGCAATTTATTTTTGAAAGAACTTTCGTTGTCTTCACAACCTGAAAAATTAATTATATACTTTTTATAAATGTATCTGAGTTGAATTTAATATTATAGGAGAATATGTTTTAACAATAGGCTTTGTCTTCAGTTTGTGAGTTGGCCAATTAAAAGATTTGATTTTTATCTGATACAACCAATGATAAAATTAGCGGTTTAAGGGTTAACTAGCATCATATAGTGCATAAGATAAAGAAAGACCTAATCTACTGGAAAATTGTATTTTATATATATATATATATATATATATATATATATATATATATATATATATATATATATATATATATATATATATATATATTGTACCTTCACTTCCAGGAAATATATAATTATAATCATTTGATCTAGCTCAGATAAATAACTATGTTTATCTAAAATGTATTTAAATCAACAATAACTATATTTTTTAATAATATCAAATTAGCTTAACTAATAAATAATATGGTTCTGTTTAATAAAATTAAATAAATGAATATCTAATCACATCATGAGACTATGAAGTGAGTTTACAAGTGGCAGAATGAATGCATTAAGCCAACATCCCACAAGATATCACCTTAATGGCATAAGAATACTACCCCTACTCCTATTACTTAAATACTACATTTACAGTATTCTTACATCTTTAATTTAAACTAATTAAGTATATAACTCTTAATAAATTAATCTGAATATCTTTATTAAAATTAATTTAACTCAAATTATCTCAGGTTCTTTTAAATTATTTCTAAACTAATTATAATTCTTGTAATCAAGTATGATAAGGGATTTAATATCATTCCTAACTACAACTCAATACTAATAATAACAAAATAATAATACTATTCTTTAATCTATAATTTACTCTCATATCTTTCTACTTATAATGTTCATGTATATCATATAATAATAATGTAATATAACCTTCTCTTATTTATATGGCATCTTAAGTAAACATATATGATATGATATTATAATCTGAGAATATGTGACAATCATTAATAATATAATTCAATGTAAATCTCTGGTAATCCGTCCATGACCATCATAATAATATAATAAATAAAACTTCTTAAATAAAATATATCAATAAAAATGTTATAACTCTTAAATAACAATTTTATTTGTGATGTGCAAATATTATGTCTTTATTATAATTATCTGTGATTATGTAATTGTAATGTGAAGAAATTGAGTCGACACCAAGATTTATAATAAAAGTTAACAAATTTATTAATAAACTTTAACAATATGTTATATACAGTATGTACAATAAGCATGCACTTTGTCTTATTCTCATTTCGGTAATCTCACACAAAAAATAAATTAAATGAAAAAAAATATTAGATACAAAAAAATTGCTTTATACAATTCTTATTATTGAAATATTACCATAACATCTTTATGGTCTCCATTCATTTTCTTTAAATTATTACATTACAAAAGTATTATTTAAATTATTAATTCACTTTGAATTTATCTTTTATTATTTAGTTTTTAAAAACACTTTTACTATACCCTATAATTATTCTTAACTTACTCATAGTGTGAATAACCTTAATTAATAATATACCCATTAACCTAAACTGCTTATTATTACTCAATATAATGTCAAATAAATATAAGCATTGATGTGTATCATTATAAAATAATAATAATATAAAATTATGATCACTTGCATTCTTCAAATATGATTTATGTATTTTTTTTTTACTTGTAAAAATATGCATTAACATTGAATTTCTTTAAAACTTAATGATTAAATAATATTTTTTATAAAACACATTTCATTCATCATTTATTTATTTTTAATAAATAATAATGAGACCCAAACATAAAAAAGTTTATGATTCTTTATTAGCAAGTTACAATCTTGTATTCTTTATCCTCACTCATATCTTTACTTTTAAACAATATAACCCTTCTTATCTTCTTTAATAACAATTCTGCATTTTAAACTTATTCATCATTTCATATTTTAAAATACTAGCCTTTACAATACCATTCAAGCAATATTGATAGTAAATACAAGTAGGTATATGGAATAAATCAGATTTTAATTTAATAGCACTTCTATTAAATAACCATCATGGTCACGGTGTATCATAAATAAGGTATGACTATTTTAGTTCATCACCTTTACCAATAAATGGAATGTCCAAGCTATCTATTCAGCTCTATGGAACATTACAACTTCAACATACAGAAAATAATACTACCATGAACAATACAAGTTATAGGGCTAAGTTATCTATACTTGCATAATAATCTCTATTGTCTATACTTATTCCGATATAAACAAATCCTAACTAAAAATATTATCTTGGTTCTATTTAGCTTAATACCAAACTTGCATCACTAAATCTATTCTTACATTCTTAAAATAATAAATAAATTCATGTCTGAATTAACTATCTAATCAATCAATAAGAAAAGATTATTTTATCCATTAGTAACTTTACACATAAATACAAACAATCAGTATCGATATCCCGGTTTATTATTTTGATCACTTAAAATAAACATTAAATCCCATTATAATAGAATCATATACTTATATTTCCCTTATATTAAAATGTACTTATAATATTATTAAAAGTATGCATATTCTTTAATGTGAATAAACAAATTATAAACTATGTGTACGTATTGTGTTTTTCATAATCATTTCATACATCCACACTAAGATATACAATAAATAAATACATAGTAAAATTATCAATACTTTTATAATTGTTACCATCAATAATATGTATTCCTTGTCGATTATTCCATTAATATCTCTGGATCACGAACTAAATAAAAACATTATTTAAATACCACTCATTCCATATCATACTTTAAAATATTAAAAAAAAATTTTTAAAATTATTAAGATTTTTTTATAATAACTAATCACTATGTTAGTAAATAATTTAGTGTTTTTATGTTCCTACCCTTTTCTACTTTTAAATATTATGAAAAGTTAGTAAAAATAAAATTTAAAGTTCATATTTACAAAAATTCCAACAAAGTTCTTTATGGAAAATGTCCTTCTCATCCTGCAGCTTTTTTTGACAAAAAACATCTTCCTTTAACGCAAACAAAACTACACATTCTCCAATAATTTCCCTTTTACGACATGTCCGACGATTCTTTTAAGAATAAAGAAAACAAACAAAAGTAAGTCGACTTGTGAAATCTCCTATTGCCATACAAATAGTTCAGGTTCTTCTTTTATTTCTGACAGTAATTATTAAATGCATTTTCAATCCTCTATTATGACATATCCTTTCTAAACTTTACTTTTTTCTGTTAAATTTCCCATAAGTCAATGTTCTTGAGTACAACACGATGTCTGATAGAACGTATTATTGTAGTTTTAAATATTCTTGTAAATATTTTTCCAAATATATTGTGTATGTCCTGCATACAACACTATTATTTTAAAGATTTTCCCAATGTAATATCAATTATTATATTAATAATCTTCATTTTTTTCAACTTTTTAAAAACTTATATTTTTCAAAATCAATTTCAATATTTCTTTACAAAGAAATATTTTGTCTTAAATAATGGTTACTTCACATTAACAGTTTTTTTTTTTTTTAAATTATTCTACTTTAAAAAAAAAAAACTTTCAGAATAAAAAATTCATATTTTCCTTTCCATCTCTGATGAGCATATCTGAATTTTTCCTGTGAAATTCTGTCTATTAAATTGACTATTACGTTAGCATGAATGCTTAACATAGGCCAAATTATGTGCCTAGTAAAACAATAATAATTTGATATTTTCCTACATAAATTTAAGTTCACTGATGACTCCTCCATGTATAAGTTGCTGGTAAATTGAATAAAACAGATCAGCTAGCAAGGAATAATTTAATTTTAGCTACTCGTTTCCATATCATGATCTTATAATAACAAATTACTGTACTTTTAAAATTTAAAAAAAAAAAAGATAAAATTGACTACTAACACTTAAATAGAACACTTTTGTTATTGGTCCAGTGAAGTAAAACTCTGAAACTTTTAATTGGTCAAGTGACAAACTTTTTGATACAAATATTTTCATCTTTTAATGTATATCAATTTTAGTTTCGTTTTCAAAAAGTATATTAATTATTTGTAATGTTAAGAAAGTAAATGAAAGTTATTTCAAAAATATATTTCTATTTGTATTTTATAGAAATATTCAAAAGCGGAAAAATCAAAGAAAACATTATGAGCGAATTAGAAGCATTATAAATGTCATTTAGATCCCTCCCAGATTTCACGTTACGAATTTTTTAAGAATTTTTTAGGAAAAATTTTAACGTCTTTCTCAAAATAATTATACTTTCAGCATATTATTAAAAAAATACACCAAAAATACATTATAATGCCAGAAAAATATTCTAAATCATTAACCTTTGTTTGAAAATCAAATAAACAGCTTGGAGCAATCTAACCTCTTGACAAGATGTCAAAAATTGCTGCTACGGCTGGTTTTTTTTTCAATTTACAATCGTGTAAAGTATACAATTTTTTAATAAAACCTTATTACTTTGTAAAATAACTATATTTTTATTAGAAATATTAGATTTTATGAAAATTATTTATAATATGTACGAAACATAATAAAAAAACACTCCAAAACATATAGTTTCATTTTAGCGGTGAAAAAATATTTAACAGAATCATCAGCCAATAAGAATTGGGAATAGATTGGGAATAGATTATCCAACCAATCAAAACTGGCCTTCTTCTTTTGTTCAACTTAAAATCCTCCTAGTATTGATTTTTTACTTGTAAAATGATTCAAAAGAGGGCAGCATCTTATAAGCCTTGCTCTAAGCTTTAATACGGGTATTTTTTCTTCAATGTAACTAAAAAATTGGCTGAGTTAGAGCAATCTAAAGGTGACAACCACGATATTGCATTTCAGGCTATTAAAAAGTTAAGCTATTAATTAATTTACCGAGGTTGTAGAAACCCTGATGATGGTATCATGGTGTAATAGGATAACAGTAACCTTGGAATTCCTGCATAGCTCTTTTATATGTGTACAAAATACACATTTTCATTGGTCAATTTCAACAATGCTTGCTTCACAATCCTGGGAATTAGAATGCCAGATAAAAGTTAAAACTAATAATGATTTATTAAATATTTATTTTTATTATATTATTCAATTCCTAATTAATTTTCACATTTTATTTACACTTAATAAATACTTTAAAATAACTTTTAAAAATCACATTTCAATATTTATTACCGTTTCTACCTTTATTTTAAACTAACGTATTTATTTTCAACAAAAAACATAAATCTGATTTTATTTATTATATTCACTTTAAAAATCCAATTTAACATTTATAACAGATAATATTATTTTATTTTCAAACATAGGTGTGCATCATGTGATTTACAAAACTAAATAAGATGCTAATAATTTAAATAAAATTAAAAGAAATAATTTAATTTATAAAATATTACATCAATCGATATTCTATCACAATATTAAAATAATTATTTTAATATTATAAGATCAAAAATACACTTTTCTCCCTACATTATTATTTTTAATTAAATAATTTAACATATAACCATTAAATACAATTATTATTATTAAATAACCTATTTGTTTAACTTTAAAGTATTCCTTCTAAAATTTATCTTGATAATTTATCTATAAGACTTATTAAATCAATATTTATTCTGGCCAGTTCCCCCAATAATACAACCCTATAATGATTTTTAGCTAACTACTTTCTTACAAATACAACACAATATTATACATCAATTATTTTACTTGCCTTAACTAAATTATTCAAAGATCATCAATACATAGCATACATCATTCCCTTAGTTAACTTTAAAATTTAAAATTTTCCAATACATTGGTAGAAATAATCCATTCTAACCTAAACAAAAGGGTACAATATATATATATATATATATTACACATAAAATATGTGTTAGTATGTGTCTGTGTGAAAAGTACTATATACTATCACTAAAAACAGGCAAAACTATCCATATGGTAGTGCCACTCAGTGCAAGGCATAGTAATCAATGGATGCCAGAAGGCTTATGCATAAAATCCCTATCGAGTGCCTACTCATCCAATATCCCCAGACTAGTTTCTAGCTTGTGGTTTTCATCAGTGAGGAGCCTTGGATCTGAGAGCATTGCACCTAAATTTTAGGATCTTATGCAACCTTCCAGCAGCCACCTTTTATCTCTACTTAACTACAAAACTATGAGAATAGAATTGAAAACACGATAATATTTTTAATCCAAGCTCATTCGCTTATATAGTCATATAGGGATTTTATGCACAAGCCTTCTGGCATACATTGATTACTCTGGCTTACACTGAATGGCTCTACTGTAGGGAGAGTTTTGCCTGTTTTAATAACAATTATATAAGAAATGGTGATCATGTGACGTTTAGAGGTTTTATACTATCACTACAATAAATAGTACACATTATATTATAATTAAAGTTTATCACCAAAATGCAAGTGATTATTCAAGATATTATGTATGTGATAAGAGAGTGGCTTGGAATAAAATATAGTAAATATCATGGCTATACTATACTATTTACATTTACTATTAATTTTAATTTTGTCAACTTACGCGTGATTTATTACACACACATATACATAATCATGAAATCAATGAACTATAAAAGCATTATTAACATTAATACACTGCTCTTTATTGTTAGAATTAGCTTTGGCAAATATAAAATGAACTTTATATTTGCCAGTTTTTATAAGGAATGTCAATCTGACAAATGGCCTTAATGCAAATTTCTAAACAAATAGATATAAGCAAAGCCTCATTCAATATAGCTAAAAAAAGTGATGTAGTATTTATATATCAATCCAGTAACTGCATATTATTAGCATTGTGTATATATATATATATATGAATGCACCCTCAAGAATGAACAAATGTAAGAAAGCCTTCCACTCAATATATATATATATTCTGGCCTCCTCCTCCGTCCACGTCCTCTCCATAAAATTTTATATATAGTGTTTAAAATATATTCTGGGTTCTAGCTCAGTCTAACAAATGAATAAATGAAATATCCAGCATTAATTAAAATGATTACTGGTTCTAATTTTTAAAATACGAGTACAGTTATATTTGTAAATGAATTAATAAATATTTATTATTTTCATGAGACATGGAGTGACGACACGGGGAACGAGATAGACTACATTGAGATATTATCCACATGATACTATCTCAATGGCATAAGAACAATATTCCCCCTTTTACTATACTAAATAACTAACTTATAGTATTCTTACGACTTTCTAAGCTCTTTCACTAAGATTAAAATAATAATCATGTCTTAATATTCTTTGTAATAATAATCTAGCTCAATTAAATAAGATTAAGTAAATAAATAGAATAAATAAAATAAAATCAAATCTCAGGTTCATAAATTGTATTCTAAATGATTTAAAATTACGGTAGTAAACTATGAAAAGGGAATTTTATGTCATAAATTCACTACGCAGCAACTAACAATAATAAAATAATAATAATAATAATAATAATAGTATAATATAATCTTATTACTTCCTAAATGAAATAACTAATTACGTACGTGGCAGTATTTTAATAATCTGACAACAGAATACGTGTGGTAACATTAGCATATAATTTATTTTAATATTGTGGCAACCAACTTATGACCAATAAATGATATAATTATGATCTTTTAATTTTATCATACAAATAAATTTTCAAATTATTATAACACTTTTATGTTTACCTATTTTGTGCAAAAACTATATGTCTGTTTCAATTATAAATGTGTATTGTGATATCATGCATCCAGGTGGAGAAATAATAACGAAGACACAAGGCTTTATAATAAATTTACAACAAAGTTTATTAATAACATAAACAAATAACACTATTTTACATTATGTACATTGGATATCCTTACTCTCCTATCACAAAATTATTTTACTAGTTTATACAATAAAACCAAACTTCTCCTTATTTTTCTAGTTAATTCTTTTCTTTTAAATACTTAAGAAAGTACAGTATTATTATTATTGGATTTCTTATTTTAGTTTAGCTTGTTACAAAATGTATTTATTTATAATTATCACTAATACTTTGTATCCCTACTATTTTTTAAAATTATATTTTTATAAAATTACATTCGTAGTAAACATTCTACAAAATCATAAAACTCTAATTTTATATTAGTTATATGGAATCCTACAGATTCAAAAAACATTCTTTTACATTTGATATTACGTTTTATTGTTCACTATACAATGCTTATTAATCTAACATACTCATTCAAGCCTTGCTTCGGATGGTAATTACAATTATTAACACACCATGCACAAATATATGTGTCTATTACACATTATTGAATTATTTTCTTAACAAACATGCAATATTTATTTTCTAAATATTATTATAAAATATTCATATTTTATTATCACTTAAAAAAAAACTTTGTTTTAGATTTCTCTTTTAAAAATCTTATATTCGTTTCCAAATTGGTTTTAAACTGTATTATATGATTCTTTCTCTCTTTATGATTTTTGTACTTTCACTTTTAAAATTACACAGTTCTAACACATTCCAGTAAATAAACTATTCTTACTTAAACTATAACATACCTTCAATTCTATTTTATTCATTATTTCTGTAAAAAATATCTTTCTGACGATGCAGATTCACAAAACAAGGATAGCGAAAATAGATGCACAGGATCAAAATAACTAGAATATTATCCGTCATAAACCTTAACAATAATGGCACAGTGAATTCAAAGACAATATAGAGGAGTGACCTTTGTCTGTCTACCTACCTCTATTATAGGAGTGATGCTAAAGCTATTTCTTCAGCTTTATATAACATCAAAGAGTTTAAAAGATACGTAAAGACACTGTCCAAAATATATGTGTTCAGTGATAGGACTTAGTTAGCTATACTGAAATCACACAAACTAACTATGATCCAAATACTTTATTTTTCTTATTTCTTAGCAAAACATCATCTTGGTTTCCTCTACACTAGTACTATCAAGTCACTATCCGATCTTATTTCTCTAGATTTTTCTATACAGTACATCGACAAATTCTTATCTGCCTTTCTAACAATAATAAAATTCATTTTATTTCAAAACTATACAGCTGTTCTCTAAGAAAATCTTTTACTACTTTTCTCGTATATTTATCATATACAAACTATTTTAAAATATCTAAATACTTTGTTACATGAAAGTTCAAAAGAATCACACAATTGTTTTGACAACTTATACTATTAATTATACTTGAAATAACTCATTGCATGCATATTTAAAATTATTCTTATCTCAGAATATGTTTTAATGTTGTATAATATGTGTACTTATAATTTTAAAACTTTCACACATCATTCTTAATCAATCGATGATCTAAAAAAAAATACATTATGCATTATGAATAAATACCAAAATTACCAAAACGATCTTGATCTTCTCGATCGTGTTCTGTAGGCTTCACCATTCCATTAATTCTTGTAGATATAAAAATTCCATACATACTTTTTTATTTTTAAAACAATATTTCTATCATTCTATTAAGCTATTATATTTAAATCTCATTATTATTAAATTTATGTTTATATGTTTTCCCTAATCTAATATAGCATTTTATATTTAAAAATAAATTAATAAAATATTTAAATTATATTTACGATACTTCTTCACCAGACTTTCTTGAACCGTTCATATTTAAGCTAAAAAAAAAATATTTTATTTCTTCTTTTAGTCACTTAATGTTCTATTTTAAAGTAAAACAATTACTACTCTGTTTCATAAATATTCATAGATGACAATCCTTGGTTTTCACAATATTGTATACAATTATTAATTCATGGCATTCTCTTTTACTCTTGTCTGCTAATATTTTCCCGAGCGACTTTTCCGATGCATCTTCTGGGTACATTTATTTAAATATTCAATAAAATTTTCTGATTTCCATGGATCCATTTTCATTAAGTCATTTAATTTTATATTTCTTTTAAGCTCAAGCATTTCTTCCATTGAATACTTTGTAATATTTTTTCTGATAAGATAAAGTTTTTCGGCTCCTTTTCCATAAAATACATAATAACACTTTCATATTGTTCTATTGCTTTTCTTTATTTTGAAATTCTTGTACTATATTTTTAATAATATCTCTTTTTAAAAGATAAACATTCTTTCTTCATCATGATTTTCTTTATAATAAAAACGCATATTAAATTTTTCATAGAGAAGAACAAAATAACTTTAAAGTAGCCTTATGAATTTTGCGTCATAATTTTTTCCTGACGGCATGTAACTTCTCTTTTAAATTTTCATATAGCGTCCAAATTCTCTTTCTCTGAGTTATAATACTAAGTTTCTGGTTGAGCATAAATAAATCTGCATTAAGACATTTTCCCAATATTTCTCCTTTAGCAATATTTTTAAGTAATTTTCCTTGTACTTCCATGTTACTGTAGGTTTTTTGGTTAAATTCGAATAAATTTCCCTGGTAAGATAACTTTTAAAATTAGCAATTCATATCGATACAGTCAGAATATATTATAAGTTACAGAAGAACTTTTTTAAAATAAATACAAAATTTTAAATTTATATCACTTTTCCAGCTACGGTGTTATCAGCTATAAAAATGTGTTACTTTCTCTTTCACTTACACATTCCTTCTCCCCGCTCTTTGTATAATTCCTATATTTTTGTCTGCTAATTTACCTCCGTTGATTGGTTAATGATTTTATTTTAGCGCGAACAAATTTATCCATTTTAGCTTTATAACAGATTAGACTTTTAAAATAAAGACTTGATGACGTAATGTCTGAAATATTATTTAGACTAGTATTTTTAAATTCAATTATACTTTTACAAAAATTATTTAAACTTTAAAATAATTATTAAAACAATATTTAATACTTCAACTTGTACTTTAAGGATCGATGGCAATTATATCTAGTTTTAAATTCACAAACTTTTATTATTATTTTAACAAGCGTGTGTGTGGAGGTATATAATATACAGTCACGTGTTTACTAACTTTATCAAATGATTTTTTATTTACGTCTCGGTCTAAATTACCAAAACTGATATATTTTATAAAAAATTTGGAAAATAATTTAAACTTGTAGAACTAAATATAATTCTCACCATTTCCCAGTTTATTAATAAAATATACTCTATTAAATTTGACTATTAAATATAGTTATACACTACATCTAGCATTTATTTAATTTATTAGTTTTAAAATATTATACTCAAATTATTAATATACTTTTAACTATCTATAGCTGTATTATTTTATATGGCCAGCTTTTACAACCATAAGCAAGGATATTATTAAACTTTATTTAACTGTTTTCTTTTAAAATAATCTATTACATTTTTATATACCAGGTATTTTCAGCTTAAAATTGTACTATAAAATTTAATTATCCTATTATTATTTATATACCACACAAATATAACTTAAAATTTAAAATTTTTTAATAATTGACCTTTCTACCTTATTATGGCCTACAGATAAAGGCACAATATATATATATATATATATATAGGTTATATATATATATATATATATATATATATATATATTGTAACCTAGTGTTATTGACACTTGGTTTACTTGGCATTATTTCTGCAGGAAAACAATGCTATTCTTTAAAGAAATAAAAAGATAAAATAACAATAGTAATAATTGATTAATAAAGTATGTTATTCACTCACTTTGGCATGTTTTGGGTGAATAACTATTAGCTGTAATAACTCAATGTCATTTTTAAAGAGAGAACATGAATAATTTAATTGAGATATTAATAATTAGAGCAAATTAATATGGTATAAAAGCTAAACAGTAATTGATTTTGGATGGGTAGAGGGGAGAGTGAATGAGTGTCTTATCATAAAGCACAATAACTTCTGGTAATTTTTTTTTATATATAATGTTTAAAGAATTATACATCACTGATTGTTAATTTAATGTATTTATTATTTTTTTTATATTGTCCAATTACTTTGTAATCCAGGTAAATAATACTAAAACTATATGATTGTAATGGATTTTTCCTTTCTTTTGTTTATGTTATAATCAAATGATTATTTTTCTGGAAGAGGTCGCTAAAAAAAAAAAAAAAAAAAGAACAACAAAACGAAACAACCAATTATAATCAAGTTCATTTTTTTGGAAAAATATAGTCTGCTTTTAGTTTTCAAGGAAGGAACAGTGCTGAAATTTGGTAACTCAATTTTTTCATTTTAATTTGCAGAAATAAATGTAATCAAAGTAAAATTTTAATAATATAATGTGTGGCTAAAATATTTTGATAAGATATCCTGATTTTCTGTGCCATCTACCTATTTAAAGATCTTTTATACTTAAAAATTTATTGTCTCACGCTAAAGTTCAAAAATGACAGAATTAACTAAAAGAGTCACGAAAAATTCTATTATATCTAAATTAAGGAAGAAAAATGATTTCCAAGTGAGAAATAATTATTTAGTAACTTTGTATCACTTGTTAATATTTTCTTGGTATAGAAAAAAATAATAATTGAAAGAAATATTTTGAAACCAAGGAAAATCAACTAGAAACATTTTCGCGCTCTTTCTCAATATTGTCTGCCTGTACAAGTAATGTAGTTACATACGTTAAAATATGTTTTATTCACCAAGAATTGTCTGGAAATCATAATAATCATCATAATATTAAACTATACACTTGTAGATTTAAAAAAAAAAAAAAAAAGAAAAGAAAAAAATGAAAGACTTTCTTGAAGTAAATGTAAAAAAAAAAAAAAAATTATATACATGCATTCTTACGGAGAAGTTACTGTTAGAAATTATAATTCCTAGAGTATGAACAAAAACCAAATATCTTAGTGACTTCATCATAAAATTAAATGATATATTATATTATACATCAGTTGGAATTATTAACACTTCCTGTACACGTAAATTGACTGCAGTTATTATCATAATAATCTCTCGGAAAATTGCGCATTTTATCCATAAGTAAGCTAGCTCATAAGTATACGTCTCATCAATAAAAGAAAAAAAAAATATTGTGTATGTTTATCGTCTATCGTCAACTGTTCGTTATGTTAGAATATGTATATTTTATTTTCTTGGATCCCAAAATTGTAGTAGTTTAATTCAAGTGAGAATTAATCTTCAGTTCTGCTATATTTTTCTTTACCTAATTTATTAGAAGCACGAAATAAAAGAAAACTTTTCATTAAGGAAAAATAAATAAATAAATAAATAAAATGCGTTTATTGTTTTTAAAAATGCTTCGTAAAATACGACTGAATAAAGCTCTTCACCTGGACAAATTGCTCACAGAAAAACATTTTTCTAATGAGATAATAGGCATTTGTTAATTAATTTTTTTTTTTAAACTAATTTGTAAAATTATATGTTTTTTTTTTTATATCAACATAGATTAAAGTCTGTATGGTCAAGTGATATTTAATAGCCTTGTAATAACAAAGGTATGTTTTAATATAATTATTATAGGTTAAGTTTATATTTAACACGAAAAAAAAAAAAAAATTCTATAAAATATGTTTTGATTATTACATGCAATTATAGATATAAACATTGTATGTTAGGCACGTAAAAGAAAAATATTTAGATATTTAATGGGTAAAATAAATATTGAAAATTATCAGAAGTAACTAAAAAAAAAAAAAAAAAAATGCTATAACGAGATATTTCTTGTTTAAAGTTTGAACCAAATTTATACTATGTTAATTAAGGAATTTATTCCCAGTTATTCTTTAATAACACATCCACTTTATTTAGTTTAAGATAGTATGCTATCAACTATCTTTGAATGTTCCTTTATTAAAAATTAAAATTATTATACTTTTATTCTATGATGTCCATAGATTTCAGATGTTGATCAAAGTATACCTGGTAACATAAGTTTATTATGATTAGTGTATTTACTTATCCTGCCCAGATATAGCATTGGTATATGCTTAATATTCGCATAGGTAATAATTATAATGTATTTATTTTGTGGGATGAAAAATGATCTCCCCAAAAGCTTTGTTTTCCATGAGAGGAAGATTTTAAATATAATGTTCGGGTATGTTTATAACCCAAGTGATCGATTCTCATAGATAGGATGATCAAGAATTTATCTAGCATTTAGTATGCTGCATTTGTTTAAATCCCAGGAGAGGATTGTATTTGGTGTGTGTTCGTTGTATGCCCAAGTAAGAGGCAAGAAACCATCAAAATATTTTAATGTAGTAGATTACTTTACAAACCTTCGTGGTTATTCCATATTCCTCATGTGAAAATAAAGATAGCTCCACCATGGAAGGTGTTGATTATTGTGCTTAATTTTGAAAGTTCGGCCAAGATAAAGGTTATGTTGGAGGTGTTAGTTCCTCAAGATCCACTTTAGTATAAATAGTGCGTTAGTAACTAGGGTCGATATCTGTATTGTGCTGCTAAATATTGCTAGTATTTGACAAGTAAGTCAATGGAGAAAGTAATTAAAATTGCGTAATTTAAAATGCTTATTTACTGAAGGAATATTCAAATGCAATATTTAATTCTGGTTATTAATTAAATAATACTCATATTTCAAAAGTATACGTATGAATAAAATTTGTATCATAACTTAAGTTAGCATTAAGTTAAATGTAAGATGGTAAGTGTGACTTCTGATAACTGGCCCATAATTAGAGTAGGTTATCCAATTAAAAACCATAACTGAATACAATGTATTAGAAATCAATTTAGTATTTTGCGTATTGCATATGATCATATTAATTATTTTAAAACAAAAATAGTTAGTCAATAATTTAAGTAAAAGCTTATACAAAGTCTACCAAACTTATAAATTAATGTATTGGTAATGATATGTACTTTTAGTAGTCAATTTGCATGATTGCAAACAGGTGAAGTTGTAATTTTAATCCATAACCAAAAGAATAGACAGATTAATGTTAGTTATATGTTTTTTTTTGTATTAATATGGGATTATTTAACAAATTGGCATATATATTTTTTTTGTTGTGATAATAATAAATTATAGTCTTGTTAAAATTTGTTGTAGATTCATTTTTTTGTTTTTATATGCTAAATATAAGTGTTTGCACAATATTTGCAAAACCTTTTCTTGAGTCTGAAATCATTCCAAATTCTTAAAAACTTAATATACCAGATAAATAAAGTTAAGCAGATCGGAATATGTCATTATATTTCAGTTTAATGATAATTATTTATGGAGTTGCAAACTTCAGGCTAACCATTTTTTTTTTTTGTGGGTAAAAATGAATTTATTCCCAAACCATTAACTTTGACTGCACATCCATTCCCATTTAGTTAAATTGTCTAAGTAATAAATCTTAGTTAAATTATTGTGTTGCCATGGATGATGGAAGGACACAAAAAGCACTCTTGTCTTTTTATTATTCTGACTAAGATTCTGGATAAAAGGGGCTGTATTATTCAAAATTATACGTAATTATTGAATATAATTATCATCTCTTTAGATAATATAGTAGTTGATATGAGAGATGAAGACACATTGAATTTAAGTAAAGTAAATGTTTCCTATAGCCGACCAGAATGCCAGTCATATGCGACAACACACTACTGCCGAGCATTTCCTTACATGAAACAAAGAACCCTGAGATTAATATTATTATAATTATTCTTTAAATTAATAAGTGATCAATTATTGTTATTATTACAATCGTGGCATAGCTTAAGAGAATTGTATGTACAATTGTATTATATGAAAAGTATTTTAGATCATATTGGAAAATTAATAGATATGTTGCTTTTATTTTGGTTGCCTTAACAACAACCAGAAGAATTAGCGTCACAAGTGCAAGATAATATAATTAATTATATCAATAAAAGAAATAAAATAAATTTCTAGATATAAAATAAATAGAATTTTCTATACTGGGTTAGAAATGGCCGCCCAACTATAGGGGCCATCGATGGCTATAGCTGGCCACGAGGAATTTAGTAAACTTTTCTAGAAGTCAATATTAATATTGTTTGCACTTGAGTGGATTGGTTATTCATTGATTAAAAATATTTGCCAATAATGAATTGTTTTAGCCATAAGATATTATGTGAATATCTATTATATGATCTAATCTTTTGCCACTGAAAAATAAATAATTAAGTTGTCAGTTAAGGATGTTGTGGTCTGTAGGCAATTCCATAAAACACTGTAATGATTTTATCATTTATGATGATCTGTTTGTCTGGTCTTGTGATTGGCACTTATGCTATATTACATAATATCTAATGATATTTATATGGACTAAGAAGCATGTAAGGAAAAAAAAAAGCATATTTAGTAGTTAATGTTGGAACTTTAGGGATATTAAATGTCAGAGCATAGTTTTTTGGGTGTAGATTGTTTTTGATAGGAGAGGCATGGAGGCAGGATGTCTTGTCAATAATTTCTTATCGATAAATTTATTAATAGTTCATTGCTAATATTTCAGTACTGTTAAAAACTAAAAGGGTTAGAATTTTAATATGAGTGAAAACAAAGATAATCGTAGTATTTCTGAGGATTTGGGAGGATCCCAAGAGTTACAATCCCCTGATACACAGACTCCATATTTTAGTGTACAATTAAAAGAGGTAGGGGAAGATTTAGATATAGCTAACCCAGAAGAAGCCACAATAATAAAGGGAAAACATGAAAATGAGCCAGATCAATTAATGAGAAATACATTGGAGGAATTCTTGAAACAATTAGAAAAATCAAATAGTGAATTAAAAAGTCAGATCCAAAACTCAAATAGTGAATTAAAAAGTGAATTAAAAAGTCAGATCCAAAACGCAAATAGTAAATTAGAACAATCAAATAGTGAATTAAAAAGTCAGATCCAAAACTCAAATAGTAAATTAGAACAATCAAATAGTGAATTAAAAAGTCAAATCCTAAACTCAAATAGTAAATTAGAACAATCAAATAGTGAATTAAAAAGTCAGATCCAAAACTCAAATAGTGAATTAAAAAGTCAGATACAAAATTTAAATATTAAATTAGAGAATCAAATGCAGGAGATCAGAGAGACATCTCAAAATCAAGTACAGGAGATAAAGGACTTAAGGGAAGATTTGAGAAATCATGTAGAAGAATCAAAATTGGCCTCTGAAAAGCTGGAAATAAGAATAAGGAAAGAGATCGAAACAAATTCTGAAAGGGCAGAAAGTATGATTGAGGCTATCCAGCAGGACTTTAAAAGTCAATATATTGTATTAAACAATGAAGTACAGGAAATAAGAAATTATCAAAAGGAAACAGTAGTATTTCAAAGAGAAGTTCAGGATAGAGTTGAATCTATTAAGGGAGAATTAGACAGTGATAGAAGTGAAGTTAGTAATTTGAAAGAGGAAGTTAAAAATATAACTCTAGCACCTGACAATGTAGTGAAAGGATGTCAGAGCCAGATTACCAGATTAATAGCTAAACTAGAAACTCAAGAGTCGACCCAATACGAGATTAATCAAAATCTAGAAAGTGAGCTAAGTCAAGTTATGGGAAGAGTAGAAAATTTTAATGATATAATAAAGAGTAATGCACAGCTATTACATAATAATCTCCAAGATGAAATAGGGGAATTAATGACTCAGTGTGAGAGTAAAGTCTATCAAAGGTTAGAAGATAAATTCAGGATAGATAAAGATGAAACTATTAACCAAATGGAACAACAGATTAAACACTTAAATGTAGGCCTAAAATATAGTTCAAAGAGAATAGACTGTGAATGGCAGAATTATAAGTTAGAATTAGAGAGTCGAATGCAAGCTATAGACTATAATAGGGATAATTTTACAAAAAGTAAAAAAGTTGTTCAAAGTAAAGGTTTATCTGAAACTCAAGTAAAGGAAACAAATAATGGTCATAATAACCAAGTAATATCTGAGTTACATACGGTAATTAATCCAGTAGAATCAATATAGGATCCATTAAATGAGGCTAGAAGTAAAGTCATGCTAGAGCCAGAAAGTAATAGCTCCATGGCCTTAAAATTCTTAAAAATAAAAGTTTTTAGAGGTGAATATCTGGAGAATCCACACGAGTATCTCCAGAATCTGGAGGAGTTATTCACCTTATGTCATTTATCTGAGATAGAAAAGATTGCTATTGCCGCTAACCATTTGTGTGCAGCATCTAAAGACTGGTGGCAATCATTATTTATTAAACCAGAAACATATGGAGATTTCAAATATCTTATGTTAGCCAGTTTTTGGGGAGAAGACCGCCAAGATAACCTGAGATATCAAATATCTCAGGAAAGATATCATGTAAATAAGGGTAGTTATACTCAGTTTTTCAGGAGTCAGGCCATCAAATTGAAAACCTTGACAGCTTATCCTTTATCTGAGACACAAATTGTGTGAATAATTTGCCATAATCTACCAAGGCATATAGAACAGATATTGATTGCTGCTGACAGACATACCATAGAAGAGGTAGTAGAAATTTTAGATTCATTAGAGACCAGCGAGAGGAATATTGATAATAGAATTAGGGTCAGTAGAGACACCCATCCGATGGTGAGTAATATCAATTTTGCAGATAGGTCACATATGGGAAGGAGGAAGTTAGTTAGAGAAAAAGGATATTATAGGACGAATCCCTATGGTAGACAGAATAGCCACCTCAGTAGGCCAACAGTTAAGAGTAGAATTCTGAATGAGAATCAGCCTTCTACTAGTGGTATCCCAACAATACCAAAGAAAAATATAAAAGGTAGTAAAAGTAGCGGGGCATTAAATTAAAAAGGACCTCGCAGGAATGTTCCTCACTTCGGGGCCCTATTTTTAAACATATGGGGAACAGCATGATGTGGATTATCAATAACATAGACCTTGACATTGATTATTTGGAACCTGGCAAAATGTCTGAGCCACCTATCTTGTACAACTGTCCCATGATAAAGATTATCATTTCAGGAATTGTTGTCAACACCTTAATTGATTCAGGCAGTCAAGCTTCCTTGTTGTCTGAAGAAACTTACTTGAAAATTCAGTCAGCCGACCAATCTATTCCAATTTTACCAACTAAGGTGATTAGGGTAATACTTGCTAATGGAAAGAAGACTAAGTTATCTAATAGACAGGTTTTTATTACATCAAAAATTAATTTGTGCAAATTTGAGCATGTCTTTTTAATCATGCCAGGTTTGATTCATGAAACCATAATTGGTTCGGATTTCATGACTCTAAATAATTGTTATATTAATTACAGAGATGAAACTTTTGGATGTAAAGAGGAGATTTGCCCTCTTGTAGTCAATTGAAATAGTCAGATGAATCAATTAATGATTATACAGGAGACAACAGTTGATGTAAATATTAAAGTTAAGTTGGATGGTTCATGTATTATTGGCACAGAATACTATAAACCATTTTTCCAATTGTTGTTCCAGTATCGTTGTGTTTTCTCCAAAATACCTGGTATATTAAAAGGGTATGTCCATAGAATCAATTTGAAGGATAATGAGCCTTTCCAGCAGCGTATTTATCCTATTCCTTATCAATACCAGGCAGAGGTTCAACAGCAGATTAATAAGATGATTGACTGGCAAATAATTAAGCCCAGCCCTTCGTTTTATGTGAATCCATTAGTAGTAGTCAAAAAGAAAGATGGATCCATTAGAGTCTGTCTGGATGCACGTACCCTTAACCAGCATACTGTCCCAGAGCATGACATACCATCACCTATTCAGGAATTATTGACGAAGTTCAAAGGGAAGAGCATATTCTCCACATTTGATTTAACCGCCAGCTATTGGCAAATCCCACTCCACAAAAATGATCAAAAGTATACGGCATTCCGTTACCAGGGCCAATCTTATATTTTTCAAAGGATGCCTTTTGGTTTAATCAATAGTGGGGCTGGCCTTATCAGATGCTTGAATATGGTCTTTTCAAAAGAATTGAAAAATTTGTTAGTTATATATATCGATGATATTGTCATTGCTTCGGAAAATTTAAATGATCATTTACAGCATCTTAGCATGTTTCTTTGTGAGTGTTCAGATAACAATATAAAAATCAACTTAGAAAAATGTATTTTAATTGCCCGAGAAATCTCTTTTCTTGGTCATTTGGTTAGTGCTGAAGGGGTCAAACATCACCCAGACAAAATTGCCGCCATTCAAAGGTTTCCCGTCCCTAAGACCAAAAAGCATTTGAGATCATTTTTGGGACTGTGTAATTACTATCACAGGTTTTATAAAAAATTTTCATATGATACTATGCACTTGTCTGTTTTATTAAAAAAGTGTGAAAAGTGGAGGTGGACCCAGGAACATACAAGGGAATTTCAAATTGTTAAAGATAACTTTTTAAAAACAGTAATTTTAGCCTATCCAGATTTAAATAAAGAGTTCTATTTGCAAACCGACAGTAGTGGGTTCGGTTTAGGGGTGATTCTATACCAATTTAATGAGAATAAGGAACCTAGAGTCTTATATTTCTTAAGCCGACATTTAAGGGGAGCAGAACTTAACTATACCACCACAGAAAAAGAGGCATTAGCTGTTGTGTGGGGATTTCAAAAACTTAGACAGCTTTTGTTGGGATCAAAAATTATAGTATTAACTGATCATCGTAGTTTAGAGTTTCTCAACAAGAGTTACCTTAATAATGAAAGATTAATCAGATGGAGCCTCTATCTCCAACAGTATCAGTATGAAATCATATATTGTTCAGGACAGGATAATGTCATTGTAGATATTCTTAGCCGCAATCCTGTTTCTGTTAATTATCAGAACCCCAGTACTGAAAATATAATTATTTGTAATATGTCTAGTTTGTTAGAGGAAGAAATAGTTAGAGATTATACAAATTTAGAATTACTGCAAGCACAGGATGCTAGGCTGGAGAGAATAGTTCACTTCTTATCAGATCCAGCTAAATTAGGTCAGAAAAGTAGATATGCTGATAGAATTAAAGAGGGGTATAGGTTTAAAGATAGAATTTTAATGAAGAAATTAAAAAGGGGAGATGAAAATTCTTGGAGAGTGATTATTCCTTTATGTTTAGTCAATAAACTCATAGATTATGTTCACACCCAATATGGACACTATGGAATTCAGAAAATTGAACCTATTATTAAGAAACATTTTTATTTTCATAAGATGTCTGAATCCATTGCCTGTAGACTTAGGGAATGCGAGATTTGTTTGAAAACTAAGTTTCAAAGTAAATCGTATGTGGGAACACTTCAACCCATACTGCCCAGTAAGCCCAATGAATTATTGGCACTGGACTTTTATGGACCACTTCCACCTTTCAACCGTCAAAAATTTATTCTTGTGATGTATGACGTTTTTACCAAATATGTCTCTGCTTACCCAGTTCCAAAAACAGATGCTAAAAATGTTATTAAGTTCTTGGAAACTTATCAAATTCCATTAATAGGAAAACCAGCTTCGATACTTACCGACCACACCATGGCATTCATTTCTGGTACATGGAAAAAGTGGAGTAAGAAGTAAAATATTCAACATATCATGTGCTCGATTAGAAATCCCCAATCCAATCCAAGTGAAAGAATCATGCGTGAGATAAGTAGGTTGTTCCGAGTATATATAGAACGGGATCACAAACAGTGGGTCAATAAGTTGCCACAGGTGATTAATTATATAAATATAACTATTAATGAGTCTACTAGGATGTCTCCAATTCGACTGCACTTTGGTAGACCTGAACCTTTACTAATCAAAACACCGTTACCCGTAATAGTGGAAAATATTAATGTGGAACATGACCAAGCAATGGCCAGAATTAACCTTAAAAAGATGGGTGATAAACACACTCGTTATTCCAAAACCAGTCCACATCCTTTTAAAGTCCATGATTTTGTTTTAATTAGAACACCCCATGTGAGTAATCTCCGGAAGCATATGTTTAGAAAATTCATGTATCTTTATGAAGGCCCCTACGAAATTGTGAAACAAGTGGGTGAGAATGCCTTTTTAGTCTCAACCCCTGATGGAACAAGAGGTACCTATAATGCCTGAAGCTTACTACCATATCCCAAGCAAAATTAAATCCTTTAAACTGTATTTATTGACATAAGAAAGAAGTAGAATATAAACTTAGTAATACCATAAAAAGTGTTAAAAAATGCATATATTATTTTATTTTTTATTTATTATAATGGTGGGAGAATTGTAACCTAGTGTTATTGACACTTGGTTTACTTGGCATTATTTCTGCAGGAAAACAATGCTATTCTTTAAAGAAATAAAAAGATAAAATAACAATAGTAATAATTGATTAATAAAGTATGCTATTCATTCACTTTGGCATGTTTTGGGTGAATAACTAATAGCTGTAATAACTCAATGTCATTTTTAAAAAGAGAACATGAATAATTTAATTGAGATATTAATAATTAGAGCAAATTAATATGGTATAAAAGCTAAACAGTAATTGATTTTGGATGGGTAGAGGGGAGAGTGAATGAGTGTCTTATCATAAAGCACAATAACTTCTGGTAATTTTTTTTATATATAATGTTTAAAGAATTATACATCACTGATTGTTAATTTAATGTATTTATTATTTTTTTTATATTGTCCAATTACTTTGTAATCCAGGTAAATAATACTAAAACTATATGATTGTAATGGGTTTTTCCTTTCTTTTGTTTATGTTATAATCAAATGATTATTTTTCTGGAAGAGGTCGCTAAAAAAAAAAAAAAAAAAAAGAACAACAAAACGAAACAACCAATTATAATCAAGTTCATTTTTTTGGAAAAATATAGTCTGCTTTTAGTTTTCAAGGAAGGAACAGTGCTGAAATTTGGTAACTCAATTTTTTCATTTTAATTTGCAGAAATAAATGTAATCAAAGTAAAATTTTAATAATATAATGTGTGGCTAAAATATTTTGATAAGATATCCTGATTTTCTGTGCCATCTACCTATTTAAAGACCTTTTATACTTAAAAATTTATTGTCTCACGCTAAAGTTCAAAAATGACAGAATTAACTAAAAGAGTCACGAAAAATTCTATTATATCTAAATTAAGGAAGAAAAATGATTTCCAAGTGAGAAATAATTATTTAGTAATTTTGTATCACTTGTTAATATTTTCTTGGTATAGAAAAAAATAATAATTGAAAGAAATATTTTGAAACCAAGGAAAATCAACTAGAAACATTTTCGCGCTCTTTCTCAATATTGTCTGCCTGTACAAGTAATGTAGTTACATACGTTAAAATATGTTTTATTCACCAAGAATTGTCTGGAAATAATAATAATCATCATAATATTAAACTATACACTTGTAGATTTTTAAAAAAAAAAAAAAAGAAAAGAAAAAAATGAAAGACTTTCTTGAAGTAAATGTAAAAAAAAAAAAAAAATTATATACGTGCATTCTTATGGAGAAGTTACTGTTAGAAATTATAATTCCTAGAGTATGAACAAAAACCAAATATCTTAGTGACTTCATCATAAAATTAAATGATATATTATATTATACATCAGTTGGAATTATTAACACTTCCTGTACACGTAAATTGACTGCAGTTATTATCATAATAATCTCTCGGAAAATTGCGCATTTTATCCATAAGTAAGCTAGCTCATAAGTATACGTCTCGTCAATAAAAGAAAAAAAAATATTGTGTATGTTTATCGTCTATCGTCAACTGTTCGTTATGTTAGAATATGTATATTTTATTTTCTTGGATCCCAAAATTGTAGTAGTTTAATTCAAGTGAGAATTAATCTTCAGTTCTGCTATATTTTTCTTTACCTAATTTATTAGAAGCACGAAATAAAAGAAAACTTTTCATTAAGGAAAAATAAATAAATAAATAAATAAAATGCGTTTATTGTTTTTAAAAATGCTTCGTAAAATACGACTGAATAAAGCTCTTCACCTGGACAAATTGCTCACAGAAAAACATTTTTCTAATGAGATAATAGGCATTTGTTAATTAATTTTTTTTTTTAAACTAATTTGTAAAATTATATGTTTTTTTTTTTATATCAACATAGATTAAAGTCTGTATGGTCAAGTGATATTTAATAGCCTTGTAATAACAAAGGTATGTTTTAATATAATTATTATAGGTTAAGTTTATATTTAACACGAAAAAAAAAAAAAAATTCTATAAAATATGTTTTGATTATTACATGCAATTATAGATATAAACATTGTATGTTAGGCACGTAAAAGAAAAATATTTAGATATTTAATGGGTAAAATAAATATTGAAAATTATCAGAAGTAACTAAAAAAAAAAAAAAAAAAAATGCTATAACGAGATATTTCTTGTTTAAAGTTTGAACCGAATTTATACTATGTTAATTAAGGAATTTATTCCCAGTTATTCTTTAATAACACATCCACTTTATTTAGTTTAAGATAGTATGCTACCAACTATCTTTGAATGTTCCTTTATTAAAAATTAAAATTATTATACTTTTATTCTATGATGTCCATTGATTTCAGATGTTGATCAAAGTATACCCGGTAACATAAGTTTATTATGATTAGTGTATTTACTTATCCTGCCCAGATATAGCATTGGTATATGCTTAATATTCGCATAGGTAATAATTATAATGTATTTATTTTGTGGGATGAAAAATGATCTCCCCAAAAGCTTTGTTTTCCATGAGAGGAAGATTTTAAATATAATGTTCGGGTATGTTTATAACCCAAGTGATCGATTCTCATAGATAGGACGATCAAGAATTTATCTAGCATTTAGTATGCTGCATTTGTTTAAATCCCAGGAGAGGATTGTATTTGGTGTGTGTTCATTGTATGCCCAAGTAAGAGGCAAGAAACCACCAAAATATTTTAATGTAGTAGATTACTTTACAAACCTTCATGGTTATTCCATATTCCTCATGTGAAAATAAAAATAGCTCCACCATGGAAGGTGTTGATTATTGTGCTTAATTTTGAAAGTTCGGGCAAGATAAAGGTTATGTTGGAGGTGTTAGTTCCTCAAGATCCACTTTAGTATAAATAGTGCATTAGTAACTAGGGTCGATATCTGTATTGTGCTGCTAAATATTGCTAGTATTTGACAAGTAAGTCAATGGAGAAAGTAATTAAAATTGCGTAATTTAAAACACTTATTTACTGAAGGAATATTCAAATGCAATATTTAATTCTGGTTATTAATTAAATAATACTCATATTTCAAAAGTATACGTATGAATAAAATTTGTATCATAACTTAAGTTAGCATTAAGTTAAATGTAAGATGGTAAGTGTGACTTCTGATAACTGGCCCATAATTAGAGTAGGTTATCCAATTAAAAACCATAACTGAATACAATGTATTAGAAATCAATTTAGTATTTTGCGTATTGCATATGATCATATTAATTATTTTAAAACAAAAATAGTTAGTCAATAATTTAAGTAAAAGCTTATACAAAGTCTACCAAACTTATAAATTAATGTATTGGTAATGATATGTACTTTTAGTAGTCAATTTGCATGATTGCAAACAGGTGAAGTTGTAATTTTAATCCATAACCAAAAGAATAGACAGATTAATGTTAGTTATATGTTTTTTTTTGTATTAATATGGGATTATTTAACAAATTGGCATATATATTTTTTTTGTTGTGATAATAATAAATTATAGTCTTGTTAAAATTTGTTGTAGATTCATTTTTTTGTTTTTATATGCTAAATATAAGTGTTTGCACAATATTTGCAAAACCTTTTCTTGAGTCCGAAATCATTCCAAATTCTTAAAAACTTAATATACCAGATAAATAAAGTTAAGCAGATCGGAATATGTCATTATATTTCAGTTTAATGATAATTATTTATGGAGTTGCAACTTCAGGCTAAACATTTTTTTTTTGTGTGGGTAAAAATGAATTTATTCCCAAACCATTAACTTTGACTGCACATCCATTCCCATTTAGTTAAATTGTCTAAGTAATAAATCTTAGTTAAATTATTGTGTTGCCATGGATGATGGAAGGACACAAAAAGCACCCTTGTCTTTTTATTATTCTGACTAAGATTCTGGATAAAAGGGGCTGTATTATTCAAAATTATACGTAATTATTGAATATAATTATCATCTCTTTAGATAATATAGTAGTTGATATGAGAGATGAAGACACATTGAATTTAAGTAAAGTAAATGTTTCCTATAGCCGACCAGAATGCCAGTCATATGCGACAACACACTACTGCCGAGCATTTCCTTACATGAAACAAAGAACCCTGAGATTAATATTATTATAATTATTCTTTAAATTAATAAGTGATCAATAATTGTTATTATTACAATCGTGGCATAGCTTAAGAGAATTGTATGTACAATTGTATTATATGAAAAGTATTTTAGATCATATTGGAAAATTAATAGATATGTTGCTTTTATTTTGGTTGCCTTAACAACAACCAGAAGAATTAGCGTCACAAGTGCAAGATAATATAATTAATTATATCAATAAAAGAAATAAAATAAATTTCTAGATATAAAATAAATAGAATTTTCTATACTGGGTTAGAATATATATATATATATATATTGCAGTTTTAATTTTTAATAACATAAGATACATAAATGGTAAAAGGTTATATAGATGATATTAGTATGCTTAAATGGCTTATACAGTTAACTCAGATATAGGATAGTTAACTCTGTAGCTAAAGGTTTACAGATTGACTTCCTTTTATGCAATCTCACTTTTGGTCAGAAACAGTTGGGCACAATCTGTCATTTTGATATTCAGATAATTCATAATCTTTCAAGTGATAGATTATACATATTTAAGAGATAATTATTGACATTGTTTAAATGTTAATTTTCTTTAATTTTAGACAAATGGATTGATGATCAAGTTTTTACTTAGTTATTCTGCTACATCAGTAGATTTTTATTAAAGATTACATTGACCGTTGTTTATTCATAAATAGCTTTTTCTTTGGATAAATTTTAAATTAAAAAAATTATCACAAATTTGGCAGGTAATTATGAATGATTTATATTTGGTTTAAATAATATATTACATTCTATGTCAGCCATATTAAAAATAGAAGAGTAATTCAGCACTGCTTTAAAATTTCAATAATTACATTTCCAAATGTTATTGTTTGTGCCTTTATTTATCTTAAGCTATTAAATTTTAAAATTGTGCAATATTTTGTAGAACAACTTGTGTTAATAGATATTATTATGTAATAAGAAAAAATCCATGCTGCTAATTGAAAGATCTTTTGATTTCTCTGTTGCCATAAAGGAAAGAAGTAGGACAAATGTTCAATATTCAAATTCTTAAATATTTGTTATTCTATCTATTATTATCTCAAAATGTTTAATATAGTAATAAACGTGAGTGGATAATTAACATTACATGTCAGCTAGTTAGTGTGGTTTGTTTAATGGATTTTACATGTGAATTGAAAACCAAAGCCCTATGATTTTTCTTTTTGGATGCCTATTTTTAACTGCCACATCAATTTCTTTTCCTGAAGGTGCAATGAATGATTTGATATGTCTGTGTATGATACTAGTTTTCTTTTATATTTACAATTGTGGTAGACAAAAATAAAATATATTCTTATTTTCTGGAAGGCGTTAAATTGATAGTCAGTTTTGGCCACCAAAAATAAAGACCGATAATATTTCCTTGCAAAGATTGAGGCTTCCAATTGAAAATGAACTTTTATTTATATAACCTACAATTATGGACCAGTTTTAAGTGAAGAAAGACTGCATGAATTAAAGATTTTTAAAGGAAACATTGTTAGACATTGTAAAGTTAGAAGTGAAATGACAATTGATTTGAAAAATTGGAAGCATGTAAAAAATATAATTCATTATAAATTAAGAATAGAAGAACAACTGTGTGGAGATTGATGGTATGTCAGATAAATACTAAATGCAATTAATTCAAGTTTTCATTTTAATAATGTCTTCGCATGATGAAGAAGTAAAGGATTTTTATATAAAGAAACAAAATGATTTTAAATCAGACCAAGGAATATTCATAATTTGCTGTGTGTGGAATATAGAATTTGAAAATGATTGAAAAATAAATATGCTATGAGTTGATTATGGAGGCAAGATTAAGAGAAAATATCAGTGAAATTTGTAAAAAGAAAGAAAGAAAGAAAATCTATATACTATGTTTTATTTTTAAAAAAATTTAGGGTGGAAGTAGATAAGGAACCATTCAAATGAAGGTAAAGTAAAATTTTGGACTCAAAACCAATCACGTAAACAATTTTGAATTTAAAATTGGCTTTAAAACAATAGATCATATACAAATATTAAAGGAAGTTTAAAATAGACCAATTAGTATGAGTTGCCATTTTAGTTTATCTTTGTAGATTAGGAAAGTGCATTTGATTCTGTAAACAGTCTTGTTGTGGTTGAAGCTTTGGAATATCAAGAAACATACCCAGGATATAATCAAGTTGTGAGAAGTATTGATTAAACTGAAATGGTGTTAATTAGACTACGTGGTTATATTAAAAAAAAGATTAATATTGGCAAGGATGCATGACAAAGGTGATTCCATTTTCAAAATTTTTGCAACAGTTTGACAAGAGGTCTTTTATGGGTTACAATAAGAAACTCAGAAAATAAAAAATAAATGGAAATAATTTACTATACATTTAGACCTTACGATTATGGATTTTTTTTGTGTGTGTATGTGTAAAATACATAAGAGTTTAGGACTAAAGATAAGTGCTAAAAGGTTTAAAATAATATTCAATGACTTTTCAAAAATGGAAATAGTAAAAATTTGTAGAAATTAATTAAAAGTTAACAACAATAAATATTTTGGTTTGGATGGTAGAAATAACTTTTTTTTCAAATATCCCTGCATTCCTTTAAATAAGATTTTTAATTAATATATTTCATCAGTGCTTATTCATGGAGTTGATTCATGGACAATTAATAGAAAAGCAATTCAGAAATTCCAGATCACTTAGCAAACTATGGAGAGATATATGATGGGAATAATAAGAGTTGAAAGTGCAGATGAGAAAACAAACAAGCTTCACTGATGTCATCAAAAAATTAAAAGAATAAAATGGGATTGGGTGAAAAAGATTGCTAAAAGAGATTATCATAAATGAACAACTAAAGTTTTAAATTTGATTTTAGTTTAATTTTATAAAAGACTTAAAAAAAAACCGTGTGTGAGAAAATTTTGGAGAAAAAAAAAGTTAAAAAAAAAAAACATGCATAAAAAAACTTTGGTGAAAAAAAAAAATTTGCTCGAGTGGTGTGGAAAAAAGAGATTGGGGATAAGAGAAATTAGATTTAACCTGAAGATATCCTTATCTTGAAATGGAATGGAAATTATTGATGATGATGATAAGCAATTTCTATAAATTTAATCTGCAAGTACTTGTTTTTATCAAGCATTATTTATTTATTCACAACAATTGTCATTCAATAATAATTCATTTTTTATTAGTTAAGAAATTATATTTTATTAATCTTAGGTAGAGTTTAAAAAGTTCATACATATAGTATATCCCAGTGGAAAAGTGATTAGTTCACTCTCCATGCTACCTGCAAGATCACCTTTGAATCCACACATACATATGTTACATATCAGCATAATTTAGCTATTCATTACAAAAATTTTAAAATGCTAACATGGGTGGATTTTGAGCTGCAACATAAAATATGGCAGAATATTTCGATCATCTTCAATGCTTTCTCTACACTGCATGGATTAATCAGTTATTGAATGTCAGGCTCTGGAGTGTAAGATTTTGGGGTCGATTTCCATTTTGGCACTTAAACTATATATGAACTCTTGACAGTACATCCATTTGATCATTTATTTATTTATTTAATGCTCTCTCTGCTATCGTGAAATCTTGCAAACTACTTAAAATATTCTTGCACTTCGTGGTTCATTGCTATACATAATCTGAATCATTTTAAACATACTAATAGCAGTTTAATTTAAAACAAAATTTAATATTAGCACATTATTGCATCATGATTTAAAATATGAAACACATGGTCACAATTTATGGACAACTCATAATCCAGACATACTAACGCATTAAAATTTTGTGGTGAATAATTAAACAACGCCATTATGTAACAAATGCATTAATTCAGAGATGCTGCTCTATACTCTTGGAGAGAGAATTGGTTCCTAGTCATCTCTTTATTTGAAAACATAACGATCTGTCTCATTCTTAAGTTTCAAATACAAAATCTCAGATATTGCCATCATCTCGTCTCCTTAAATACAAAGTTACAAAACATGATAAAAAAAAAAAAAAAAGTCGGGAGGTTAGCGACAGCTGCTTTACAAGCAGTTGTCCCGGGTTAGCGGGTTCGCTTCCCGGTTGATGCTATGACACATGAGAAAAAAAAGAAACAAACAAACGCAAAAAAACAAAACAAAAAACGAAGCAAAACAGATGTTTTTAGTTTGATTGTTGCGAATAAATGCTTGCTAAAGAATATACACCAGCAGCTAAACATGTAATTGTAAAGCAATGATATGAAACTTTTAGTGGCTAAGTGGTGTTTGGCTTAATCAAATACAATTATTTGATCAAAATATATCTTTGAAACTATATATATATATATTAATGATTGCATGTGTGGTTCTTTATAATTTCGGAAAAAATACGTTATTTATATACATATTCATTATTCGATAATATAATATTGTACATTTATTTAATATAACATAATGTATTATTTCTTTTTTAATTTTTAATTTAAAATTTGAAGGAGTAATTTTTCATTTATTTATTAAATGTGTTAAATTAAAAATATTGAAATTTTTCATCACTAAAGAATATGTGGATATTCTATAAGCAAATAATAAATCCAAAGCGTATTGTGCAATTTATTTACAAAATTTTCAAGGTAATGAGATTAATCTTTAGTATTACTTGAAACCGCACGTGAGTCTATTCTTTCAGATTTATGAATCGGTATGTAAAGATTTTATATTATTAATGAAAGGTAAATTCTAATTTAATTTCCTAAGTAAACTTTTATTATTTTTCTTTTTTTAAAAAGTACTGTTTTGTTTTCCATTGTAGTTTTTTGAATTTATAATTTTTATTGTTGCTAACATTTATGATGGAGTTATAATGTTTTGTTTTTAAATACCTGTTTAATATTTACGTAGCAAGAAATTACTTTTTTCCCCTCTTGTCTATTTCGATTATTTTCAGGTATATCTTGATTTGATTGTCTTTGAATTTAATTACTACCTGCATAGAGAGTAGCTCTTATCATAGTGTGTTTGTTTTTTTAATTGATGTTTATGCTTCGGATTAATTAATATTTAATTTTCATTTCAAATAAAATCTGCATAATTATTTAACAAAACATCATGTCAATAAAATGACAATAGAGTACAATTTATATTTAAATTACTCGCGATTATATAAGTGTTGTATTGTTCAATAATTAGAAGAAGAATGAATTTGAAAGATAAGCTTTAAAGCACATTCTAAAGAGATTTTCTTTTAATAATACTGTGGAATAAAAGGGTATAGAAATACGGTATTTTGCACTTTAATTTTTTGAACTTTATTAAATGAAATAAACTTTTTAGTTGCCATATATTTTCTGCACATTTATATAAACTGCATACAACAAAAAGCTTTATCACATCTGTATTCTAAGCAAATGGCCAATTCAACCCTTAAAGCTAATGGTGGTCGAGAGGTCAACGCGACTGCCTTACAAGCAGTTGCCAGGGTTGCGGGTTCGCTTCCCGGCCGATGCTATGACACATGAAAAAAAAAAAGCTTTTTAACCTTACAACTGACTTATTTTATGGCTAACAGCTACTATACTTGCAAAGATAAAAAAGAATTGAAAAGTTTTAAATCAGTCAAACTCTTATAATAAACACTATGAATTGACCCATAAGCCAGACTGTCAATACAAATTCTAATGTTTGCATTAACCAATATCCTATAGTCAGATTTCCATCAAAAAAAGTTCAATGTTATTCTGAAAGATATCAGTATGAATTGATTAGTTTTATATTATTGCTGTCTGGAAAATAACTAGTGTTTTATTATATGGTACATTTCATATACACAATTTATATTTAGGTTCCTGTGTTCTGCTTTATGAAATCTTGGATTTGAATTAAGATTCTTCAATTTTCATTACATTTCCAAGAAAAGTCATGAATCATGTTTATCATGAGATTTAGAGAATGTAATGTTTGGTCATTGGCTTATATTCTAATTTCAGTGATGCTGAACTCAGATTATCAAAGGCTAACAGAGATGACAATCACTATCAAATAAAAAAGGCAGTGCCTGACAAAAAATATTTTAGTTTGTTAAAGGCTAGATATTATGAAATTTTTCTATCTACACACGTTTTTTTTTCTTATTCTCCTTTATTTTTTTATTTATTGTTTTTAATTATTTAAGTTAGCATAAGGCTTGATTATCACGAATCTTTTATGCCATCAGTAGTTTCTTTATAGTAATAGGCACTATTTTTTATTCCAACTCTATGCTCTGACTTTCCTGGTAAAGCTTATTATTATTCATTGTTTATCTATTTTGAAGATTTAATGTATGAATAAGGTAGTTTACATTTTGTGATATGTACACACACACAAATGAGTAAGTAATGGACTATCCCATGAAAGTTTGAATTAAGCTGTATATAAATGAGACTGTTCATATTTGAATTGTAATGTTTTCACCCTTGTTTGTTGTTACATTTGCTAATGCTTATATATATCCAGAGCAGCTAAAGCAAGAATGGTCATGGGTTTTAAAATGAGATTTACTTACTCATTTTAAAACCCAGAACTTTTCCCATGAATATTTGAGTTAGGCTGTATATATATAAATAAGACTATATTTATATCTTGATTGTAATGTTTTATCCTTACTTGAAATATAATTATATATTTACATGTAAATAGCATAAATCACTCTCCTCAGTTTATAAATTAAAAGTGCTCTAAATATTAAACAAAGGATCAAGATTAGAATGAATCCACTTATTAATCGGAGTTCTCATGTTTATAAACAAATTTCAGTGCACCATAAACATCAAAACATAAGAGCTCTAGGAATAAGTGGATTCATTTTATTCTTAATTCTTTGTCAGCATTTAGAGTGCTTTTAATTCATAGCTCAAATGAGGTTGATTTATTCTTTTTATTTACACATATACATTCAGCTATGTTTAATATAATGTTTATGTATATATAAATAAAATATTATCCGGGTATATACATGTATAACTTATTGAATATATATATATTGTAACCGTTCGATTGTTGTCCCAACTACATAATATCACCAAACCATAAGTGTGCTAAGAATTATAACTTCGATCACCGATCAATTCCCGCTGCACATTGTCAGCTATTAAGAGCTGTAACCAAAATCATATCATGCCATCTATATTATGCACCAAAGACCACAACCAAAATCTGGAGCAACTTACCACAGACCAAACTAATGATATAACATAAACTTTTTATGATTTAATTTGATCGCAGCCAGGGTGTACCGCGAAGACCTATCATAGTAGTATGATAAAATACACTAAACAAATTATAAGTATGTAATGTTATTATCTTTCAAACCTTAATTTGCGATTTTCATTGTATGAGACCCGATGGCTGACCATGTACAAGATGGCATAATTTGTGGAACTACATAAGATTATGAAATTTTAAACCATCTATATGATTTTTAATACAAATGCTAGTCCAGGTAAAGCTTTGCAATAAATAAACATAAATACATGGGTTCTTTTTTATAGTTTACTATATCACTGAGACTCTTATTATACTGACAAATGACAATTTAAAAACGTTAAGTAAATATATTCAATCATGTCATTATCTGGTAAATCTGTTTACAGGTTTAATAATCAATTTATATTGTATACTAGAATCAACTACGCAAAGCTAAAATGATGGAAAAGGTAAATGGGATTTTATTGTACCTTACACATCATAAACTACCAAAGACGAAAAGCATCCAAATGTTTTCTCAAAATATCACTAAACTCTTATATCATGTTGACGATAGTACTTCAATGTATGTTCTATCCAAGGTTTATGATTTCTGATTTTATGAATGACAAATAGCAACGGCACAGTAAGTTTAATTATAAATCAACGTTTATTTACAAATTTATGAATAATAAGTAATTAATTCTAATGTTATAATTAAAGACATAAATAAACAAATAAAATAAATAAATTATAATTCCATCGACTTCCTTCAATAACATATCATAGGTACGGTTTTTAAAAACCTAATCATACCTTATATTTCAATTTGATATAATGAATGTATTGAGGAAATTATACTAAATTCAACATCAACTCATGAAACATCTAATGTCATTTCCAGATTCAATAAATCTATACTGTAAACTTATAATAATATAATAAATAATATTATATCTGTAGGATTTAGCTATAATGCAATCATTAAATAAAGTGAAAATTTAAACTTACATTCAGGTAAATAATAATCAACCAACAGTTAATTATTATGAGGTAACTTGAATAGAATGTCCTGCTACAATTTGAATTATGCTTACAAATGGAAGAAGATGATTTAGCAGATTAACTAAATACTTTGCCCAACTTATATCTATGAAGTAAAACCATATTCCTGTGAATGCATTCATCTACACATAGGAATTAAATAACACTAAACGCTTTGTGGATTTATACACCATCATAAAGTAATAAGTATAATTACACAATTCCACGGATTAACCACCAGCGCAGGAATGAGTGTAAAATACAAAAATGGCAATTAAGTAATCTGCGGATTAACCACCGGCACAGATTAATGCATTTTAACATTATAAAACAACATTACTATTTACTTCACATTAAAGTGCAAAATCATCCTCCTCAGTTATTCTGACCATTCAGAAAACACTAACATTTTAGCAAATGTGGGTTCTTGCATAATAAAATGTTACACTAATCAGGACAACTAATGTACTAACTTATCTTGCTTAAAATAAAACATATGTAATATAATATAAGTAATATTAGTATAGGAATAGAAATCTGGAAAGACTCACAAAATACCTCATGAAAAATTGATACATCTCATAAATTCATTTAGTACTTTTCAAGCTTTTTTGCAAGCGCTATTCTCTTGTATAAGTATTTTATTCAACCCCTATTAATTTAAACTTAATAAAATATAACTTATGAACTTCACATGCAAGTTCATATAATGATAAAATTAAAGTAATGCATTATTCATCAAATACATAAAATCTAACAGGTGTGTGTGTGATATAAATTAAATGTATAGCATTTTATAGTTCAATACATGAATTCTAGCAGGTGTGTGTATCACAAATTAAATTGTATAGCATTTTATAACTACAAATATGATCCGTGAAATCCATGTACGATGTGTCGAACAATAAATATACGAAGTAATAGCTACAATTATAGTTGAATTCCATACATGTAATTTTATCCATTTGTATTAGTTATTATAAGCACTATTAGATTAACGATTTTACGTGGCTCCATAAACATGAAACAATTCCAAAATAGGACACGCAGAGTTTAAATGAAAATGTTTTTTCATAAGTTATTAATTTCTACATTTCTCTATTAAAACTGTTCCAAGTTTATCACATCCATGCTAATATTTATTTATCCACGCTTAAATCTAGGAATACTAATTATAGCAATTAATTTAATCATTCCAAACTGACGATAAAATTAGAAAATAGCTTTAATTAATTATTTGAAGACTGTTTTTATTATCCAAATGGTAAACAAATTAACTAGCAAATATTACTGGCATTGCAAAGTTAAATATCAATCAATACTATATTTTTTATTAAAATTATAAACGGAAATTTTAAACTATGTTAATAACTTTAACATTTTACTTTAATTTAAACTTCTTCTTTTTTAAAAAGCAAATTTTCATATTTATAAAACTTCTGTAATTAAAACACTTATTTAATTTTTCCAAATTGTAGAATAATAAATATTTTAAAACATACCAAAATCTTGCAATTAATTCTGCTTTTAAACTGGAAAGCTCCGACATATTTCAAATGTAATATTGGAAAATTATTATTAGCGATTTGATCCACCTGGTTAGCCGACTTGAACAGACTTTTAAATTTAGCAATTCATCTTATTATTAAATACTACTATGTTATTTTTACGTTTATAGAAAACTTTGTGGTAATCCATTTACTTGTTAACTATTTTAAAATAAGCTTATCATATTTACACCATTTGCCTTTTACCATTTTCTTTTCTTTTTTTTCCCTCCAAAGCAACACTATCAGACGATCTTTTTTTTTTAATTCGCGCTCCTTTCTTTTTTACATTGAAACGCATACGTAATTACTGTATTTATTTTTAATAATTAAATTTAGTTGAACAAATGGTTTTTTTAATTCAATGGAAATAATTTTTAAGACCATTTTAAACAAATAAAAATTATTATTATTTTTAATAATATTTTACCAAATTTAATGTGTTGTCAAAATTTTTAAAAAGTTAAACATTTTGATATGAATTAGTATATGGAAAGAAGCAATTTAAATTTATTAAAATAATATAGACAACAAGTAAGGCAAAATATTACCCATTCTCTCTAATAAATTATTTTGAATATAAGAGAGTAATCTGTTCAAAGTGCAAATCAAGCCAATCAAATCACCAAAAGAAGACAGAGAAATTTTTATACCAGTTACATCAATTATTATATTTTATACTAAAATATATGGTTACAATATATATATAAACCAAGTTACACTGATCATCAACTGGGTAACAAATATTCTAAAATAATTGTAGAGGAATTGTAAACATTGATGTATAACAATAATAAACATTCTATTAATACAAAATAGAAATAGTAATTATGAGAAATTATTTAGATTAATAAAGACAAAAAAAAACAACTATTAGAGTTTGTATTCCTTATATAAAAGGAACTACAGACAATATTGGATGTATTCTAAGGCATTATAATATAAAGATAACATACACTATTTATCAAAAAATTAATAGCATTATAACCAGCCTAAAGACTCAATCCATCTTGAAGCAAATGCGGAGTTTATAAAATTCCATGTACCATTTGTAAAGCTTTTTATATAGATAAGAGTAATCATCACATCAATACTAGAAGACATGAACATATTAATGCAGTTAAAAATACTTATCTTCAGCAGCACAATCTCTCCATGCTATAGCTGCAGCTCATAGTATTGATGTGATACTCTTTAACAATATCAGATAAGAGAAGCCATTGAGTTCTTTAAAAGCCAACATGAAGATACAGACAAATTATCTTCAATTTGGATTTTTTTTTTAAAAAAAACTAGATTAATACAAATAATTTTTCATAATTATTATTTTTATTTTTTATTAATGGAACATTTATTATTGTTATATATCAGTTTTTTTTTACAGTCTCTTCAATTATTTTATAATATTTGGTAGCCAGTTGATGACCAGTGTGACCTTGTTGAAACGTTGGTTTATATATATATTCAATAAATTATACACGGGTGTACCTGGATAATATTTCCTTTATACTTGTAGCCAGTAAAAATCTTCAATTTATAATAATAAATCTCTACTGAGAAAAAATGTGTAAATAACTTCGAATATTCGAAAATTACGTGAGGTTAAAAAATCTAAATCATTATGTTATTTGGCTTTCCTTTTAACATATAAGGAACATAATATATCCACTTATTGCAGTGTCATTTTACAAGAGAAATTAAAGGATCAATAATATTCTATATAAAGCGAATAAAATTATTTTAAATTCTTTTATTATAGATTAGATATAAGGTAAACGTTATTGATAAATTATTGCTAGATTTACGACTGTATATTAGTAGTAGAATACACACTTTACTATGAAATAATTTTTAATTCATTGCAAATTACAGATCAATTAAGTCACATTTTAAAACAGCATTACAAAAGAAAAAATACAATCATTGATTAAAGCACAATCAACAAGAAACTACTCAAAATAAAATAAAACTGATTATAATTTATCGAAGAAAATACTTTATACAGAGGAGATTTCAATTCTAAAGAAAGGTTTTAATTTTGAAATAACACTTTCCAGGATATCTTTTGAAAAAAAATATCTGTAATATTGAATCAGCTCTTAACAAAGTAGATCCTATAACAGCTGATACTGCCAGAATCAAAATTTATAATATATTTAAAAGAGCAACCCAAAATCAGACTAGTCTATTATTATTCTTCCAGCAGACAAAGATAAAGCTACAGTTATTATGGAGTACGATTTTTATAATAATAAAATTCTCGCTTTACTTAATAACATTTATAAAAAATCAAAAAGAGACCACATTACTTATTTAAAAAAGACAACTAAAGCAATTATTAACAAATCACCAATTGAAAAGAACATTAAAAAAAATTATTCCTAGCTAAAAATCGTGTGTTTGACCAAAATTTTATGGATTTCCAAAAATTCCCCAAAACACATACCCTCTTCTTCCAATAGTGAGTGCAATTGGATTTCCCACTCACGTTTTAGCTAGATATTTATATGATATAATAAAACTTACAATTACATTACTAAGTCATATGTTAAAAACTCTATACATTTTATTTCTTTAATAAAAAATGTAAAAATTAATATAAATGATATTCTAGTCAATTTCGACGTTAATTCATTATTTATAAACGTTCTAGTTGAAAAAGCTTTAAATATCATTTCTAAATTATGTAACGTACTAGATTATATTATTAAATTGACTAAACATTGCCTTTCAAATACTTTTTTTATATATATAATGGACAATATTATAAAAAGACTTTTGCTACTCGGATGAGTTCATCAATCTTAGGAGTAATAACTGATTTATTTATGGAATATATAGAAACTCGTGCTTTAAAATCCACACCTTTAAAACCTCTTATTTGGTTCAAGTACATAGATGATACATTTATTAATTGGTCACACAGTAAAGACAACTTATGTGATTTTTTCACACACATAAACAATATACATCCTAATATTAAACTTACAATGGAAGTAGAAACTGATGGGAAACTTTCTTCTCTTGATACACTTGTCACCAGGAAAAGGGATAATCTTTCACCTTTTTCTGTTTTCAGAAAATCTACATATACTGACGGACATTTAAAATTTTCATCACATCATCATCCAACTCAAATCTTTTCTGCTGCAAAAACTCTTTTTACTACAGCTATTAACCTTTTATCAGATAAATTAAATCTCAAAGATGAAATAAATTATATAAGTAACAGTTTTATCAGCTAATGACTATAATAATAAAACAATAAGCTGAGCCTTAATTCAAACCCTAAACAAATAAAAAAAACCAACCCCCCCCCACTCTTACAGCTTGTATTTCTTATATAAAAAAAACGATAGACAATATTGACTATATTCTTAGACATTATAATATAAAGCCAACATATACCATTTATTAAAAAATTAATAGCATTAGAATCAAGCTTAAAGACTCAATCCTTCTTGAAGCACATGGATTTATGAAATTCCGTGCAACATTCATAAAGCTTTCTATATAGATAAGAGTAATGATCACATCAATTCCAGAAGTGATGCACATATTAATGCATTTAAATATACTCATCATCATCAGCACTACTTCTCCATGCTGTAAATACAGGCCATAGTATTGATTTTTCTAATATGAGAATACTATCCAAATGAGATACTTTCCAACAATATCAGATGAGAGAAGCCATTGAGATTTTTAAAATGCAAATGCTATGATACAATAAAATTATCTTCTATTTAGAAATTTTTAAAGAAAAAAACTTCTTAATCTAAATAATTTCACATAATTATTATTTCTATTAATAGAATGAATGTTCATTATTGTTTTGCATCAGTTTTTACAGTGCGTTTACAATTATTTTATAATATTAGGTACACAGTTGATGACCAATGTGACCTGGTCAATAAATTATACATGGATGTACCTGGATAATATTTCATTTATATCAGTAGTCTGTGAAAATCTTCAGTTTAATATATATATATAAAACCATTGTACAATTACAAATATCCAGTAACGCCCTCTGTTTAAAAGTCTATATCTCAATAATAGCGAACTTCAAAATGATATCACTTTGAAGTTGTATGCTAAACAATGTTAAATATTAAAATACAAACCAACTTAAACACAGAGCATAAAATTTTAAATAAGCAAACGATCTTAAATTTTGCTAATAAACTAACATGTTTACAAACTTATTAAAGACAAACTAAACATTAGATTTTAATCTTTAAATAGCCCTCCCAAACTATAAATGAAAAGAAAGTTACTGTTAACACTAACTGAAATAATCATACAAATATATAAACCATTATACAATTACAAATATCCAGTAACGCCCTCTGTTTAAAAGTCTATATCTCAATAATAGCGAACTTCAAAATGATACTACTTTGAAGTTGAATTGTATAATGGTTTATATATTTGTATGATTATTTCAGTTAGTGTTAACGGTAACTTTTTTTTCATGTATAGTTTGGGAGGGCTATTTAAAGATTAAAATCTAATGTTTAGTTTGTCTTTAATAAATTTGTAAACTTGTTAGTTTATTAGCAAAATTTAAGATCATTTGCTTATTTAAAATTTCATGCTCTGTGTTTAAGTTGGTTTGTATTTCAATATTTAACATCGTTTAGCGTACAACTTCAAAGAGGTATCATTTTGAAGTTCACTATTATTGAGATATAAACTTTTAAACAGGGGTATTACTGGATTTTTGTAATTGTTTAATGGTTTATATATTTGTATGATTATTTCAGTTAGTGTTAACGGTAACTTTCTTTTCATATATATATATATGGGTTACAGATATAAATGAAATGTCATCCAGGAACATCCATGTCTAATTTATTGTAATAAAAAATGTATACCAATGTTTTGGCCAAGTCACACTGATTATCAACTGGATAATGACATGCTGATTTTAGTCTTTTCAATTCTTTTTTTGTCTTCAAAATCAAAGTAGTTATTAGCCACAAAATAAATCTATTGCAAGGTCAAAAAAATTTAAGGCTTGAATTGGTTATTTGCTTAGACTACAGAACCTTTACAATTATTTTCATAATATTTATTATCCAGTTGATAACCAGTGTGACCTGACCAAAACATTGGTATAGAGATTTTTACTCCAATAAATTATAATGATTTAGTAAATGTTTGTGCTAATTCAATCTATAATATACAAGAGACCTTTAAAATGAGAATTCAATGATCTTTAATTGTATAAGGTTATGATTATGATACATTTTAGTATTGAAAGTGCTTAGCTGAATAAAATAAATGTCTGTACCATGAAAAAAAAATGGTTCCATTGTTAAATGTATAAAAATTTGCTAAATCATTACAGTTAGTGCAGAAAATAGGAAAATAAATTCTTATACAATTATAATAAATTATACATAGATGAATCTGGATAACATTTTATTTATATATACATATATATATGAGAGATTGTTATCTACCTACTATGCCTGTGATCTGAATTCAAATTTAAGCTGTGTAAAATTTGGAAAAATTTCAGTTTCCTTTAAGATTTAAGATTATTTTTCAGAAAAATGGGCCTTAGCTCATCCAATTATTTTATCTACTATTGATCAGAAAATAAGTATACAGCAATTCTAAGCAGATAAAACAAAGAATGGTGAATTTTATTGTTTAATTGACAAAATGAAGAATAATGCTTTCCATTCACTATTTCTCTGAGAAGAGTATTTAAAAGATGTTTTCATATATCTTATACACCCCCCCATATATATATATATATTATTTTAACTACTATTGATTCACTATAGGATAAGTCCAAGTTTAATTCGCTTTCTCCAACCCACAACTTCTGTTTTCCATATCTCTTTAACAGTTATCTTTTATTCATCTATCTCATTGTTTAACTTTCAGATTTGTAAAAAAACATTTATTAAATACTTTCTTTTTCAAACACATAGACATATTTTCTTTTAATATTAAGCTATTTCTCCCAAAAATTCACCATATAAATTTAATTTTCTTATAAATTTTATCTATTGTTTTCACATATAGTAATAATTTAATGAACACATTTGTAATTATTAACTTCTTAATTCATTATTATCAAGGTCTTTATTTTAGTGAATATTATTTTAAATTTTTAAGCATTTATCTTTAGTTCTTTTTTTTTTCAAATTTTATTTCATAGCTTTTGCAACATTTCCTGAAATTCTAAAGTATTATTTGCAAAAATCAAATAGAATTGCAAAATTCAGATGATTCAATTAATTTCAATTACTTCTGTTTTCTTGGGTTGACATTTATTTTGCTAGCTTCCATAAAATATTGCCTATAGAACTGGTACAGAAAGTTAATCATCTTACTGAATAATTTTATCTGTTAGTTTTTTAGTGCCACTATGTAATAAATATTCTTCAGAATTTGACAATGTTTTTTGTCTGTGTATTGAAATGTTTCAAAGCTTTAATTTCTATGAAATTTTTTACTAGAGTTAAATATCTTTTTTGTAATCTATAAATCCAATACAGAATGCCATGCATACTTTTTATTAATCCTTTCTATATTTTTTAATACTTGATTGTATCATGTCATAACCTCTTTTAAATCCCATTTGTATTTTTTTTAAGTTGATTTGATTTCATTGTTTTTTGCAGATAACGGATAATGATCTCGGTAAAGATTTTGATTAAAGTTTAAATGTTTGAAGCTGGGGCTGCTTTTGCTGTCATGTAGTTAAGCTAAGATTTTCTTTGTGATGACTACTACTATTTGTTCTTTTTCTTCGTCTTATTATTATTGAAGAGTTGTAATAAAGAGTTATAATTTGTATTGACTATGTATAAGTAACCCAGTCAGTGTATCATGTGTGTGCACATATGATAATAAATAAACAAATCATTATATAAAAATGTACATACATCAATATTTAAATAATTTATCACATAAATTATTAATATTGTTATTAGTTATTGTTTACAATAAATAGTATAATATAAGAGAGTAATATGCTTGTTCTTGATTGTTAATAATTATTTTTACAATTTATAAAATATTACTCTTTATATTTCTATTTGTGCAAATGAATTTTTTTTAAAGAATGTTAGGTAGAACCTCAAAAAATCAATAAAAGTTTCTTGAAATAATTGCCTGATTTTTAAAAGACCACAATTTTTGAATAAAAAACGGACAAATCAGACATTGTACTGAGAAACATAACTAGAGAGACTATCTTCAAATTTCATGATTTGAAAACTTAACTGTGGATTAATTATTTGTTTAATAGTTCAAAAATTAAAAATATGGATTGCTAAGATAATAAGAGTAAGAGAGAGGTCTTTTCCAAGGAATTAGATGGAAAGCGTAATGTATAATAAATAGTATTATTAGATATCTCACTTTAAAATTAATGGTTAATGTTCAGTGTTATATAAATTTTTATTTTATTTTAAATTGCTAGTATAGCATTAGACACTGTTATATATATATAAAATAACCCAAAAAGTCAAATATGAAAACAAAAACTTTTCCATGACAATTGTTCAGTACCTTATATAACCAACTGAAAACCAACACATTGGGCAAGTCAAAATTATAACCTAAAAAAAGTGAAGGATATAATTACTCTACTAAGAAGAACTAATAATAAAACCACAATCAACCAAATAACAGGCTTTTGATTCAAGTGACATGATGAGATAGGCTAAATATTGAAAGCCTATATTAAAGAGTAGTTAAATAATGATTTTTTCTCATATTTTTTATAACCCCCATCAATATAATAACGCATCTCACAACCATTATTCTGATCAATTTCATTGCAATGATCAGATTCACAATTCAAAACTCTTGATAAAGGATAATAATGTTTCTTAGATTTATTTGTGCCAATTTACTTTTCAAAATAATTTCTTTAGCCAAAAACAATTTCTTTTGATCATTGATTGCAATAATAAGATCTCATGGTTCTTTATAAATATTTTTAATATTAAAATTTTCACTCTTTTATTTTATTTATGAATTATTAAACAATGAATGACATTCTAGTGAAAATGAATAAACATACTCTTATTTTTATGATAATAACTATCCAATTAGCAATAAAAATAAAAAAATTAAAAGAAAATATTTTAATTAAAATAAAATACATAGAAACTCTTAATTTAGAATAAAATAATAATAATCTATTAGAATAGCATTCAAATACCAAGAGTGGATAAATGATTTTATGGCCATTCAGAATATTCTATTAACAACTCATATAATTTTAAAATAAATAATTTAAGCATTTAATTTATGGTAGATAATCAATTACAATCTTATAAAGAAGTAAATAATAATTTTATCACAAAAGCAGTCTTCTTTTTATAATTGCATGTTGATTAAAGTGATCATTTAAGATATAAAAAATAAATGAATATTTGATTTCTTGGATCCATTCTTAACATCTGAGGACTATTCTAACAAAGTGATTATTATCTTCAATTTTATGTTCATGTACTCTTAATGTGAATAACATAAAACATAATTGCATCATTGAGTATATAATCTCAAGATTTCTAGATAAGTAGTATGTGATTGAGATGATATTAACACTATACACAAATTTAACAATAAAATATGAGCTTTATTTAAACAATAAGGACATTAAAATAAATAACAATTTTGGAAATCAATAACATTTAAATTAGCCTATTCAAACACTATGCCATACAACTTTACTGAATAGGAAAAATAAATTTTAAAAATTTACAGCTTGTGATTTGTGAATTAGTCTGACTGATAAAAGCTTTTTATTAAACATGGACATTATCACAAGAAGTTCTACACTTTTCCATAACAATCATACTATGATATTGTCCCAACAATGAGTACATTTAAATATTAAGCATGTCTTATCAATCCAGAAGTAAATGTATATTATTTATTTAGACCTATAAATACAATTAAAAATTTTTAAAGAAATAATTATCAGTTTTATGTTATAGAATGCTGGAAAAGTATAAGCAAGATAGATTTATACATTAAAACTATCTCTAATCTACACTCAGAGTATTCAAGAGTGCAACTGAAGAAAATATATTTTTCAAAACAAATAATGATATCAATTGCCAAAATAATAAAGTCATGGAGATTCACAAAACATGGATACATAATATATGATATAATAATTCCAAGAGGAAAAGACACATAGGCATTGAATCTAATAATGGCATGAACTCAAAAGGATGATCTACATTTTGAGGTAAACAAATATACTAGGACATTTGTCTCTAAACATTTGGGGAAAATGAGAATGAATCACAACAAATATTAAGAACAACAGAGGCTGCAATTTGCAGAGGTCCCTCTGGTGGCAAATTTAACACTCATGTGCATAGTATTAAGGTTATAACCTTAAATATATATGTACTTACATGCTGACTATGCGCTTAATAAATTAATATTTACAACTTTAATTGTTTCAAAATATTTTAGTTATAAAAATATCAAAATTATAATTTTCATCAAACTGTATCGGAGATTCAACAGAGATAAAAAGAAAAGAGGATATGAAGTTAAAGATACTGTGTGCAAAACCAGACTCAGGGGTGTAGCAATCAAGATTTAGAAAAAGGAAAGTATAGTCATGGTAGTCCTTGAGAAGATAAATTAGAAATAGGGAAGGATAAATTCCCTCAGACTAATGTAAACCAGTTTTTAAAAATTAAAATATTCAAGGGACAAATTGGTAAAGCCCCAATAGAACATATTAATAGCTTGGAAAAATACTTCTAGAAAATCAAATGTTTGAACCAAGCAAACATACCATTGCAAGAATTCACTTACTAAGGGATGTACAACTAAATTACTCAACTAAATGGAAACAAAAAATTTATTTTTTCAAAAGTGAAGGTAATTAAAACACAAAAGAAACTAGTAAGAATATTTTTTTGTTTGTTTTGTTTGTTGTTTTCGAATAGCAAATTTTTTTTTTTGTAAAGGCCTAAAAGTGAATTTTATGTAGTGATTTAATTTAAATATTTTTTATTATTCATAACAGAATATTAGATTATTAATCATTAGTTCATATCAGTATTTTGGTAAAATAGTCCAGAGTTAAGATATTAACCAGGCATGATGATACCTAATAAATAACCAGGCTAAGAGTAGGTTAACATTCCTATTTGATGTGCTGACTGCCTTTTTGTATATATTTTTTATTGTATTATTATTATTATTATTATTATTATTATTATTATTATTATTATTATTATTATTATTATTATTATTATTATTATTATTATTATTATTATTATTATTATTATTATTATTATTATTATTATTATTATTATTATGTTATTTATGTTAGAAAAGTTTGTTTAATATTAATTAGCTTTTCTTAAACATGCAGAACGTTAAAATAAAATGTTTGTTGAATTTATAAAAGTCTGCCTCTAATCTACAATGTATGCTAGTGTACTACAGAGAGTTAAATGCTTCCATTAAATTAATTAACATATTAGATCTCTAACTTCTTTTTTAAATTCATGTGAGTTTTGCTGAAGTTGAAAAATATCAATTATTGAAATAAAGTATGGTTTTTCTCTAGATTTATGGTTAGTCCTCTGTCATGCATAGAGATGGTGCTATAGATTCTGTTGATATAATTAGTCAATAATAAATGAAAATACATCTTTTCCCCACTTTGCAAGGGCAATTTATTCCACAAAACTCATCGTTAACCAAGAATATTATATGAAGAAAAAATTATTCCAGCTAAAAATTGCATTATAAGCTGTAAACAAAACCACTGAACTTAGTATATATAATAGTTAAAAATCCTTAATTTACATTATATGCTTGTGTAAAACATGCTATATGTATGTATGTATGTATGTATGTATGTATGTATGTATGTATGTATGTATGTATGTATGTATGTGTGAATGTATGTATGTATGTATGTACATACATACGTATGCGTAGTACATATGCGTATGTACTTACGATGCATATGATATGTATGTATATATGTACATATGTATGTATGATACATACATATTTATGTATTGTACCACTACTGAATAGTGTTATATGTTTCATAATTTTTTTTTAAAATAATTTTATTAGGTTCAAGATTTTTAAAACAATATTTTGCAAAAAATAAAAGTACTGCATTATATTTTTCTTTTAGCAAGTGGGAAGGGGGAGATCTTTTTTTTTTTTTTCTCTTTATAAAGAAAAACTTTTATAATGTATAAAATAAGCAAATGTGAAATCAGACAAAAAATTAGTTTGTAAAAATAAAATTTGTAAAAGCTTTGAAACGCAATTAGTTTATAAAATTATTGATTAAATCATATTAATTTAAAAACAACAACAAAACTATCTTATCAAGATTGTTTAGGTGAATATGAACAGATTAAGATTAAGGCAAATGTAAAAATCAATTAATTAAAGAAATGTAAAATTAATTAAAAGACATCTCAAGTTAAGATCAAAATTAAAATAATAATAAGAAATTAAAACAATAGTAGAGAAAAAAGTATATAAAGTCGCTCTCTTTATTGTTTTTCAGTCTAGTTTATGATATACAGTCTGGTCTACATTTTGTAATCAAGTTATTGTAGTCATCAATTTGTTATTAGTCCAGAGTTCAGGTTCTTTCTAAAGAATGCAGAATATTCAGAAACTGTAAATGCAGCAGTAAGCCAATCAGTGGTCAACATTAAAGGAGAGGCCGCATAAGCCATAGAAGTGTCAGACAGGGCTTCATGTCCTAAGTCTCAGCCATCAACTATCCCATTGGATCAGGACCTGGAATCAATGCTCAGGTTATGAAGTATGCTGCATACCCTCTCTCTCTCATTATTTGACGTAAACCCAGAAGGAAAGCCATGAAGCCATCAATGGAGGAACAAAAGGCCAACTGGTTGGAAAGCAAAACCATTGAACTATACACATAAAATAAAACCAGGATAAATATACTTTTAAATAGCTATGTACATACTTAATTTTAAATGAAATGAACTTTAATTAATGGACTATTATAACTATAGCCTAAAGTAATCATTTAAAATTTTGTTATGTAAAAATTAATTGTTATTTTATATTGTATTAAATATATGTGTGTGTAAATAATTAAGTATTAAGGTTTGCTTTAATTGTTATTTTGTCTATTTTCTCTTTTTCTCTTATCACTGTGCCACCAGTAATTTGACATAAAGTTATGTGTTAAGTAAATATGATGGACCCTGAAACAGAGTATGAGCTAGTCATGGAATATTTAAGGTGCTGGACTGTGGGTCTGTCATCCAAAGCATGCTGATTATATAACTTATAATTGAATGGCACCTGAGGTTGATCCTCAAAATGCTTTGGATGGCAGAGGTTTGAATCTAGCAGCCAAGAAGGGCCACGGTCTTGAAATGTGATCATGTTATGCTTTGCATAGCTCAGTCTTACTGTGGGTATTGTTGATGGCTCTGCTATTGATGGTATTCTCCCCTCTGCTTGAAGGGACAGTCTGTATTAAAAATATAAAATTTAAAATTATGTTAAATAAGGTTTAAACCCAATTAAACAACTTCTAATAAATGGACCCAGTTCAATATGCATGTATGTATGTATGATAATGCAATTTAAATCTATATAAAAATCATTTAACCTAAAGTTGTTCTTCCTGGTCATATATTTATCAATCACAATTATCCATTTTTTTAAATCATGAATTGCTCATTTTAAAGTCCATTATCATATTCTAAATCCTTTGATGATATTGTTTTTTTTTTTTTTTTTTAGAATATACCAGATGTTGATGGCTGAGAATCTATGGGAAAAAAAGTTTAAAATTGATGTTTTATGGTGCTCTTTGGATTTTCTTTTCATATGGAATGCTTGGATGCAACTATGATGGTTTGAGAACTTTGTTCTATTTTGTCTTTGTTTTTAAAAATAATGGTTATGAAAAATATGGATAAACCCATAGAAAACCAGATGTCACCCTTTTCTTTTCCACTTTCCAGTTAAAATAAGATATCAATTTCAGTTTCCAAGTTTAGAGACTTTCTTGATTTTTTTATGGTCATATTACTTGCTGCCATGATTTTAGCTGAAAATATATGTAGCTATAAACTTTTAAAGACCATTTCTAGAAAAAATATATCTTTTAACTGTCCAAAAATACAGCAAAATTAACGAGAAAGTGAAAATAAAGTGTTTAATAATTTTGTATTCTTTCACACTACTGCTTTTCATTGCACTGCAAAAAATCTATACTGAAGTTTTATTTTTTTAATATTTGTATTATTATATTATTTACATGGAATTATTTAGAATTTTTTAAAAAATGTTTAACAACAATGTACTTAATTGATCATAAAGACTTATTTAGCAAAATTAACATACTGGACATTATCAAAACCTAATTGCAGTTAACTTAAAATAAATTCTGACATATTAAAAAAAAAAATATCATATGCATTCTGTTTGCATATTGTAAACAATATTTAAGGCTTCTTTTAGCTGTGGCATTTTGGCATTTACTTTGAAATGATTTAAAATTTCTTCAATTAGTGCAGGACCTGTGAAGATAGAGATATAAACTATTTAAATTAATATTAAAGGTATAAATCTATTCCAGTTTATTTGTATTATATTTTTATCATATAAATTTATTATTAACTGCAATTTTGCTCATATTTTTTAACCGAAAATATATTTACATTAACAGTTTGATTAACTGAATACTTTAGCTAATATTTATACTGTACACAATTGAAAATTAAATTTTAATAGTATATGACCAAAATTTATTTTTAGTTTGATAGTTGTTTTTACTGTGTAATGCATCTGTTTGATGGTGCTGTTGCTTGCAAAAGCACAAAAATATGCTGTTTATGTGGCCCAACTTACAGCCTATAGAACAGTTTATATTAGCCATTGTTAGGCATACATGCCATTGCACATTGTGCTTTGCATCACTATGGTAGTTCACACTTCGTATATTATTACCATAGGATGTGAGGGTATATGGAATTCAACAGGCCATAAATGTTTTTATGTGCATTTGAATTAAGGATATTCTACCTTACTTGATGTATTATTACATACTAATAATTGTAAGTCCATTGCCCCATTTCCCTACACATCTTTGAAGGTGAAAATAATTGCGAAAGGATATGTCATTGAAGCATTTCACATAAGTCATGTGAAAAAGCATGTTTGCAGGAGAACAGCTATGAGAGTAATACAATGACTGCCACTGTCTGTTGTTTTGGAAATCATAATATTGGTTTGCTCAGACTAGTCCATGTATTGGCTGCTCCTTCAGATTGGAAAAAACATCAGAGCCCCCCCCCACACATTCCAGAACTACACACTGCCAGCTTGGTTCACTCAGAGTAGTGGATGTATTTATTCTAATTTTCATCAAAAAATAATACATATTTTCAAACTCCTTGTTTTATATATTTTTAAAATGAAAATTCTGTTAAATACTATCAGAAATTTTTTAAAAATACTTAGAAAAATTGGTGGAGAGCAGAAACCAAAAAATTATCAGCCCAGTAATGTTACATTTCATTATTTTTGCAAACAACAGTGCCATCAAGTGGCTGCATTGCACGGTCAGAACAACTACCTTTAGTTTTATGCTGAATAAAATTTTCATTTTTTTTTCATTTCTATATTTTTAATATATCTGTGGTAATCCCTTTTGTTCCGAAACAAATTATAAGACATTATAAAGTTGAGCAAATAAATTAAGTGTTATTTTAAATTTAAATTTAGTAATTTTGATCATACAAAGTTCATTATTATGAACATTTTTTAAAATTAATAAGTACGATTACTAAACTAAAGTATAATAAACATAATTTTTGCCACAAACAAAGTATAGTTAGTAAAAATTTTAATCCATAAAAATAAGTTTAAAGTACAGTTTTTAAACTAATGTATATATTTTAAAATTTAATAAAGTGTTAATATATTTGATTGTTATATGTCATTAAAATATGATTTTGATTATACTGAATAAAACACTTTTTTAGTTTTGAAATCATTAATAATGAAAATATTTACTTTGGATATGTCATTAATGAAGTACTGATTGTCTTACAAGGATGCTGGATGGAAATTAAATTTAAAAAATGTACCATACATTATTAATCATATTTTAAGTTTATAATCAAAATATTATAAATTTATTTAACGCACATTGATTACGTAAGTAATATTTACTAAGGCAATAAACCTAAAGTATGTGTGGTTGAAAATGCGAAGGCAGGGACTTCTACAGGTCTTAACCACAAGCTTATGCATTTCTTCCAACATGTAAGCTTATGGTTAAGACTTGTAGAGGTACCTACCTTCGCAATTTCAACCGCATATGCTTTAGGTTTATTGTCTGAGGAAATATTAATCAAAATATTGTTTACAACACTATAATATTGTTTGTTTTATTATGTATTTTGAATAAAATCTGAACTGTACAATTTCAGCAAGAAAGTCATTATTTTTTAGATGACATCATGTTTATAACTATCCTATGACATTAGCAGTTTTACAAACTGAACATAAACAACATTTTTATATATATTTTATTATTGTTATATTGTAAATCAAAATAGTGTTACAAATTAATTATGGATTACTAATATAAATTTTCAAGTTGTGATCTCCTTTGTGGGTGGTTGCCAGTTAGGAAATGTGACTGATGTTTGCATTAGATTATTTACTTAACGAGCATCTCGTTTGATTTTTTTCATCATCCGAAGTAATTGTATAAATAATTAAAAGGGCACTATCTTTTAGATGGGTAATCATTGGTTGGTTGATTTAATCCCAATGGAGCAATTCATTACATTATATTTATTGATAAAATTTTACAGTTATTAACAAATATATAATACTTGGAATGATAAACTTTCAAACACTGGCTGAATTAATGCAGTACCACTGTATCAACATCAATCATATTACAATTGAAAACTGAATCCACTTTTGTTTATTTTGCAAATTCTTGTATGAGCTGTAGATTAAAATAATGATAACATCAATTAAAAATATTAAATCAACTAAGACATTTTTGAGGCTTCATTTGAATCAACTTAAATTTAAAAGGCAGAGTTAATATATATTCATTTTTATAACTTTGCAAACACACCATCAAATTTCAAATATGTACTTTACAACATTTTATATAACTGATAAATATGTAACATTTGGAGCAATACATTTCTGAATTTACTCATTTTTCACCTGAAACACGAGTAACTTTAATATTAAAAAACATTGTATTAATATAGCCAGCTTTTGGAGATTCTCATTCTAAATATTATATAAATATATATTTTTCTGTTAATTACATACATATACCGAATTTTAAATAACAGTTCATGTATTTATTTATGATTCTTATATATTTCTAGATAATATAATACACGACTGTTAATGAAAACATCCACAGAAAAGGTTTTTTTTTTTTTAAAAAAAACTCAGCTTTCAATAGAACATAAATACTTTTTTTGTTTAAAAAACTACCTTTTGTATGATTGTTTTCATTAACAGTCGTGCATTACATTAGCTCAGAAAAGAAAAAAAAAATTTATAGTTGAATTCTAGATAATATGTAAAAGTATATTTCAGATAAATTGTATTTAAAAGTATATTTGTTGATAAATTCCATTTCTCTCAGATTGAAATTATTTTTAATAACATTTTTACATAATTTATCATACAGCTATAATTAATTCTAGAATTATAATTCAACATATATTTATTGTTTGATGAATTTATTTATTTTTGTTTGAGTTTTTATCTGATTAGCATAAAATTATTTTCTATTATTATTATTATTCAGTAATTGCCAGTGATATTTTTGTTTAATTTTGAAATATTTCGTTTCATTAGAACTATAGTAATTTAATATATCAATAGTCATTTAGGATTTGCCAATTATACAAATACGTATATATTTTTTGAATATTAGTTTAAGCATAATGATCACTGCTAATTAATGCAGTTTCTTTATTTCTGATAATATTATTAATAATTTCTTAATATTTAAATACATGTGTAATATTTATACTTTTAAGCTAGTTGTAATTGGAGGGGATTTGAACCCATACTTTCAAACTCCTTTTAGTCACCCACTCTAACTTATACAACTGATACTCGTGATCACATACGCATGAAAAGGGTAAATGATCTCCAATATATGTAGTTTGTGCTAAATCAGCACTCATCAGTTGTTCTGGCACATCATCTCCCACAGATATATGTAATCAGTGTTTGGTTTATAATAAGATAGCAAATTTTCAAACTTTAATGGACAGGCTTCAATTTTGTTCACTTATCAAACTCTTCAGCCATTCATATGATGGTGTGTTTAAATTTCTGTCATTGTTTAGATCAATTATAGCTAACTTGTGACCCAAGACTATCACTCAAGCAAAATATAATGAATAATGATTAAATTATTTGAAAGAAAAGGATGATCTAGACTAACTGATGGAGCTAGTGCAGTTGAAATGTGCTATGTGAGTTCTTCACTTATTTCTTAGTCTTCAGAGTTATTTCCTTTATCCGATTCTTTTTTCTTTATTTGAAAATAATATTTAACAAAAAAATTTCAAATATATACATTTAATAGTTCATATACATAAAAAAATGAGAGGAAGCTAAAATAATAATAATAATAATAATAATAATAATAATAATAATAATAATAATAATAATAATAATAATAATAATAATAATAATAATAATAATAATAATAATAATAATATATATATATACTGATCTTTAAGTGTGAAATCTATAATTAGGTTAATAATGATATCTAATGTAGTAAATGATTATTCATAACATCAACATATTTTTCTAATAAACAACAAATCATTACTGATGTTGTGCAAAAGTTATATACTTATAGGTATTCTATATTGTAATTAATACTAATCCTATCTCCCATATCCATTTCTATATTTTTTAGATCAATTATAAAATATATGTTGGTATAAAAGTTGTCATTGATATCATCACAATAGATATTTTGTAAAATTAATATATATATATATTATTATAATATATATATATATATTATTATTATCAACAGAAGAGCAAGATAAAAATTTCACATTAAACAACTGTGGGGAAATGTATATTGGTAGATACATGCAAGGATTAAAAATGAAATACATGAATGAGAGAACAAATAGTCATTATTGATGATATCATTCAAAAAATTAAAAGCTTGAAATCAAATTGAGCTGAATACAGAAGACGTGGTAGTTGATGGCCAACTGAAATCTTAAACTAGACCCCAGACAGTTGTAAAAGACTTAGTAAAAAGCTACATGTGTGATCGAGCGATAAGATTAGGAGGTTTACTGTTTTCTTTAAGAATCTTTTTTTTTACTGTTTTGATGTAGAGAACAAATTATAAATCAGAAAAAATAAATTAAACATGAAGAAAATATCATTCTGTTAAGAATTGATAATGGTTGAAAATGATTATTATTGACATAAATTTAATCATTTCTCACAGTGAGCCATTAATATCAATCTCAATATTGTCAGCTAGATTACTTAATAAAAATAGGCTTATTAACAAAAAAAAAATCAAATGTTAATTTATATTTACTAAACATTTTACCTAATACGGACTTCATCTAATTTATTATAAGCAATTTTACATTTGTCAAATAATCTTCTAATTCATTTATCAGTGATCTTTTAATTGTAAAATTTCCAAACCGTAGTTGAGATATATTCACATGTGACATACTTATTAACACATTTGTAACAGTTGTATCCCATTATTTCTCATCTGTCTTATATATTTTAGATAAGTTTATTACTAGCCAATATTTTAGGGGGGAGGTTGACTGAATTCTTACTGTGTTTGGCTTCATTTACATGTTTGGTTCCAAACCAACAGAAAAAGTAATGACAAACTATTCAACAATTAATATGTATAATTTATTAGTTATAAATATATACATATTAGTTAATCAATAATATATAGTTTATACAATTAATGGTGAGATAGTCATACCGAGTGACAAAACTCACTTCCATCTATATGATTAGCCTGCCTCATGAGTTCAAGTAAGACTCTTCCAGCTGTACAGGACAGCTTGCCTCAAGTTGGCTCTTGTTTGGACCCTTCCAGCTGCACTCAGACAACTTGCCTCGAGTTGACTGCAGTCATAGCAGTTTCCAGCCCTACATAGACTTGTCTCACTGCATAGATGTATCAGTAGTGACTAGTGAAGACATATTTGCTGTATGCAGACATTTTGGTGGAGAGCACATTCAGTCATTCAGGTTGACAGAAGTTAATGCTCTTTGCCTTGCCTCTAAAAAAGCTGACTATTTATTATCAGATCTCTTATCTTACTGGGAACACTCGGACTCAGAGCACAAACCCCAATGAAAGATTCATTGGATAGCAAACAGGTGAAGCCAATCAGGCAAAGAATCTGGAATAGTCTACTTCTGAAGGCAAGGTCAGATATGGCATACCTCTCCTTGACTAAAATTAGACCTGGAGAACATAGTCATTGAGATACACTGGATGACATATTGTCTACTTTGTTGGTGGCTTCCATTTATTGATGTTCCTGGTTTCTTCTTCCTTTCTTGAAGAACTTGTTCCTGAATGTTCACTGTCACCTTCACTTAGATAGATGTTCATGTTTCTCACCTGATATACTTGTCCCAGGTTGGTTACTGCTTTTGTCAGCTTCAGCGTGGTTCAGTCTCAGTTGGGTGAAATGGCGATGATGTTGATGACTATCTTCTGTTTATACTGCAATAGCATAGAAACCACTTAGTTGTGTTACCAACACTGGTATGCATTTTATGGACCTGTAGTACATCCTGAACAGTACCAGCATACCTAATTGCAGTTTTATTTTGCTTTTTTCTATTTGTTCAAGTTGCCATACTAGGTGTGAAATACTGTGCTAAAAGTGTCCTGGCAGTTTTGGTGTTCTAACTTTCCATATCCATTTTCATTATCAGCTTTTTTGCTTCTACTTTAGTATGCAAAGCTAGTGGAAGTGGTCTGCACTGACAACTGATAGGTTTTACCTCTCCATTTAGATGGAAATGGATAGGTTTCCCTAAGTTCAGACCTATATCTTTGTTGAAAACTTCTGAGTAATCAGATTTTATCTTTGTTAATGTTGTGATCTGTTTCACTTTTGTCACATTAAACACTAAGTGACTGAACCAGTCATGACCTATTAAAATTACTATGATTACCTAATGCCACTACCACTATTAGGTATATAGTCTTGTTAGGCAATGTATTTTTTCCTGTAGTCTGGTCCAACAGTTTAATTTTACTTCCTTAATAATCTGATATTGACTTGCTACTAGAAAATAGTTATATTTATTATTTTTATTAATGATTGCCCAGGTCTTTCTTGAAACAATAGATATTGCAGAGCTTGTGTCCAGTTCCATTCTAACTGGTGTATTATTAATTATAATAGTGTATATAAATAGATACTGTTTGTATTTTTATATTGGACTATTTTTATCATCTAATATGTGTGTTGAATGTCTTTAGAAAAGTTGATATGATTTATACAGGCAACTTGCTTATTTTTCTTATAATTGCCTTTACTATTTTTTGTAATGAGTTTTTTCATTCTCATATTGGTCATCTATCTTTTCAATTTTAGACATGCTGCTTTTATATGTCAAACTCACTTGCAAAACATACATGTTGTGTAGCAGTGTGAGCATTCTGTAAGCATGTGCAGATTTGTTCATTGTCTTCTCTGAGCTGGCTAAGTATATGACCATCCCAGTGTTATGCTCAATTTTTTGCACATCATACTTAGTAATTTTTTAAATAGGGTAGCTTGGCTAACTAGCTGTTTAGCTTGTACTGCTTGAGCTACAGATGTTTCAAAATCTAAATCAGAATCATCATCATTTTCAGCCTTAAATTGTGATAATTTATGCCACAAATAAAATGATCATGAGTGCTTCATTCATGAAGTCTTTGAAATTGCACTTCAATGCCAATGTTCGGATTTTTGTTGCAATTTCTCTAGCTGTTTCCCCCTGTTCTTAAATACTGAGATTGAAGTGATATTTCTGTATTATTATCAAGGGTTTTGGAGAAAAATACTCTGTGAGAATTGTCAATGCTTTGTCAAAATTTAGGTCAACTGTGGTTACTGCTGTAGATTGAGACTTGAGTGTGTTGTATGTCTGCAAACCTATAATGGTTTGCAGACATACAACATGGCTAATTTTACCTCAGACCTTTTTATCTGGTTAGACTGTAGGTAAAATATTAAGTGCTCCTTACAATTTGACCAGCCCTCAAGTTGAGCCAGGTCAAAAGCTTCCATAGAGCTAATTACATTAGACATAATTTTTACACTACTATTTGTAGCTGTTCAAAATCCATTTTTATTTTTTATTTTCAGAGTTCACTCTTAATTATTTACACTACTGTTTGTATCTAACTTGATAAAGGTTTAAACCACTAGGTCAAGCTTCTGTCACTATGATGTGAGTAAAGTTCCAATGATTGGTTGTGGCTTCTAATTGACATGCCTATATGTTTGTGGTCATTTTTTATTTAAAACAATTTTAAGTGATTTTAATAATCACTGTAATATAATTACAGTGAATGTTTTTTTTTTTTTAAATAAAACGCAATATATTCACTTGCATAATTACTTTATACGTTTAACTATAATTTTTCCAACCATGAGGAAAAAATTCTCTTTATGTCTGACTGCACTAGATCTGTTGTGTTTGGCTTGATTTACAGGTTCAGTTCCAAACCAACAGAAAAAATAATGATAAACTAATCAATTAATATTTATAATTTATTAGTTACAACTACACACACATTAGTTAATCAATAATATAAATATAGTTTATACAATTAGCGATGAGATAGTCATACCAAGTGATGGAACTCACTTCCAACTATATGATTAGCCTGCCTTATGAGTTCATGTAAGCACTTCCGGCTGTACAGGACAGCTTGCCTCGAATTGAATTTAGTTTAGACTCTTCCAGCTGCACTCAGGCACCTTGCCTCAAGTCAACTGCAGTTATAGCAGTTTCCAGTTCTAGGTAGACTTGCCTCACTGTGTAGACATATCAGTAGTGACTAGTGAAGACACCCTTGCTGTAGGCAGAAGTTTGACTGGAGAGCATGTTCAGTCATTCAGGTTGACAGAAGTTAGTGCTCTCTGCCTTGCCTCCAAAAACACTGACTATTTATTGTCACATCCCTTATCTTACTGGAACACTCAGATTCAGAGAGGCAACCTCAACCAAGGATTCATCTTTATTAAATAGTAATTGGGTGCTATCCAATCAGGCAAAGAATCTGGAATAGTCCACTTCTGAAGGCAAGGTCAGATATGACAATTCTCGTTGGTGATTTCTAACTCAAACTATTAATACTATTTAAACAAGCATCTATCTTCATGCTTTATTTGCCAGTACTTAAGATTTGCCCATATATAAACATTTGGGTTCGGAAAGAATAAGTGGATTCATTAGGTGGATTCATTTTATTCTTTCTTAAATGCTATATCTTGTATGGGCACTGAAAAGTATTCATTTATTATTTAACACTCATTAAAGTGCATGTACAGTAGCTATAAAAGGCTGATATTTAGCATATTAATACTATTATAACTAAGACATTTAAGTAGATAATCATATTGCTTGAATATTTCAAATATCTCAATTGTTAGATATGTACAATGTGTCCCAGTGAAAATATGGCTGATTTTTTATCCAAACCCATGAAAAACAACATGAAATGTAACAGTATTTCAGATCATCTTCAATATTTTCCTTGCCATTGTGAAATCTTGCCAAACACTCAAAACTTTCTTGCAATTCATGAATTCCTGCCACATACAGTTCAAATTATTTTAAATGTTTCAATATTGGTTTTGTCCAATTTAAACAAAATTTAATGTTAGTGCAATTGTTTCAACATGGATTAAAGTATGAAACAATGACACATTTTGTGTTGTAACTCATAATCTAGACATTCTAGCATCTTAAACTTTTTGTTGTGAATATCTAAACAATGTTGCTATTTATCATGCACTGATACAGAAATGACTGTTCAGGTAGCTTAGAGAGAAAGTCACCTTTTCACTGGGCACACTTTATATATATATATATATTGTACCGGGTGCATTCATATGAAATGATCCAGCGTACTCTACTTGCTAGGTGTAACTGGGTTTAAACCTTATTTATCATAAATTTATAATTTTATATTATAAATATTATGTGAATGAACTGGCTCTTCGAGCAGAGAAGAGAATATCATCGATAGCAGAGCTAACAACAATACCCACAGTCAGACCAAGCTATGCAACACATAACACGATCACATTTCCAGACTGTGGACCATCTCGACTTCCAAATTCAAACCCCTACTATCCAAGCACTTTATTTGTTTCAGAGTAAACCCTGAGCACCAGCTAGTTATGAGAACTAATGTGTTTGAAAAGTAGGCCTGTAATTCAGCACTCGAAATATCCCATGACTATCTCAGTCTATTGTAATACAATAACAAATTATTTCTTTAACTAGTGGTAAAAAGAATTAACCGACAAAATTAAGCTTAAAGATAATTTATTTAACTAGATATTTTTATTGTAATTCTTAAATACTTTTATAAGAACTTAATTAATTTAGACAGTGATAATTATCTATAATGACCACACACATTCTTAATTCATATAATAAACTAGAATATAATACAAGCATTAAATAATATTTGACATTTAAATATATACATAACATCAATATAAAATATTCTCAAGCATTAACATACATGACCTTTCAAAACACGCACATTAACAGTTTTTTATGCGTGCTATAGAGTTCATTATTATTTGACTCTGGGAGGCTTCAAACTATTGCAATGCACTCATTATTAAGTCATATTGTATATTTTAGTAAATGAATTCATGATCAAAGTTCAATATAATTATTTATATAACAGCCACAAATGTAATAGGATTTGGCTTAACTTGATTTATAGACACAACGTAGTGATTGATTATGTATTAATTGTAAAGCAACTCATAATATGGGCATATGTTAAACCCATGTATGAAAATTAAATGAAATTATTTATATAAAGCTATCTTGAATTGTGTATAAAAAGAGAATGTGTTCTCTTATCCACTCAATGTTTGCGTACATTTGACGTTGAAATGTGTAAAACTTATCAATTTCATGCCAATTGTAAATAAATATATAATTAATTTAATGTATTTCATTCTCTGTCTCATTATTGATCTAATTCAATCCAATTCTAATTACTATTTATAGTCTATATGTGTGAAAACTATGCATTAAGTTAAATTAGATTAGTGATATATTTTAGTCAATTAAGAACCTTTCTTTTATTCATCAGTCTTATTCAGTCTCCGTGACCTATGTCGGCTGTGTGGAAAGAGGTATACCATGTGTAATTTCAAGGTGGTCATTCATAGGGTATTGAGTCTTGGAATCCTGGTTCATGAGTTGAAATGTGGTCAGACTTGGGATGTCACATTCCTAGTCTGGTCAGCTTCGGTCTCTTTTGCTTGGATTCTGAATTCTGTTATGCGAATGTACAAACTTGACTGTTACAATATATATATATATATATATATATATATTGTACCTAACTGAAGTGTCACTTAGTTCCAAGAGGTAATCAAGGTTATCTTAGCTTAACCTTTTGTTTAAAATTTCGGATTTAAAAAAATAATGATGATGAAAATGGAAATTAACTTAGTTAATTATTAAAATAGGATAATCTAAATATTTTAATAGTGTCAGTTGGTTTGATAAGGGATGTTAGGTAATAATTTAACATAAACAAATGTTAAAAAAATAATTGTGAATTGATAAATAGTATTAAATGTATTCTAAAATAACTACTGTATAGTCCATTTTAATGTCTATAGAATAATAATTAGATATTATAAATAAGTTGGAATAATTAAGTAATAAATTTAAAAAAAATGATATGTAAGTTTTTATTGAAAAAATAAGAATATTTGTTATTAGTTTTGTAGTTTAGCATTCTAGTTATAAAAATTATTTAGATTAAATATTCATTAACATTTTATTGTTGTAATTTTAAAAATAATTTTAAACAATTAATGTAAGGCCAGACGTATGTGAGAATATGTGCATGCATAGACATGGAAACATAAGAATAAAAAATTATTTAATTCCAATATTGTTTAAAATAAGTAAATAAAGCAAATGTGTGGATAAAATTATTTCAATGAAATATTTAAGGGTTTAATAAAAGGTATAACTTTAAATTTTGTATTTATTACTATTGGGTTGTATAAAATATCATTAAAAAATGTTGCATATTTGTTAATAATAAAATTTTGACTTTGCAGCTGAGAGTCACATGGTATGGGAAAATTATATTGATTACGTCAGTAGATTGATTCCACAGCTGGTTTGTCAGAATATTAGAATTTAATAAAAAAATAGTTTTTATTGGTTTTTATATGAATTGTAGGTGGATGAAAAATTGTGAGATAAAACGGAGATTGAGGGGTCATCCAGGGGCTTATCTTGTTTTGATTCAACTGGTGCTGGATCTTAAAATTTTGTTAATAAAAGTAATTTTTTTTTTTAAAGAACTTGATATTTCTAAAAAAAAATACAAGTATGTTTAAAATATTTAAAATCGTCTTGTAATGATGGAGGGCTAAAGGAAAGGTAATCCGTTTTTCTGACAATTTGAATTTCAGTCGAGGCATAGAAATTATAGTAAAAAAAATGTTTGGAATAAATGAAGCATCTCACATATTATATGACTTTAATTTATTTATTTTTCTTTACTTGGAAGTAAGGTTAAATAACAAATTATTAATCATTTCCATAGATAAGCATTCGGTTGCATTAAACTATTTTGAAAGTAAAATACTAATTGTTTTTCCTGTTAGATTAAAAGTATATGTAAAAAAAAAAAAAGAGAGAAAAAAATTTTAAGTTTAAAAAAGAACATTATAAGGAAGCTACTACGTTCGATTACAGTGAAACTATAAAGAATGATTTTTAAAAAAAAAAAAAAAGTTATTACTTATATCTTGACTTAAGTAAAAATGATTTGTTTAGCTAAACGCAAACAGATAATATATATATGTTTAAAGGATAACTCTTATTTATACAGTAAGAAAGGACAAATATTCGGAAATAAAACTTTAAAGCAATATGCAATGATTAATAATGAATTTATAGTTATTGAGTACATTATAAATAGTCATACTTGCCAGTATTTATAAATAACTTTATGGCATTAATTATAGCTTATAAACGGAGAAACATCTTGAATGATAAAAAATTTCTACTCTCATATTTAAAAGTAATCAAAGGAAATTGGTTTTAAAAATAAAACAAGTCTTGGAATATTATTAGGAAACTATTTTTAAAAAAAACTATATTTTAAAAGAAGCATTTTCCTAAAAGAGGATAAAGAAATTCAGATAAAGAGATATATATTATTATTATGATATACATTTTTGAACTCAGGATCCTATAAATAATTAAAGTGTGTTCAGCTGAAGAATTTATTTTGTTTTATGCCGGCTTAATTTTATTATTTAAGTTTTTTTTTTAATTGTTTTTAAAAAAAGTATTATTAAGGAACTATTGAACATTTTCGTCTGAAAATCATTTCCATGTTTATAAATGTATTAATTGAAGCTTTGAATTTGGATTGATATCTTAACCCTTTTCCCGCCTCTTACGAGGTACATCTGACATCACTCTAACTCTGCCAGTTCTTATGCTAAAATATTTGTTTGACAGGGATTGATTAGGTTTTTAAAAGTTCTGTAAGATGGTGCCCTCTTCCGAATTATTTTACAAGTAAAAAATAAAAAAAAATGCATTTAAACCTAAACAAAGAAAGAACATCGGTTGTGATTGGTTGTTAGCAAGCTCTCAGCCGAAAAAGACATTCTGATTGGCTGGAAAGAACAAAGAAACCACCTGATCAAAGAAAATAAAGAAAAACGCTGAGATTTTCATTTCGAATATAATTTTAAAGAATATTAAGTATATATTGAGTAATTACAAATGATTTTCAGAGAGAATACTAAAAAAACAAAATTATTTTCGAAAAATATTGAAGATTTTAGTAAAAATATTTAAGATTTAGCAAAAAGAAATATTTACTTTTCTATAACGTAAAAATCATTTCATCATGACCTTTTTGTTTATATTATAGCTTTTATGTTGCTGAAATTGAATATTTTAGAATAAATAAATAGCAATTTATTTTTGAAAGAACTTTCGTTCTCTTCATAACCTGAAAAATTAGTAATATACTTTTTATAAACGTATCTGAGTTGAATTTAATATTATAGGCGAATATGTTTTAACAATAGGCTTTGTCTTCAGTTTGTGAGTTGGCCAATTAAAAGATTTGATTTTTACCTCATACAACCAATAATATAATTAGTGGTTAAAAGGTTAACCTGGATAAATTGTCTACACATTATTAAATGGAAAAATCATTACGGAGCTGAAATATGAACTTGAGTTAATGTATTATTATTTTTTTATGGTCTGTTTTATTGGTTTGAAAAAAAAAATGAAACCATAAAAATATTTATGCTATTATTTTTTTGTAACAGTTTTTGCATAAATATACAGGTAAACTAGAGTTATAATTTTAAAACAAAATAGGTTTATTAGAATGAGCAAATATTTTTTGCCGTTCTTAAGTATATTTAGTTTATTTATTAAGCATTACACCAGCTAGTTTCTATTTAATAATTTCAGTTATAGAGATTTAAATATCACAGTTTATTTTCATATAAATGGGATGCTTTACTCAGCTTCATTTTAAATTTACCAAAGAAGTTTATCAGAGAGTATCTATTTATTTGTTTTATGAATGTTATCTTAATAATAACTATAAATATTTTCTATTCATCGAGAAGTAAATATTCTTGCATTTAATTTACAATTTTAAAAGTCCACTAGTCACTATATTTTAGCATTTAATATTTTGTTATGTGTGCATTGTGCCTTGCCTAGAATTTTATATGCATTTAATTTTAAAGCATTTTCTACAGTAGTCAGTTGACACATAGTTTACATTGTAGGTTCGAACATTGGGTATACGTTTTGTATTATTTTTATAAATTTCTTAGAAATAACTTACTTAATTTAAGGAAAGTATATATCTTGCTATTAGTTAATATTTGGTAGCCTCATAGAGTTAGGCTTAGTTAATAATTTTTGAATATACTTATGGAGTAGATAAAATCCTCCATCCTTATTGTATTGTATTTCCATGACTTGATAGTGCTTGTTCCCAAAAGAGGGTTATTGTCTTGTATTTTTCAGTGATGATGATCACATTTATAAGCATTGGAAATCCCATGAGAGCGGATCGTGCTTTTCTGGTGTGTTTTCCTATTCCCAGATGAACTGTAGATGAATTCCAGACATCTTAGTTTTGCCTTGAAGTTAGGTATTTTTGAAAGCCACCATATTTTTTTACAGCTCTGAGGAGCCTAGTATTTTATATTTTTTGCCTATCATTCATGATGACTTAATGCTAATTCCACCACAGTAGGTGATGTTGAATTTGTTTTTTTTTAGATTTGTGATGACAAGATATGCTTGTTTGAGGAAATTTATTTCTTCAGGTAGTTGAAGCTAATTTAAGGCTCATAGGTATATCAATGTTTGAATTGTGTTACTATGATAGTTTTATCAGGCACAAGCTAACCAACAATAAGTTATATTTATTTTAAAGTATGTTAAATATGCATATGGTATAAGTGGCAATTCACACATACTAATTTAATATTTTCATCCAGAATTTCGCCGCTGGATTTGTAAGTTTGTTACATTATTAACTTTAAAACAGTGAGGGAATAATTTTATGTGGACTAAATTTATTTAAAAAAAGTATAACTGATCTCTGATGAATGACTGTCCCATATACTTAATTTAGTTTAATTTTAATATTAGCTTAATCTGATTTAAACATATCTCTAGCTATGATATTAGTTATATCTGTGAAACTAGTGATGATATTTTTCAAAAGTATTGCTGAATATGCTTATTCCAACTTAGCGTTTGTTAACTTTAGGAGTATAAAATTAAGTAGGGTTTTCAATATTAACCTAGTTTTGTGTGTTACTCTGATTATTAGATGACACCATAATGTTAGAAATTAGTCTAATAAAGAAGAATAGTAGTGTGCTTATTAAGTACATATGATAATTAAAGTTTAAAGTATTTTTTGAGAAAAGTCTAATTATTAAAAGAGAGTAACATTGAATAACCTTTGTCTGTTATTAAGTGTATTAAGTGTAAATTAAATAAAACTGTTAAGAGTCCAAATACTTATATTAAGTCTTAGTGCGGTATTGGCAATGTTTGTATTCTACTACATTTGTAAACATTTCTTCTTGGTATTAATAAACCAAATTATTATTATTTCAAAAGTTTTGTTTTGTTTGTTTTACTTTTATATGAAAATATATTATTGTCTTGGGTTCCAAGTTCACAAGTCTTAAAATTTTTTAAAGTTATTGAATCTTCAATTCAGACATTCACAAGTATGTTCTAAGTTAATTAAATATAGTTGATATTGTCTTGAAAATTAAAAAGCTATGTTAAAATAAATGATTCTCATATTGAATCACAAATACAGATAATTGCATTATAGCAGATACATAATTAAATACTTAGTTAAAAGTTTATTTTTTTTAATTTATCAGTATATCTTTTCAGACTAAAAATTATGCAATATCAGATTAACAATATTAGTACTTCCGAAGAATATTTTAATTAATATTATTTTAAAAGCTGCACATTATCTTATATTCACTGCACATCATCGATCATCATCTTAAATCGTATATATTTAAAGAATTCTAATCCATTTGCATTTGAGGTCTTTAGTGGTTGTCTGTGAGTATGGAAAGGCATTAAAAGTACCCTTGCTCTTTTCTTTGCTCAAGTAATATCTTAGATAATAGGCCATTATTAGTTTAAATTTAAATTGATTCACTAAATTTTGTGAATTAATATTTGTTTTGTTTATTATTTTAAGATTGAACATATTATAATTATTTTATGGTCAGCTAAGATGTCACTTATTTATTTATTAATCACAGTAATTCTTTATTAGGCAACTTAACTTAAACATTAATTTTGCACAAGAGTTTTAGTTTTAAAATCCCTGAGGTTATTTACTCTTGTTGTTTTAGTAAATATAATTCTGTAAGATAATCTTTTAAAGCAAAGTATCATTAGTCTTATTCAGAGAGTGTATGATTGATTGGTAGGATTAATATGGTAATTATGGATTAGTGATTTTTAAATAATCCTTGGTATGGTTTAGTATTAGATTATTCTTAATATACTGTAGTCGTTATAGTTCAGCAGTGTTGGATTTGAGCTTTATTTGATTATACATCTCTGGATCATCATGTCTTTTCTTTAAATTTATTGTAACCCCACTGAGCCGAGTCATTTAGAGTCTCTCATTTATATTTCATTTCATCTCATTTCAATTCTATTCCATTTCTTTTCATGTTATTTCTCATATCCTTCTATCATCTTAGCCATTTAAAACATTCATTAAGAGTTTCTTCTATCATCTCATTTCATTTCTCTCTCCTTTATTTCATCTTCTTCTTACATCTCTCTATTTCATATCTTTTCAATCATCTCATTTCTTTTCTCTCTCCATTATATATCATTTCTATTACTTTTCCTCATTTCTTTTCCCTCTCAATTCTTTTCTTTTCCATCATTTATCTTTATCATTATCATTACCTCCATGTCATTATTAGCATTATCTCTTTCTCTTCCTTTTCCCCTCTCTCATTTCATTAGTAGCATTATCTCTCTCTATACTTCCCTTATCATCTTCTCCCTCTTTCTCTCCACTTACCTTTCATCATCATCATTTTTACCACCATTTCATAATTTTCTCCCTCTATTCTCTTCCCATTTTATTTCTTTTCTTCTTCTCTCTCTCTCTTTCTCCCACCCCCCTCTAATTCTATTAGGTTACTATATATATATATATATCCCTGATATATATATATATATATATATATATATATATATATATATATATATATATATATATATATATCAGGGACAAAGCATCTATGTATTGAATGGAATGAGTGTTTCAATGGAAAAAAATCACTACAACTTTTCAAAAGCTTGAATTAAAATTCAATTTAATAAATTCACTTTCAATTGTTTTTGCCAACAGTTGAATTGTTATTATATACAAAAAGAATGAAATTGACTAATGCATTCCTGTGGATTATAAGAAGTTCAAACAATGCTAAGATCTAATTTACAGTTAAATCTTTTAAGAATGTTAAAAGGATTTGGAAGATAAAAATATATTGATAAAGTATTATCTATATTTAAACTAATCACAGTCTGATTAGAATGAGCAATTCAAATTCATTATTTTTTTGTATGGAATTACTATTGACTTTTAATTTTTTTTTACTATCAGTTGAATTGTTTTTATATATGGAAAGAATGAACTTGACTAATGCATTCCTATAGATTATAAGAAGTTCAAACAATGCTAATATCTAATTTACAATTAAAACTTTCAAGAATGTTAAAAGGATTTGGAAAATAAAAATATATTGATAATATGTTCTCTGATTTACAAATAAGAGTTTCAGATTTTTTTAGATGTATGTAATATATATATATATATTAGGCACTATTACATAAAAATTGTTGTGGCAAGTGAAATAAAAACATAAAAAAAGTGTGCTTCTGTTCCTAAAAAATCATGCTTCATCACTGATATATATATATAGAAACAGTCAACCTTAGTTCAAGATAGAGTTTCATGATTCTATCACAGCCTACGTGTCATCATGCTTTTTTGTTGTTGTTGTTGTAAAATGTATATAAACTATACGTATATTTCTGAGAAGCGTCTATAAGATTTATAAATACAAATCTGAAATAAAAATCTTTAATTATTTTAAATATTAGCTTTTATAGATGCGACTCAGATATGCGTATATGACAGGAGCTTATATATATAATTTAAAATATTAAATAATTTTGTGTCTTTTAAAATTGTATCTTTTTTTTACTTTTATTTTAATACTGTAATTAGATTTTTTTTGTCATAAAACTACATATAAATTCAAGATGGAAGGGTGCAGTTGTTGACTGTCTAAAATAATTAAAGGGGTGGGAAGTTTGTTTCATGATTTAAAAAAAAAATGAATTTGTAAATTAAAGTTAAGAAAAAGTAAAATCTAAAACAAAGCTAATGGATTTTAGTTAGCTATTAACATTTTTTTGTCAAATCCATTTCCAAACAGGAAATTGGTTTGAATTGATTTTAGACAGCTATCTCATGACTGCATCTCTACTAACAATAGAGTAAACACTCTTTTAAATTAAGGATCCATTAGAGCCAGGAAATCTAATTAAAACAAACATTCTCTGAGGGGCTAAAAACTGACATAAATAGAGCTAAAAATCTATTATGTCAGAGTTTGGTCAATCGTTGCTAGATGACTTCATGTCCATTGAAATTTTGAGGGTCTAAGCTGCCTGCCCTTCATCTTCAGCCCAACTCGTGCCAAGATGTAGATCCAAGAATGTCACCTGCCACAGAAGATTCATCAATACTTCACTGAATCCTGAGGTAACCAGCCCAAAGACAATATAACCACCTTAGCCAATTCTAATTTGTAATTTAATTTGTAAACTAATGTTTTCTTTATGTTTTAATTTTTTAAAAGCTCACTAATCTTTTGTATCAATTCTCTGCTATCCAAAATAATCATTCATCCAACTCATGCTTCTTATTATTTTTATAATTTAGTGCGGTTATAATTTAATTTGAATAATATTTTTATATTTTCTCACTTAATTTTATTTGTAAATGCCATTTAAACCTGGTCTTACGAACTTAGAAGGGGGGGGGATTAATGAGTTCTTGTTATTTATTTTAAATATCTCGTAAGACTGTGTTTATACTTTAAATGAATACCTGTTTTTTTTTAAATAAATGTTTTATTGTAAATTTATACAAAATGTATAAATACTTTTGCAATCTGGGGTGGATATTGGTGTCCGTTAGTTTTTATTAACTTCTTATTGATCATCACCACCACAAAGGCTGGCAGCTTAAATTTGTTTTGTAATTTGCACTATAAAGTGCATGAATTTTAGTTTTTGTTTTCTATGTTAAAATATAGATTCAAAAAGGGGAAGCAATGCACACTTCATTAATAATAGTTTAATTTATAATCAATGACTTTAGATTACATAGGTCATTATTTTAGCATATCATTACGTATTTGTTAAACCATTTAAGGCTTTTCTTTAATATTTACATTTAGTGATTTTATATTATTATGATAGCGTTGCTAGCATATGTCCAATTATTCATAAGCCACATAAGGCTTTGATCTGATTCGCCTGTACCTCACTCCAGGGAGTCACGATCCTTTTTGTTCATCATTCTTCTTCAAGTATATATTTATATACTGCTTTGAGTCACCTGTACCTCACTCCAGGGATTCAAAGCTTCGTCGTTAGGGTCCTTGTTCATAATAGAAGTCAACGTTTACTTCTAGAACATGTAGGTTAGAGTAGATGAAGGAATGTATAAATGTGCCATGGTCCGGCCCATAAAATCTTCCTACCTACCTTTTCTGCCTGTACCAATTTAGCTTGAAGCTGGCATGTATCACCTTTAAAGAAAATTGGAGAATGACCTTGTACTTGCCAAATGTCCCATTTCCTCTTGCTGATATTATGCTAGCACCACCATTTCTTATAGTTAGTTTTCTAGCCTGTTTGGCAAAGTAAATCATAATGGTATGTGATAATAAAATATTCTTCTCTTAATATTTTTGTTGGAGTTTAAATCCAACTTCTCATGAAGCTGCCCGCAATTACAGAGTTTTGCTATATTCTATCGTTAAATGCTGAAAATGTAAAATAAATAATGTTTTAGTCTACTGATCAAAATGTATCCTGTTTTAATTGTTATAAAGAAAATTTCCAAATGAAAATAAACTTATGTATTGAAATTGTATAATCAGCGAAACTCTATTGTAACTTTATAAATATATTTTTTTTTGTATAAAATGTCCACCAAGCCACTCGAATAAAATCATTTTTGTAACTGCTGCACTAGATTAATATTTGTCGAAATAAAAATAATTGTAACAAGTTTTTTAAGTGGTTGTAATAAAAATAAAGTTTTACAAGGGTAGAGTTGGTTATATATATAAAACTCATCTTTAATTCTGTTCAAAATAAATATTTCTATTTTAAACTTTAATCCAGTTGTTTGGATCTCCTTATTAATAGTTATCATTAGGTATAATTTTAACTTGATATCTCAGGTTCACCCAATCTCGTCATCATCATCACCAGTTGAGTTCTCATGTAAAACGTTGTAGCACCGGGATGGGATATAAAACATTTATGTGGTATCACCGTAGGTGTTGTTCATAATGTTATAGATTTGAGGAATAGGCAAATAGGTTAGAATTCATGATCGCTCCTGACCTGTGTATCTTGGGCATGAGTGGATTTGGGGTACTTTTGCTTAGATTCTAAATCTTGTTGGATGGACATACATTTTCGACCGGTACAGTAATGGAACAAGCTGTTATGCGTGCTCCCATTACATTTTAATATTTGATATTCTAATTTAAGATTTTGCTTAACGCAAACAAAATAAATTATATTATTTACAAAAAATATATTTTTTAATATTATCATTATCAAACCATAATTATTTCATATTTGAAATAAGCACCCCCCCCCCAATTCTTTTTTATTTCTTAATTGTTCTTTTCTTTTATTATTTTAGTAACTCATATAAGTGAATATAATCAACTTTTACTGCTTTAACATCAGTAAGATAGCTCATATAATAATTTTGAGAGCAAATACTATACATATTAAATCTTTTAATAATAATAATAATAATAATAATAATAATAATAATAATAATAATAATAATAATAATAATAATAATAATAATAATAATAATAATAATAATAATAATAATAATAATAATAATAATAATAATAATAATAATAATAATAATAATAATAATAATAATAATAATAATAATAATAATAATCATGATGACAAAATTATATCATTTATATTAAAGTTTATATCTTGCATGGTTTAGTGCAGTAGCAGAATAACATACTCTGGAGCATAATGTTCTTAAATGGATTTCAATTCTGGCATTACAGGGCCATTCAATTATTTACTCAAATGGTTTCCCTCAAACTATTGACTCATTACTGATGGTAGAGAAATGGCAACAGAATCTGATGAGTCATCGGATTCTGTTGTCATTTATTTACTATTATTGTGTTAGTGTTATACAAAAGCCATATTGTTTGTAATAATATTGCAAACTAATATGATGTACAATTTGGAATTTATTTTTAATGCAGTTTATTATTTGATTGGTGTTTTTGTGGTTTATTTATTAGCTACTACCCCATAAATGAGGTATTCATTTATCTTGAAGAACTGGCTCTGGAAAAACAGCTAAATAAATGAATTCATGTTGAGTAAGAAGCAGGAAAGTGAGATTCATTAAGCTTGGGATTTTAGTAGTTTACCAATTTCATATCACTGGATAATTAAGAATAAATATATAAACAAGTGTTGACCAATTGTGAATGACTAGCTTAGGTTGGTTAAGGTTTGCTATTTGGAAAAAAAATTCTAAGTTTGTTTAAATCCTGAAAAAATTCGAAGCTATACTGGGCTGCATTCAAGCACCAGCTTATAAGTATGGTGGCTGGATGTACTAACAATTAATTACTCACGATGCCTTTATATTATACGAATATATATAAATCATCTTACTTTGTTTATATTTTTTAAATATTTTGAGCTATATATACCCTGAAAAGATCTGATTTAAATATTTAACTATTAAAAGATGTATATTGTAATATAGTTTATGTAACTCACTATATTTATCTCCGTTTAAATAAAAAATATACATATATTAAAGAATACTGATTCAAATAATTTAAATTATGTAACGAAAATGGATTATTCAAATTTATAAAATTAATCGAAATATTGTTTAATAGCTGCTATCAAGAATTTTATAGTCGTTAGAATTATAATTTCGTAATTACATATTTTCTATTTTTTTTTTCTATTCAGGGATCAATCATTATGAGGTAATCTAACTGAAACAGCCCAGCAGAATCTGATGCTACTATACAACTAAAATAAACACATAGAAAAAAAAATAAACACATAGAAAAGAAAGTAATAAACTTTTAGAAGCGAGAAGCAGGTTATCAATATTGTTTTTAAATATGTAAGAAAATTAGATGTTTAGCTGGATTTTCGGTTTTGCTTTAATGTTTTGTGTGATTAAACAACAAGTGAAAGCTATAATGGAAATAAAGTTTTTTTTTTTTTTTTTACTTTGTCATATTATGCTTGGACAAATTTTTTGTAAAAGATGAATGTCGTTAGAAAACATAGCAGAGTTCTGCATTCATTCTTAGAGATATTTTATGTTTCTTTTTGCTATGGGCTATTTGTTAGCTTTGAAACTGTACAATACATATACGACAGGCTTCGTAAAGAAAAGTAGAATTGAAAGAGCTCAACTGTTAGATTCACAATAGAGGTGGTTGTTTTCAAGTAACACTACTGTTTTGTTCTGTTAAAAATTTTGAAGTCTGACAATACAATGCTATATCAAAACAACAGTTTGGTCATTGATTATCGACTGAAACATTATTCATTATCTCAATATATTTGATTATCGCGAAGATTTAAATTATGGTTGTTCTAAATATATAAACGCACACACATAGACACACATAATTTACGTTGTACTATTTATTTGTAATATATTTATTATCTCTTTTTCTCTCCATATATATATACCGAAAAGAGTAAAACAGTTTTTAACTAGTCTACTTCAGGATAAATGTCTCTCCAATAGCCCTTATAGAAGAACATCGAAAGAAAAGGCAATATTCATCAAACTGTCCAATTGGTGAATATTTTTCTATTCTTGTTTTATCCTCTAGCTAAAAAAAAAAAAGGGTAGATATCCATTTGCTGACCAATATTGAATGGTTATTTATTTTGCCTATTGTCAATTACTTAAAAGAAAAATTCTAAATGTGCGCCTATTTACAACAATCACTTTTTAATAGATGCTTAAATAATTATTATTTTTATTATTATTTGAATTATTAATAAATGTAGGTTTCAAATTCATTAATATTTGATGAAATATGACTGAGTTTAATAAAATGTTTTATGTAGAATTGAACAAACTTGTACATACTTTGGAATGAAATCAATTGCTTATAAAATTAATACAGCCAAAACTAGTCAAAGGGAGAGCAAAAAGTAAAATTAAGCACTGAAAACAAAAATTATAAATAAGATTAGTATACAGACTTTTAAAAAAATCATAGTAAAAATTGTTGAAATAATTTTACTTCCAATATCAAGATATTGAGTTTTTATTATTTGCCAATTCGCAATTATATTTCATTCTATTATTATTAATTCCTTTTTGAATTATTTTACAAAATTCCAAAGATTTACTTTTAAATGGATTCTTTTTTAAATTCATAAACTTTCTTTTCTTCTTATATTGCTTTACCTCAGTTAAAAATTGATTGGTAATTTAGAATATCTTTTTATTAAATTTACTAAAGTATGCCAATATTCTATTTTTTGTTAATATTATCTTGCTTAATAATTTTTGTCTTTTATAGCGCTATAGTTAATTAAATAGACTAAAGGTATCTGCTGGAGGTTTGCATCAGATTCTAACATCTAGATGTAGTGCTCTCAGTTCCAAGGCTCCTCACTGATGACATCCAAAAGCCAGAAACTAGTCTGTGGATATTGGATGAGTGTGCAATAGATTAGGATTTTATGCACAAACCTTCCAGCATCCTTTGATTACTATGGCTTGTACTGGGTGGCACTGCTGTATGGAAAGTTTGCTACTGTTTTAACAGCTTGTGTACACATAGGAAATGGTGATCATACAATGTTTTAATCTATTCAGTATTTATTGTTAAACTCTAAAATGCTAAAACATATTTACCCTTAGATATATATAGAGTTAAACTATATCAGGAAAAAATATAAAGCTTATAAAGGAAACTATTCTAAATAGTCATGTGACTGAATTTAAGCTTGAACTAAGAATATAATTTATGCATAAGCTTAACAAATTAATATTTATCAGTATATAATTGTTTAAAAACTCAGATTCATTAAAGTAGGAAACAAATTATTAACATTTATTTTATTGTCTTTAATTATACTTATATCAAATAAATTTTTTAAATAATTTTAAATTATTATATATCATTATATTTATCAAAATAGTTTAGATTAAGCTCATCCTAGCAAGATCAGTATTTAGGATTATATACTTGCTTTTGTATTGATATGTGAATAATATCACTACTTTAATCAAAAGTATATATATATATATTTTATATTCATAATCCAAATTGTAAAGAGCCAAAATATATTAATTAATTAATGAAACATTACTTTGTTTAATTTGTATTAAACTGCTATAATATCACATGATCTCTGTTTATTATGCCTATGCAGTCTGTTAGCACAATAGCAACTTTCTCCATAAAATATTGTCATCTAGTGCATGCCATGGTAATAAATGGATGCTAGAAAGTTAGTGCATCAAAATCCCTATCTAATGGCTAATCATCCAGTATTTCCAGACTATTTTCTAGCTTATAGTGTTCAGCAGTTAGAAGCTAATTAACTTGGATTAAAAATATTATTAATGTTAACTAAATAGTTAAAAAGGTGGCTGCTGTAGGGTTTCATTAGATCGAGAGATTTTGGTGCAGTGCTCTCAGATTCAAGACTCTGCACTGATGAAAGCCACAAGCTAGAAATTAATCTGGAGATATTGGTTGAGTAATCACTAGATATGAATTTTGATGCATTAATCTTCAAAGCATCCCTTGATTACTATGGTTTACACTAGATGGCATTATTATATAGAGGAAGCTGTTGCTGTATTGTTTAGTTTGTAGTATATCTTTTGTTCATTATCACCAAAATTTGGATTAGACTACTAATCACTATGATTTCACATTTCAGTGACGAATTTAAAAGATTTTACAAAATATTTGTATATATGAATTAGTTGATTTTCAAATGTTATCAGGGATAAATAAAAATAAATTATATTATTTCTGTGATAACTAACTTGTCAATTCTGCTATATTTGATGGGATAAACAACTAGTTCTGTCTTATAAAATTGGCAGCTCAATTTGTAGAGTTCATTCAACATATTTTCATTGAATGAAAATAAGTTTCTAAGGTAAAGTGTAATTTAACCTTAATTTTTGCACACATTTACCATTATAGCCATCAATCATTCCAGAAGTCAAGGCAATCTCTTACACTATATGTACATTAAAAATATATACATTGTCAAGTAATCCATGTAGCACATGTTACACTTTAAGTTCATATACACCTTTTTTTTTTAAAGATATACAAACTTAACTTCATACAATATTTATTTAATTATTTTTTAAATTTCTATTCAATCATATATTACTGAAACATATAATCAAAGACATGTGGAAAAGATAAATAATCCCAAGATGTATATTTCATGCTGAACCAGCACTCATCAGTTGGCTTAGATCGTAATCTCTTATACATTTCTTCAAAACTTATATATATATAGTGTAACGATATATAAATATGTCGTTACATTTATTTAAAATAAAAACTTAAAAGTTCGCAAATAAAAGTAAAAAATTAAACGCTAAAATTAAAATATTGTTAAACGTATATATATTCGCACAGATGCTAAACTTTAAAAATATTTTTTTCATAAACAAAAAAAAAAGTATTTGAACATATTTTTTTTAATAAAAAAATACAAGATTGAAATATAAAAATATTTTAATAAAAAAATAACTTAAGTTAAAATAAAAACAGGTATTAATTAATTCCTGTAATCTGTAAATGGAAATGATTGTTTATTAATTATCTAAAAGCTGTGTAATTAAAAAGTCAGATGAAAAGTTAGATAAGAGAAGAAAGATTTTAGCTTGACCAGTGGAAGCAAATAAAGGCCCGGACCATAACGAAAAAACAGAACAGTGACGTTTTTGTTCATGGAATCCATAGGAGGACTATAAAAAGAAAAAATATTGAGTTCCAGTCAGTTTTCCAACTTGATTTTGGTGAGTCGAGCGACAAGACACACTTGCCGTCCTCACTCACTTATTTTAAAAATGCAAAGACTGTGATACCAGAACAGAACCAGCAAATGCTACCTCCAAAATATCAGACCGGTCTTCCAGGAAAGTCTCCGGGGGAATTGCCAACGGGAACATGGACTCTTCTACCATAAGCTATATGAAATGAACAATTATTGAAATCAATTAAGAACTTTCGTCAAGTTTTACAAATTGATAAACAAGCCAACTTAAATGTTAAAACGGACTCTTATCTGACTTTTGTAAGTTTTTAAATCAAATTAATAATGTTTAATTTTATATGTTTTCCGATTGATAAACATCATTTCCATTTTTTTTTTTCTTATTGTAAAGATTATTTAAATGCATGAAATTTAAGTTGTTTATAGACGCTTGCATGGATTCGTTTGCGGTTAATTATATTTTGGTTTTCATATTTGATCAAAATATATAGACATTCAATAAATAATGATACCTTACGGTGAGTATCTAAAATGTATTTATTCGGATGTCTTTTAAGTTATTGGTGACAATGCAAGTATCTTATGGTGAATACTATTGGGTTACGTATAAATTTCCCTCCACAATTGTCAGTAATCAATAATTTTGTATTTTGATCGTTTATGTTTATTTTGAAATGTTTTGACCGTGGAATCTATGTAATCGATCTATACCCAACATTTTTAAACAAATCTGTGCAAACGTATCTAAATGTTAAACTTAAGTCGGGCGTGAATGGCTGTATAGATTTGTAAAGTTATATTAGGGGAGGGTAATCTTAGGTTATTTGTGTCATTGTTAAATTGGGTCAATGGATTGGATATATTGATGTAGTTAGTAGATGTAGTCAGAGATTCGCTACTGGCAGAATCGCTGCATACGCCGCACTCTCCCGTTTTGCCTATGGAAGGAATTATAAGACGCAGAGCGCAGTTCCTTTCTATGGAGTTTTTTTTTTATTGCTCTTCTTGTCTGATAGATGTCATATTCCTATCTGATGAGGGTCAATGCCTTCTCTTAACCTTTTTGGTGCTGTCGTATTCCGTATTACATTGAATACATCGATATATCAGATGAATTGATGCCAGGTTGACTGCGAATTTTAGCCTAAGGTTAAATAGGGATAGAATATTTTATTTTCAAATGCAAATCTATGTAGTCTATTCATACTCGACTCTCTAAATAAATAGTAAACTCATTATTTGCAATCTACTTAAATTTAGAATTAAAGATCAATATAAAAATATAAACGTTAAATTTATTCCTCAAAATTTAAATATTATTTTATATGTGCGTAAATAAATATTTTTATGTGTTAATTTCTGGCAGTGGCTTTTATTCTTTTATATTTAAGATATAAAATTTATATTTTATTATCTCTGCATCTCCGCTGAGCTAGTGACTTGGGCTAACGATGGGAATAATTAAATAAAGTGGAATCTTAACAGCGCGTATCTGCCTACTCTATAAATTTTTCTAGGCGTAAATGCCTAGATGGCGCCCTTGTGGTGCAGATATTGTTTTTGCGGTTAGATTCAATCTTCACTTTCATTTCGATCGTTATAATAGGTAGCAAACTACTATAATTTACTTGACAGGTTTAAATTTTTCTGCACTCACAACTTTGATAGAAACAATTTTATGGAAATAATATTAATAATGTTTACTGGGTATTTACTAAGCTAGATATTATTCCTAGTTCAAATATATACTTATATCTCATTTAATGAATAATATATATGTAGTGTTATAGAGGTATCAACCCCTGATTTCCTTGCCTACCTTGACAGTTTTGATAACTTTCACTATACCATTATTGCTGTATTAACTAAATCATAGATTTTCTACATCTGGTGAGACAAACAACTATTAGCAGCTCAATGTGTATGATTCATTCAACATATTTTTATTACATAAAATTAGCTTTCTAAGGTGATGTGTAATTTAAACATTATTTTCACACACATTTCCATTACACATAGTAGTAATATATACTAATTATAAATTTTTGATTCTCCCAGGTTGAGGGCTTCGATTTTTCTTTGTTGTAAACTCTCATTTGCCAAAATTCGATGAATGACATGATTGACCAGACAATTTTTTCTCTATATTGTAAAAAACAACAACAACAACAATAAGAAAGAACAAAGCAAGTTGTACTGTGAAGAAGACATACAAATATATGTGGTGTTCCTGAGTGTTTCAGTGATTGATTTAGCACTGTTGGTGATGTATCCAATTATAATTGTATTTCACACAATAAGCTTATTGCATTTAAAAATTTTAAAGACTAATAAAATGGTGAATGAAAATAAAAAGAATGGAGAGTAATGCGAAATAATAGAAGCAAATACTTCTAAAATTAACTGTGAAGAAGATAGCTTATAAACTTTGGAAATGGACGATGTCCATCCAGATAATGATTCATACAAAAAATAAAGTATAAAGACATTAGTGAAGAAATAAAAATACATGAGAATACTGCAACATCATTACAATTAGACAGGATCCAGATGATTAAGACACTATTTAGAAAGCTGGATTTTAAATTAATGGACATAATCAAAAGCAAATGGAGCAAATAAACTAAACTATGAAAAATAATCAATAGCAACTGGAGCAAATAAACCAAATATTGAAAGATAATCATAAAGATAATAAAAAACAGATGAATAATTTTTGCAAACCCATTTAAACTAGAGCAAAAATTAGGTGATTCAAAACAAATAGATGACAAGAAAAAAAAGCAAGAACAAACTGAAGAAAAAACAATGGATCAAATCATGAACAATGAACAAGTTCAATTGCTCTTAAATTCAGATAATGAACCAGAAATATATAATGAACTTTTAATTTTAAATAAATCTGAACCAAAACTATTTAAAGAAAATGTACAAAATGAACATAAACTGTTCAAATAAAAAAACAAATAGCAGAAAGTAAACCTGTTGCACTAATACAAGTAGATAACAATGAAGTAAAATTACTGAAAAAAATTAAAGGCAAATAAAAACCAGTAAAACTAAAGATCCAAATACATGAGGATTAGCCTGAAAGCTCGTAACTAAAGTCACATGAATTAAAAAAAGTGATATACTATATCAAATGCCACCCAAACTCTTGCAACTGGATAAACAAATAAAATTAAAGTGGAGCAAAGTTTCCTTTATCCCCAAAATAAAATGAAATCACTGTAAACACAAAAAGAAAATTAAGACTTGACTCTCAAGCTGATTAATCTATTGGATAAAGAAAACCAATAGCATCAAGCAAAAATTAACTCTGTGTGTTATATTGATGTATTGTATTTCTACAGAGTTATGCATAACAAGAATTTTACTGATTGTCAACTTTACTTACAACTGAGAAGAAATAAAACACAATTTTTTCCGACACCAATTTCCACAGTTACCATGAAAATAAAAAAAACCAGCTAGACTCTATTGTCAAACTATGCTTGAATGATCTTATTTTACTGATCAGTGACTGGATAAACAGCTTATAAAATGCTCAATGGACACCCAAAAAAAAACTTTTAATAAATACAATCATTTTGTTGTTATTGTATTTTTGTTTTTAAGTTCAAGAATTTGAAATGAACAATCTGTTATTCATTTCAACAATAAAAAAAATGATAAGAATTTTTTTCTTCTAAGCAAATTGGTATGCAAATTCATTTTTTAAAAAAAGAACTAAAATGAGGTTCAAGAAATAAACTAAATTTTGGTTATAAAAATCAGTTTTTTTCTTAATCAGTGACTCGTGAATAAAAAGAAAGAACATTGCAAACAGTTAGCTAAATCTAGTCTGGAATACTTCCGCATCATATTTTGAATAACCCTAGCTGAAATGAAGAATTAGCACATTTAAAAGACAGAATTTATGAAATTATACTATCACCCTGAATAGGCTTTTAATATTTGTCAGAAAGAAGTAAATGACAATTATTTTCTTTTGGATGAGTTTTATATTTAAATAGTGATTTGTACTTTATTTCCTTTGTTACAGAATTATCCTGAAACTCATCAGCATAAGTTTGCTGTAAATACTGAGTTTGTGCAGTAGCAATTAATCTCACACTTACAAGGGACAGTTACTTTACAAGCAGTTGTCCTGGGTTAGCAGGTTCGCTTCCTGGCTGATGCTATGACACATGAGAAAAAAAAGATGTACGTATTTTTTTCTACAATAAAATTTCAATTTTTATGATTTTTTTTTTGAAAAATGCAATTTCTAATTATTTTTTTTCTCATTTTTTAGATTAAGTCACAGAAAAAAAAATTTTCCCACAGAAATGGATTCACTGATTTCTTATTGCAATTTTAATTTTGAATATTTCAGGGCCTTTATGGAAATATAATATCTACATTTACATTATATTTTCTCATCACTGATGAATACTGCCTTTTTTTATTTTTATTTTTTGATAAAAATTATAGCTATTATATATATATATATATATAAAATCAGGCTACACTGTAATATATAGAGTATTTGAACACAGCTTTTCAAGCTCTCTCAACCCATCCACTCTATCTCATACAACCAATACACATACATGACCACACACATGTGAAAAGAATAAATGATCTCCAATACACATATTTCATGCTGAAACAGAACTCATCATTTTGTTGAGATCATCATCACACACACACACACACACATATATATATATATACACACTCGGTGCTCTTAATATAGTAGTTTATTTTGATGTTTATTGACTTGCTTTGTAAAATCCACTTTCGTATACAACTGATACATGTGATCACACACATGTGAAAAGGATAAATAACCCCCAATATACATTTTATGGTGAACCAGCACTCATCATTTTGTCAAAATCATAATCTTCCATACATATGTATACTCACTGCTCATAATAAATTTGTTTATTTTGATGTTTATTGATTTGATTTGTTTTTATTCATTTTATTTTACAGAAATTTTTATTTGTTTGATATTTATTTTTTTGAATACACTTTTTACTTGAAAAGAATAGATATATTAGGCCACCCCCATTATTCAATAATATAATAATAAATTAATTATATTTTTCATATATTACAATTTACTAAAGTTCTCTTTGCATAATATCTCATGTACTGTTCTTGCTGTTATTTTTTTTTGCCCCCACTAAAACCAAATGTATTTCTAACCAATAACCTGAAAAAAAGAACAAGATCTGAGTCTGCAAGTAAAAATGAGAGACACAAATTCATCCAGTTTTAATAATTTCTGCTATGAAAAATTATCTCAGGTAAGTGTTGTTATATATCTTTTTTTTCAGCATTTTATGATAAATGTGATGATGTTGTTTATGAAAATGTCATTTTAACGTTTAACTTTCAAAATTTAGAATGTGTGAACCAATGTAAAAATAAACATTTTTAAAAGTATTAAAAATCTTCTTTTTAAACTTTTTTTTAAAGTAATGGCTATTTTAAAAATTTTATTACATTCTTTTATATTTTCTCTTTCTAACAAAGTACATATTTTTATATTTATTGCAGTCAAACAGAAGATAGGTTATAAATTCTATTTGTTATAATTTTTTTAAAAATTCAAGATGGTGGACATGAGGGGGAAAGGAGTTACTTTAAATAATCCAAATTTTAAATAAAACTTATTATCTGGCTATTATTTAAACCAGACTGACAATTTTTAAAAAAGCAGTGAATACGTAATAAGTTCTCTTTACTTGTTAAAAATATTTTTTAAAGGAAAGAAAAAATAATTATTATATATCACATATGTACACTAAGTTTATGAATTTTATATAAGTTATTAATAATAGGAAAAGTTAAAGAAATAATGATAATCATGTAAATGCAATACACACATATAAATTGCCTAAATTTTAAATAACTGTAGTTAATGATGTAGTTATTTCTATTAGTTTCATTCAATCATAGTTAAACTTATATTTGATAACTGAATATTGAATTTTATATAAATAGATTTATATAAATCTATATGCACAGTTGTTTGTTCAATGTTTAATAGTTTATATATGTTCACATCCATATGGAAGAATACATTCCTATCAGTTTATTGAGTTAGGGACTAATCTCAGAGCAAGCCATTCCTGTATAAATTGTAGTTGTATTAAATATGGTTTAGGACAAAATACCATTCCTTATAATTATTGTATAGAACGTTTATTCAGTTAGAGTTAGGACCAAAAATAGACATTCCTTTATAGTTATTATTATAAAAGTTGTTATGTTTAGAAATAGGATCTAAAAAGACCATTCATGATGATTATTGTATTAAAGATAGTATTCATGTTTATTCTATATAGAACATATATATGTGTAATAGGAGACATGCAAGTCAAAGAAATGTTATATTTATAAATCCATCCATGCATAGAATTATATTTAAGTTTTTGAAGACAGGGTTAACCTCTTCTAAGAAACAAGCATGGATTACCATTCATGGCTTCAAGTTACTCAAAAACCATCAAATGTTTGAGCTATGGTAGTGTTTTTATGCTTATTTTAAAGCTTAAAATGTACCGTAAGATGCTTCCCTCTAGAATTATTTTACAAGTAAAAAATCAATAATATTAATATAAAAAGCTACAATGAAGAGAGAAGGCAGGATTTTTGAGATGCTGATTGGTTGGTTTGCATTTTGAACAATAGAAGAATGTCTGTCATAATTTTCACTGCTCCAACTTTTGTTTTGACTTTGAAAATGAAAATTAATGTCTTAGAATGTTTTTTTATTATTTTTTGTACATATTATAAATTATTTTCATAAAATATGTTGAAAATATAATTATTCTAGAAAAATAGTAAGATTTTAGTAAAAAATTGTATACTTTTACACAAACATAAATTTAAAAAAAAAAAGAGCGCTAACAACAATTTTGACACATGTCAACAATTTTCATCATCCCAAGCTTTTTATTTTATTTTCAAACAAAAATGAATAATTTAGAGCATTTTTCTGGCATTTATTTACATATTTTAATGTACTTTGGTAAAATATGCTGAAAATATAATTAGTTTAGAAAAATAGTAAGATTTTAGTAAAAACTTTTAGACTTTTACACTAACATAAATTGAGAAAGAAATCAATAAATGATGTCCACAACACTTTCCAATTTGTTAAAAACTTTCTTTTTAGGTCTTCCACTGTTAAATAATTTTATAATTATAAATAGAAATTTATTTTTGAAAAAACCTTCACCGACTTTCATAATCTGACAAATTATTAATATACTTTTTATAAACAAATATAATATTAAAAGATGAATATATTTTTACAGCTGAGTTTGTTAACTGACCAATCAAAAGTTGTAAAACTTTAATTCACTTGGTCGATAAAAATTAAATTTTTTTTTTTCAAGAAAAGAATTAAAGATATGGTGAATATGACATTATCTATAAATATATTGATACTATGATATATAAAGATTAAAGAATTTTGTTAAAGAAATAAATTGCATATTAATTAATGATTATACTTTGTAAATAAATTATTATTATATGATTTGTTAATTTTATTAAAGAAAATAAGTTGTACATCAATTAGTAAGTATATTTTTAAATAAATTATTGATGCATAATTTGTTACTTTGTTTATGTAACATTGCTTGGTCTACCATCATTCATTGGAAGTAACTTATCTTCTCCACAATTTAGCCTGACATTCCAAATGGGGCTGTGTAATGGTTTATTGTTTTTATATATATATATATATAAAAACAATAAGGAAATAATATAATATATATATATATATATATATATATATATTAGTTTATTTCCTGATGCTTAATGCCAGGTGATGCCTGCATAATTTATGTAAATAAAAAATACAGAAAATGTAAAATTGCAAAATATATTTAATAAATAACAGTCTTATACATCAAAACAAATCACCTCAAAAGCTTCCATCAAGTCTGAGACAAATATCTTCTATGGGTTATATGTATACATATTATTTTAAGTAAGTACATAAACACATCTAAATTTTGTAAATGGTCTAATTAAAGTTTGTGATGTAGCTTTAAAATTAGAAGAATGGAATAAATTATATTAAGAGGGTGACAGTAATCAAGAGCTATTATTTGTTCTTAGAATTCTATCATATAATAACTTTATACATGAGTCAAATACACCTAATTGACTCACATTCATGACCATATGATGACAATAGTTTTAATCTAAACCATCAAAAACATTTAATTAAATTTATAATCAAACACAGCAAATAAAACATATAGGATAATCATTGAGATCTTCATTTTTTTTAGGATAAGTACTTTCAAGTTTTACAATTTAATATTTTTCATGAAAAATTTTATTATAGGAATTGTCAAGGAAGTATAGAATATATGCTCAGTACTTGTATGCAAACAAATAATACTTCCATTTGGAGTCAAGGTTTAAAACTCATTCAGTTAATAAATAAAATAGCTCATACTACGGAAGTATAAAGTCATTTCCTTATATAACAACACCTGTACCTAAGCCTGAATTCACTTTCTCCAACATTTTACATGAAACCCTGAAGCTTATATAGTAAAATAAGATTTAGAAAATGGAGTAGAAAACATTTAAATACATATACACCTTTGGCAATAATAATTCCAAGTATTTATATTACTTTAAATCAAAAAGTATTAATGATAACTAATTTGTGTGAGACAACAACAAAAAAAAAAACATTTAAGAGAACAAGCATTCTCATCTTTTTTACTTCAAGCCAAAAGAGTAAAAATGACTTCCTGTGACCATTTTTCAATATAGAAAAGAATATTATAGTCAAAATATTTGTTCCTAATATATAAACTCTCACCAGTATATTGAATTGTCAAAATAAGTATGAGTAGAAATGCTCAAATACCTCTAACTACAGTTTTTGAATTTCAAGTCAGTTTCTATTGTTTAGATGTAAGAAATGGTGTGCAATCATTTTTCACAATTTTCAGCTTACCTAGAGAAATTGATGCTGTACGTGAAATTCCTCCAGAAAAAATTGTTACTTTAAGAACAATTGTAACTGGCCAATATTGGATTGCATTTTGAAACAAGTTTGTGAAGAGTAAATTCCAAAACAGTGGCACTTACTATACATATAAATATACAGCAGCCACTCTGTAAACAGTATGGATATTCCAGCTACAAAAAGGAAAAAAAAACTGCTCTAGAAATTAGTTTTATAGTGATTATATAAGCCAATCTGTGAAACACAAACACTTCGTCATACAGAAATGCTGTTTCATTTTTTTGTTTGATATTTTGTGTTGTCTTTTAATTTCTTCAGCAGAAAACTGTTCTTTAAAGTACTTCAATACTATATCTAATTGTGACTTTCCATTGCACTTTATTCTCTGACATATCTTTCCAATGGAAACATTCAATATTGCACTTCTTTAGAACGTTTTGGAAATAATTATTTATTAACCTTCCAAAAATACCACCATTCTTTGACTTACTGTATTAAAACATTAATAAAGAAAATTTTATATAGTTTATTTTAAAAGTATTCCCCTTCCAGTTGTATGCAATAAATAAAGACATAAAAAGTTTTTTTTCGAAATCTTTAATTTTATATTTAATATTTAAATACAAATATATTGTTTATACTAAACTTAATGTAATTAAAATGGGTTTGAACTCAGACTTTCAAACTCTCTACATATATCCATTCCATCTTATACAACCTATATACATGACCATATAAAAAAAGATAAATAATCTCCAATATACATATTTCTTGCTGAACCAGCACTCGTCAATTGGTTCAAATCATTATCTCATGCACACATATATAATCAGTCAGTTTATATTAAGATAGCAAATCTTCAAACTATGATGGACAAGCTTCAATTTTCTCCACCATCCAATTTTTCAGCCATTCATATCATTGCAAATCTGGTGATGGAACGTACGAAGCCCCTATTGATACCGATATTATTATTGTATCTATGTTGACTTTATTTTTTTTCTCCTGAAATTAGTAACGATTAACAAATATTAGAGAGGGTATACAATTATTGTGAAATGTGGATTTGTTATTTTCAACCAAATATCTTTACATTTACTGATAACTTCTGTGAATATACATTCATTAATAATTATTTATGTTCACTGTACCATCCGAATTCAGTGCAACATTTTTATATGTATATTATATAATCACATAGACAAGTAAATACATGCAATTGACAATTATTACTGATGACAATCCAATATTTTACATTCAATAATTAGTTTTTTATATATATATATTTCTTTTTATAGTCGGAAAAAGCGACTTTCCAACAGTTCATTTAATTGCATACATATTTCCGATACATACTGTATATAAATGTTTGATTTCTTTTAATGAAACGGTCTTTTCAAACTAAAAAAAGTATAATTTTTTTTAAAAACCATTTAATAATTTTTTGACATATAAATTTGTAGAAAAATAAAAGTATTCCACTTGTCAAAGAGTTTAACCTAATACTAAACTTTTATTACAAATAAAAATTAATTTCAGATTAAACGCTCCTTTTTTTTCTACACAATACAGACACAAATTTAATGCCTGTTTTTAAAGCCGCAGTAATTTATTGACATTTTCTTCACCCTCTTATTTTAAAGTAAAAAAAAAGTAATAATTTTCTCTTTTTATTTAAAATGTTCAATTTTACCATATAAATTATAAGTTCTTTTGTATAAGTTTATTTATCAAAGTGTAATCTATTTAAATGATTTTTTTCTCAACTAGGTCTATTTTTTTTCTTTAAGAATCTTTTTTTAACTTTTATATATATATAAAACTAAAAGAAAAAACAGCAAATACTTCAATAGCCTAATTGTGTGCTAAGTATATATTGAAAATGATTTAGACCAATTTGAACAAAACATAGGAAACTCAAGTGGCGTAATTGGTCTCATTTAGAAGACGGTCTTTTTATTGCTGTAAATTTGAAAATAGAGTTCAAAGTAAGTCGTGCGGATAGAATGCGATTTTTTTCATTTGGATAAAAGATGAAAAATCAGAGCTTAGAAAAACGCACCACATCAAACGACTGAACGCTTACGAACAGTCAGCGCCATTAGCCAGCGTTATTTACATAATCTTCTGGCAAGTATATTGAGTATTATACAAAACTGTTCACACACACAAAAAAAGAACTTTCCAAAGTTCTTTATTACTACTTATTCAAAGTCATCAGACCATGAAAGCTCACAAAATAACTGCTAATTGTTTCCCATTTTATGAAGAAAGCTCGATTAGAAATCATAAAGTTATTGAAACTTTTTATTTATATAGTTTAATACCGAAATTGTACTAAGGTGTGAAGTTCGACAGAAAGCCGAGTGGGAGATTTGTTTCGTCGGCTGGCTGTTTGAACGCAGTATCCTTGCAATTACGTCAGTTGACAGAAATAATTTTCTAAGATATATTTGCACTTGTCAAATCAAAGCTCGATTTTAACAATGCCAACGTCTCATAATTGTAGTGAAAATATAAAGAATTTTTGTTTTCATTTTTGAAACGTAATAACATATTACAGTTGAATGATTATGTTTAACACAACAAATGTCAATAAAAATTATATTTCTTTAACCCGTAATGATATCCTTTCACACAAAAACCAATCAATAAATAATGAAAATATTTTAAATAGTTTTGTGTATTCATCAAAAAGCTTTTCAAATTTTATTTCAATCAAGAATAATAATTGGCTTCAAAGCCTTTTTTGCTTTAACGGAGGCTTACAAGTTTATTAATCGCGCTCACTTTTTTAAAGATTTCTAAACTTATATATTTATTTAGTACAAATAAAACATAGTAATAATCAAAACTGTATATATTTCTTCATAAAAATACATTTTACTTTTTTTGTTATCATTAAAAAAGATAATGAAATCTTTTGTTTCATGATATAAACTTTATTATTGTTTGCCATAATTTAATAAACAACGTTGAATTACGATCAACATTTCTCGGGTAATGTAATTTAGATGAAATAAAAAAGACAATTAAAAGTTAATTTTCATGTGCATATTTAATTTCGTCTGACATTCACATATTTATATTTAAATATTAAATGAGTAATGTATATTTTTCTAGTTAATCTAAAGCAAAATTAAAAAAAAGATTATAATAAAACATATATACATAATCCAGTTGTATATGCATTATATCTTGGTTACATTATTCACAATTACAATGATTGAAAAGTTGACACTGCTTCATTAAATTGAAATATTAGTTATCAATATTTAAGCAAATCTTTTTTTTAAAAAAAAAGTCTTCTCTAGGACTCATAAAGAATTTAATGGCATATATGTGATTTGAAATGTTTTAAACTAATCGATAAAAATGTTTTTAAAACTGCAAATCCATTAAGTGTATACCTTTTGTTTGCTTGTTTTTAAATACATATTTGTAGTAAGAAGAACGCGTATTATTCAAGCTAACTAGACCAAAATTAGTTGGTAGAACCAAATAGTTTAAATAACTAAACATATACGAAAATATTGTTGAATAAAATAACAAATTAAGAAGTTTTGAAAAGAGTAAGGGAAAAAAGAAGATTGATTATGGTAAACAGAATGAGAAAGAGAAACGGGTATATACTAAGAAGAAATTATAGTTTAATGAAAGTTGTTTTGAAGGGAATAGTAAGTAGGAGTAAGAAGAAACGATGGAAAAGATTGACATTTTTGGACGATATAATAGATGGTAAGAGTTATGTGGAATTCAAGAGTTGGACAATGAAGAGAATGGAATGGAAAAAAAATAGATGAATTGATGATGTGACTATTCTCTGGACTTGTCTATGGAACAAAATACTATTGATGATGATGCAGGAATACTAAGCAGATATAAAACAAAGTCCAATTATGCAAAGGTATTACTATTAGATTTAGAAATAGTCTGAAAATAATAACTAGACAGTTTGAAGAAATGTATTCTTACATAATAGGAAGAGACTAGCATGTACTTCAAAATGAATTATAAACAACTGCTATAAATGAAATAATTTAAACAAAATGTAAAATAATACAGATGATAATACAAGTGCAATGCTATTAATTAAGCATGATTCCAAAGCTTTTGTGGATTAACAAAATTTTCAGATTTAAAATAATTCAGTAATATCTCTTCAATACAAATCTTGTGTTTTTAAAGCATTTACTTGCCATAAGTATTCAAAATAATATTTATATATATATTGTAACGTTTTTCACGTTTACTTTGTTTTGGTAGGCCTTTTTTTTTTTACATACTATGAAGTGAAAGTTAATCAAGCTATGAAGATGGAAAATTGAAATATTTCGTTCATATTTCTAAGAAACATCGCTATATTTTCTGATTAACTGGCCCACTAATTATTGCAACTTACGCTGCTGGCAAAATCAGCTTTCTTATTTATTTTAACAAGGGCGCCAGGAATCATACAAAAATCCGCTGAAATCTATTATGTAGCACATCGTAAATTAAGAAGAAAATAATTTAAAAGACTGGAATTATGGTTAATGGTTTTCCATAACTTTATTTATTTTGAGAATATTTCTCCCAGGGTTTAATTAACAAATATTGGCAAAGGTAAATTACACACAATAGATTATAAATAAACTCACCATAATAATGCACAATGAAAAGTTGATAAAAGCAAAATATTTTACTCAAACAAATTAAAATATTTAAAAGATAAATTACTAATAAATTGGAAAGACTACCTGCATGCTAACCTAGACATGAATCAATTAATTAAAATAGTTCATATTACACTCAGGTTTCTAAGGCCATAAACAAAAGTCTCTTGAATAATAAAATTAATGTCTCTATTGGGATTATATCATAAGCTTATATTTGAGATGGTTTGCAAACAATTTAGTCACAATTGGGATATGAATAATCTTATCGGTGAGTTTTGTAATACACATTTTGAAGAGCTCATTGAAGTTAACTAGTTTCACTCTGTCAACATTTTTGAAGATTCTTGGCCCATCCTAATGGCTAGACTTGATAGTTTTTCTGAGTGACCTATACGATGAAAAGTATTTATATACATCTGTTCCACTCCGCATGATGATCCACCTCAGCATATGAGTAATGGTAATCCTGCATATGAGTAGTCTGGGATAGAATATTTTCTCTTTCCTGGACCTAATGAAAGCTGCTAGTTAACCTTTTAACCACTAATTATATTATTGGTTGTGTCAGCTAAAAATCAAAGCTTTTAATTGGCCAGCTCACAAACTGAAGACAAGTCAATTGTCAAAATATTTTCACCTTTAATATCATATTGACTTTATATTTGTTTATAAAAAATATATTAATACATTTTCAGGTTATAAAAGTGAACGAAAGTTCTTTCAAAAATAAATTGCTATTTATTTATTATAAAATATTCAATTTCGGCAAAATAAAAGCCAACATATAAACAAAGAGTTCGTGACGTAAATGCTTTTTACGTTATAGAAAACTAAATATTTCTTTTTGCTAAATCTTAAATATTTTTACTAAAATCTTCAATATTTTTCGAAAATAATTTTGTTTTTTTAGTATATTTGTATTTAAAAATTATTTTAATACTCAAATTGTACTTTGGAATACTTTAAACCATATTCGAAATGAAAATCTCAGCGTTTTTCTTTATTTTCTTTGATCAGGTGGTTTCTTTGTTCTTTCCAGCCAATCAGAATGTCTTTGTCAGCTGAGAGCCGGCCGAGAGCCAATCACCAATAAGTTTCTTTCTTTGTTTAGCTTTAAACGCGTTTTTTTTGACTTTTTACTTGTAAAATAATTCGGAAGAGGGCACCATCTTACAGAACTTTTAAAAACCTAATCAATAACTGTCAAATGAATCTCCTACCGCTAAAAATAACAGAATTAGAGTGACGTCAACTGCTTACGAGAGTCCTCGTAAGAGGCGGTCAAAGAGTAAGGAAAAGACAAAGACCCAGTTTTAAGTTTTTCTGACTTTTTATATCTGCGAGCTATTTTTAGACTTCTCTGCACATCCATTTTCTTTTGTCCTTTTATCAACATACAAGATAATAATCTTGTACATTCTTTTTTTAATTTAAGTTATAAAATCTTTTTTTAACATAATTCCGCCATCTTTAATCGGAGTTAGAAAGATTTTACTAATTGAAATCTGCATGTGAAATTCTCTTTCTTTTAGTTTATCTGGATTAGTATACCTGCATGTCTTTTAATATTTCCAATTTTAACTTTTATTTTTAATTACATAAAAAAAATATGAATGCAAAATTTAACTTTCATTGTTCGTTAAAAAAAAAAAAATTACACAAACTAAAAAAAATAATTTTAAATGCATTAATTTAAAAGATCTTTAAATTTACTTTTTCTTTTAGCTTTTACCAAATGTCAATATATTTGTACCTTATATAAATAAATGGTACAATATATTAAATTGTCCTTCATGGTTAAGAAATTAAACAACCCTCTTTGTGAAAAAATATATTAGAGTCTGTATTTCAAAATAGCTAACTTCAAAATGATATCACTTTGAAACTGTATGCTAATATTAGATCTTAAATATTGAAATCAATAAATATGAAATTTACTATCTGCACATCATACACAAAGATTACAATTTTTAATAGCAATCATTTAAGGAAAAAAATGAATTGATAAAGAGTGAGATCAAAGAATGTTTTATTCATATGTAATATTAATACCTGTAATATATATATATATATATTACAGGTATTATATATTACAGGTATTAATATTGACACTTATATATATATATATATATATATATATATATATTAAGTGTCAATTGAATATAATCAGTAAATTAAAAACATTTGCAAGACTACATTAAGTTTTTTTTCCAAAACAAATTATAGTCTAATTGCAGTTTTCAATCTTTTTCAATTTGCATAAAAAGCCACAAGAAAACTGATCTTTAAGAAATTTAAAAAAATTCTAAATAATAAATAAAATGCACTAACTTCTTTATACTAAAGGGAAAAAAAAAAGCAAAATAATAAAGTAATCAACATCAATTTTAATCTTTCTGTGATCATGTAACATAACTAAATCAAGGCTAAAGTTTGAAAATTTTAGTTTATTTTATATGTGACTTTCAATTGAATGTTTTAGAAAAAATAAAACTATTTTTGGCATAAATTGTTATTAAAATTAATTTAGACATTTACTTAAAGAAATAAAAAAACAATGCCAACTTTTAATTTAACTAAAATAATATAATTTTCTTCTGGATTTTCATAATATAAGTTTAAATTCTTTTAAAAATATAATATATTTACAAAAACAAAAAAATATTGTTATTACAATAAACAACTTTTAAAATAATGTAATATTGAAACAAAAAATTACCTTTAAAATTCTTTTTGTTTTATAAATGTAATGTGAACAGTGATGCCATTTTGTGCAACTCAATTTCTGTATTGATATCTATACTATGGAATTTTTTTATCTATTGATAATCCTTAACATTTAGGAATAAAAACTTAAATATAGATTTATTACTGCTCTTATAAAATATACATCATGAAACAAAAATGTCATCAAAATTTTTTTTGTGATTTTGCAAGTATAATCAATATCATTCTGAGATAGCATGGAATAGGCCAAGAAAAAATTAAAAATAGTAATAAAATCAGAAAATATACTAAATAAAATTAACAAATATTTTATTAATTTCATAATGAACATTATTTTTTATGATTTTAACCCTCCTGTACTCTGACAGATTTCTATGTTCTCGCTAGATTTAAGCTTTCAACTAAAATGTTACATTATTACATTTCTGGTGTATCCAATTCATTTTGAAAAATGAATGAAATCTTTGTTTGATGTTTGTTTTAAAAATCTGAATGAATTATTTTAATAATTAATAAATCTATCAATTTATGCTTTAAAAGTTTTCAATTTTTTTATGATATCACTAAATATAATAACAATCAAGTGAGTGACCTCATTTTTAGAAAGCTATGTTTTTCTGTGACCATAATCTCTATAGTAACAATATTTAGAAGAAAATATTCTTTTATATTTAAAAATAAAACATTTCTGTAAAACATAAATATATAATAAAATTTATTTTTTATTTTTAATAATTATTACACAATTATGATACAAATATAATCATAAACTTTCCAAAAAATTAAGTTTTTAGACCATCAAATTATTTTCTCTATGGTCATAATATATCCACAAAATACACTTGGCAATATTTGTGATCACCAAGTAAAAATGTCTACCTGTCAAACCGTGGTTTCAGTTCCTTTGTGTATCACTGATTATTCAATTTTCCCCAGTATCTTTTAATGTTTTTTTGTAGTTAAAATATTAGAAAATTAATATACATGAATTTTAAAGCCATAAAAAAAGTTTCATAAAATTTTCACCAGGCAAGAAATGCAAACTTAATTGCTAGAAATCTCAAAGGAAGCTTGACCATGTGGATAAAAGATCCAATTAAGATAATGATAACTCTTTTTAATGGCACTATAATATCAAAAATCACAACAGAAATCAATTATGTTTACATTATCATTTGCCATAGCTTTATCAACTTTTTTCAATAATTTTTAGTTGTCACTTGTGCTAATTTTATTAAAATGCTGATAAAAGAGTTTTTCTGTGAGATAATATGCAATGAATAGAATCCCACAGACAATTCATTAAACATTTCTGGCTTGAAACTATATGCAAAGTTTTAAAGAAAATGAAAGATATTTCTTGAATAGTTTTACTGGATCGCTTACACTGGAAAACTATGAATCAAAATTTATTTATCACATTCTTGAATGATATTAGAAATACTTTATGTATGTAAACAATAATGTCTAATTATGTACATTTATATTAACTTGCTGTGTCTGTGTATGTTTCTGTCTGTATTTCACACATTTTCTGTGTGTGTTTCTGTCTATATGTCCACATTTTTGAATTTTGTTCCAGCTGAGATTTTTTTTTTAGTTTTAACCATTTTTGTTTTTAATAAAAAAAAGTTTGATAAGATAAAATATTTAATAAATAAAAGTTCTTTTTATTCAGGAGTTTCTGCAACATGTCTATGTTATTGTCTTAATTGGACTTTTTCATGTGGCTCGATAATAATTAGCCTGAGTACAGTTTGTCAGGTACATTTTGCTGATAATATAAAAGTTTTGTAATATTTTAATTTTTGAGAATAAAATAATAGTATGTCAAATTAATTAAATTAAATGCATTTTTTTTATTTTTAACTATTTTGTTTTTAAGGAAAAAAGTTTAAGATAAAATATTCAATAAATAAAAGTTCTTCTTGTTCAAGAGTTTCCATATCATGTCTATTGTTTTCTTAATTGTTTTTTTCATATCTTATTATTAAATTAACATTTTTGTCAGATATTTTTTTGTAGTTTATAACTAAAAAGTAAAAAATAAAATATGTAAAAAAAAGTTTTTTTTAATGCTGCAAAATATAAACTGTACTAGCCATTTATAAAGTAGAAAAATAACATAGTAACCTGACTTAACCTGTATGTTTTACAGTTTGATGTTTTATCAGTCCAGAAGTCAAGAAATTGAATTTGTATATTTCTTCCTCTTTTGAGAGATTTTGAGATCCTTTTTTTTTTCAAACTTTAAAATTTATATATATATATTCTAATATTTTGATTTCAAAAAAAATTCTGAAGTTGTCAAGATAAATAAAAAGTGGAAATTTCAAAGTATGGAAAGCTACACAATAATGAGCACTGATTATATTCTTGGTGGTTTCAAACTTTGTTATATTACTTTGAGAAAATATTACAAATGATTAAAAAATCTTGAGTTTTTGGAAAGTGTATGATTATTTTTGCATAATAATTAAATTATAATTATTAGAAATTATTTATTTTCTACTGATTTCATTTTTAAATATGAAAGATTATATTTTTCTGAGTAATTTGGTATGAAAATTATGATGACATATAAATATAATCTCAGAAAATTATGTCACTAAGATAATCTGTTAGAAAATATGGCAATCTCATAAAAATTACTAAAATAATTTAAACTTTTAAAGCATAAGTTGATAGATTTATATTTTTAATATAAGCATCAAACAAAGAAAATTTCATTTGTTTTGCAAATTGACTTTACCTCTTCTGAAAGTTGAATGTTTTGTTTTGATTAAAATCTAATTTTTAAAATAATTCTGAAAATCAAATGTGATTTTTTGAAATTTATTTAATTTCTAAACAAAAATATCTATCAAATGAGATCAAACTTATTATATTCTGATAAATAATAATAATTTAATATTAAAATGAATGTTGAAAACTTATAGCAAATGTTAACAAAGAAAACTGTTATAAACAAAAGGATTAAAAGTAGAAACAAAATCTTGGTAAATTTGTCACTCTTGAAAATATTGGAGATCTTAAAAATCTAGACTTGTTATAAAACAATTGGAAATTGCAGGACTATTGTTGCTTCATAAAATCATTTGAGTCATTTTTGATTTTTATGACTTATTTGAGCCTCAAATTGTTTTATAACAAGTTTAGATTTTTAAAATCATTGATATTTTCCAAGAGTGGTAAACTAACTAGATTCAGTTTTTTTCTACTTTTATGTTGGTTTGCTTTGCTGTTTTTCTACTTCTTAGTCAGCTAGTACTGTCTACATAAAAGCATTATTTAAATTTTTTTTTACATATTATTTAATTTATTATTTTTTCTTTTTTTTGATACAAATACACATATGCATTAAATTTATCATGGATTGAGTTGTTTTCTAATAGTTTACTTTTTATACTGTTTTGCTTGCTAAAATGCTTCAATTTAATATCCTTCTCACTGTAAATTAATTTCAATGCAATATATATTTATTTATTTGCCATTTGGATTCTACCTGCATTTCATTTCTTATACATTTTTTCCTTTTTATATTTAACACTTATTTTCATCAAATACATTTTTATGAGTTACTTTTTATATTTGTTTTACTTTCTAAAATGTAAATCATTTCAGACAAGAATTACATTCAATAATTAATATGTGCATTACTTTTATTGATTACTTATTTTATTGCTTTTATTCAATACACTTATTGCCATCAATTAATTTCTTATGGAATGCTTTTTGTAATGATTTGCTTGCTAAAAAACAATTTATTAAAGCCACTAATAAGAACATATATTTTACTGCTTATGAATTTATTTTGTTCATTGCTTTCTTTTATATAACCCATTTGGTTATTCAAATTGAGACAGATTGCATGCTACAATAACACTAAATGATAGCAGAAAACCATAACATCAAAATATTGTAGTCTTTTTCAATAAGCCATTGTGATGCAGCAAAACATAAGATTCAAAAACTAGAATTATTGTAGCTCATTAAAAAATGCTTTTTTAAAAAAATCATATCAGTTTATTTATATGCTGCATAAATATTATGAATTGGCTTTGAACATAATACAGAAAACAGCAAAAAAAATTTTTTAAAGACAAATGACAACTGAAAAACTATGATGGTCAAATATCTGGACATTTTACTTAAGCCTGTTTGTGCAAACATTATAATCTAGATAAATACTTCAATGAATTTACTTTTTTTAATTAATGTTTTTACAGCAATGTTCACTAATAATTTATGACTAATTTTATATGCTGAATTTATCTTAAAGAAATGCATGTAACAAATATAGGAATATTTGTTAATCATTTTTTCTTTGTACCATTATAGTAGAATGACTTTTTTGAAATTTGTTAAGTCTAAAAACCCAGAACCAAAAAAGTATTTGGAAAAATGAATTTAACTGTTAATACATATATTATTTAAACAAGACAAAACTCTCTATACAGTAGAGACACCCTGTGCCAACCAGAGTAATCAATGAATGCCAGAAGGCTTGTGCATAAAATCCCTATCTAGTGCCTACTCATCTAATATTCTCAGACTAGTTTCTGGCTTATGGTCTTCGTCAGTGAAGAGCTTCAGATCTGAGAGCACTGCACCTAGATCTTAGAATCTAATGCAACCCTCCAGCAGCCACTTTTTAACTCTACTTCATTACAAAACTATGAGAATGAATGAAAATACAATAATATTTTCAATCTAAGCCCAATAGCTTTTATAGTCATATGGGTCTGAACTCAGTTCAGCACCCATAAATTTTGGTGTCTTTGGCTTTTTAACAACCACAGCCACCACTATCCTATTATGCAGGATTGATGTTAAACCACTAAACATCACATGATCACTATCTCTTATACTAGCACATAATTGTTAATAAACAAGGCAAAACTCTCCATACAATAGTGCCATCCTGTGCCAACCAGAGTAATCAATGGATGCCAGAAAAGTTAAAAGGTGGCTGCTGGAGGGTTGTATTAGATTCTAAGATCTAGGTGCAGTGCTCTCAGATCAAAAGCTCCTCACTGACGAAGGCCATAAGCCAGAAACTAGTCTGAGGATATAGGATGAGTAGGCACTAGATAGGGATTTTATGCACAAGCCTTCTGGCATCCATTGATTACTCTGGTTAGCACAGGGTGACACTACTGTATGGAGAGTTTTGCCTTGTTTATTAACAATTATGTGCTAGAATAAAAGATAGTGATCATGTGACATATACTATCTAATAAAATTACACATAACAAACTCCTCAATTTTGACATTATATTAAATAATTAAAGCAACAGATTTTTCATGATGATCATCATTTCATAGTTTACAACATCATTTCTCAATTGGTTGCAGTATCCTCTGGTAACATCCCAATGTAATGTATAATATCCTTGGGCTATAAATAATAAGCTTAAGATCTATTACATTTTACAGAATAACATATTTATTACTTTGACGCCTTAAAGTTTAAGCATTTAAATGTTATGACAATTCATCAGAAAGCAGAAATGAAAGAAACTGCAAATTGTCTCTGTCAAACATTGAATAATATTAAGAATCTATATTATAAACTAAATGTGCTAACACTAAGCTAATAATAATGTTTATAAACCAATTATTCTCAACAAAGTTTAATAATTTCACTGATAGCTCATACCAGTTCTTTTAACAGCCCCTAGTGATTATTTTGATTAGATTTGTAACATTTTATTTATAGAGTCAAATGTTTGTTTTATATCATATTTTGATAATTTTTACTTTATTTATTGTAAATATAACTTTATAAATGATAAGCATTATAAAAAATAATATTTCAAGTTTGCAAATATAGAAAAAGTCCTAAATTTGAATGTATATTGTATTTACTAAAATTTGAGATGTATTTCAATATGTGTAAGATGTCAGCCATATTTGTTTTATTTTCTTGCTTAGATTTTTGGATGGTGAATCTGTTAACTTATGAAATATTAATTGTGCTGCTATGACAATGATAATATTAATATAAAATTGTTTATTATTAATTGTATTGTAATATTGTAAATTGACTTTATTAATTTTAAAAAGGAAAATGAATATTTAAATACCAAAGCATATAGTTTGAATGAAATTATTCTTCTGTTATAAATTTTGTTTTTGTTATCACATTCATGATAGTACATTATAAACAATACAAATATTTAATATTTCAAATATATTCATTCTTTTTATTTATATAATATTATACTCAGGAAATATGTATAAAAGCATATTTCCAGTATAGTATATTGAAAATGTGATGGAGATTGTCTATTTTTTGTGGAAATGAGAAATAGTATTGGTATTGTAAAACAAATTTTTATTGTATGTAATAATTCTCAAATATTTATTTTTATTTATTGAATAATACAATTTTTATAGAGAAATGCTACTGGATAGAAGATTGTTAAAGTTACACTGACATCAGTAAAAAAAATTATAAATAGGAGAGAATAATTTGAATTCATTCTCTCTCTTGCTTTTGCTTTAAACAGAAGCATGTATAAATTTCTTTGCATGATTTTTTTTTTATTTATCTTAAAAATATATAATTAAGTGAACAAAATGAAGGAGTAATAAGCAACATTGTCTCCCTGTGAACTGGTCACTCTATTGAGGAAATGTTATGGAAAAATGACAATTTATTATAAAAGAAAAAAAGTCATTCAATTGCTTCATTATGTTGTAAACCATCAAAATATTTAATCCTTTAAAATGGATATTATCTACATTTTAAAGATGGAATACAAACATCGGAAGGTGTACAAGAGTCATATTCAGTTGCTTGTATAATTTTATTAGCTTGATTGATCAAATTTTTCTAAGATATGAATCAGTTTAATTTCTCAACATATAATCTTATATGAAGCTAGCATTATTTCATACATAGTATTTTGAAATAATACTTGCTCATGAAAGGATATCTCTTCATACAATTGTGAATATAAATTATTACTTATGTGTGTAACATCGTATAAACCAAACAATTATTATTTGAAAGAATAATCAGGATATATATAAAACATCAGAATAAAAAAAAATGTATTTTGAATTAAAAAATTTTCATGAATATACTATATCTTGATATCAGAACTGTGATATCATCCTGGAAATACTGTATTCAAAGACTCATTCAGATTATTTATTTATATTTATCATTGTTTTACACACTCACACACACGCATATATATATATAATTCAAGCAAAGATATTTAACACTGTGTTAAATATATTTGTTTGAATTATTATTATATGATTTAAAAATACAGACATTTAATGATTGTAGTTATTTATATATATATATATATTTTAAAGAAAATATTATTAGCATATTAGGCAAAAGTACCTAGAGTTCAATCATATGTGAGATACATAAATCAGGAATAATCATGAACCCCACCCTATTTCCCAAATCTATAACATTACGAACAACACTTCTGATGATAGCAAATGAAATTTCTAACAATTCCCGTCCCAGAGCATCAGCAGAGAAATGAGAGATCTAAGGATTAACTAAAGGATGACGCAATATAATAACAGATGTGCATGCATGAATGAATAAACTATCCAAAGAATAGATTATTAACGATTAATTTATTAATAAAAATATTAATAATATGGTTAAATTTGTATATAAATAAAATGGAGGATATAAAGGATTAAATACATCATGAATCTGTTTAAACATAATGAATACTCTCTGGGTTTCACATAATTAATATTTAGTTTCACATTCCATACTGACCTAAGCAACATAACTTAAGGATTAATGGATATGCAGATACCAAGTACAAGTATTAATGAAATAAGTAACTAATCAAAACGATGCGGCTTAATATGCTAATAAAAGATATCAAGTTTATGAGGCTTATATTCTGAACGCTATGATATTTTAAATAACAAATAATCTAATGAATTTTAATAATTATAAGTGGGTTTTATTGCAATTATATTAATGGCGGATTAATTATGTTTTAAATTATAAAATGTATTCAATATTTATGATTACATTTGATTTGAAAAGAGAACATTTATCTTCATATTCAGTCACATGACATTTGACTTTTATAGGATTTATTAGAAGTTATTTCTTAATGTATTTAAGGACTGTTTAATGAAAAGGTGGACAGCTTAAGTATGCTTTAACATGTGACATTGCTAACTAAATTAATATGATAAAACGAAAGCTTGGGATGGCTTAAGAGATCATAGCATTACAACTTACAGACTAATAGAGGGTACAATACAATATAAATTACTGCATGCAGACCAAATGATAACATCAGGAAGGATAAGAAGTTTCATCAACTTTATAGTGAAAATATATGAGCTCATCTGCACTTGTGACAGATGGCATCCAAAGACGTGGATGGCAGAATATTATGGTTTCGTGGATTCCGAATGTTAACCCATATAGAGCCTAGCTACACCCAAGCACAATCTTTGGAGGCAGGGCTCCACACTCTGCTGAGAAATGTACCTTAAATAATCTGGTAACAAATGAAAGTTTGACATGAAGATCTATGTACCTTATCATCGATAAGCAACGCCGAGGATTTCAGGTCTGTAGTGACACTGATTTATTAAGGCCTTAGAAAGTAATCAAATCTGGTATAATGACATGATATGATACAAGCCATCCTTAATGGCACATAATTTGCCTAAAAGACTAGTTAGAACATCAATTATATAAAGGAGAGTATACGACTCCGTTAAACAACATCAATACGTTTGAGAAGAAAAAGATTTAATTAAAATCATTGTTAGATGGCAGACTAATCAAATAATAGATTACTAGCTAAAGGTAAGGTCACAAACTTTAATTTACTGAATACTAAATTTTCTAAATCAATAGCGCTAAAATAACAATAAATGATATCTTTTAAATGATAATGGATAGTATATCATGAAATAAAAAAAACATTTTGAGAATATTATTCAACCGAGCAAATTTTAAAATTTAGTAAGACAGCTTACATTTACTGATTTAAGATTCCAAAATGGTGGAAATAGTAAAATGAGACAAGATTGGTTCGCCTGGTTAAATTATTAGCATATTAAAGTATGTATGATTAACATAAAATCAAATAAAAGTTGCCACATTCAAAAATAATAGGACAGCAAGAGTGAAACTCAGCAATCGAGTTTAGAAAATAAAAATTATAGATTCATGCTAAAAGACAGTCATTATTTTAAGCAGTTAATAATCGGCTTTGTATTACCGATTGAGAAAATAGGCAGATTACATTTTAAATCACAAAGATATTTACATAAATGGAAGTTTTATAAACATACAATTTAAACCAAAATAACTTTACATAGCTGGAGGTTGAAAATTTTACATTTTAAAGAATATTACAAGCATTTAGATGGAGGTTTTAGAGTTCATATTGTGGTGGAGAATTACCTTTAGTTGTTTGATGACTTGATGGCCATATACGTGTGTATCTTGATATCATTTTGGAGAAATACAGTCAATAAGGCAGATTTTTATGAAAATAGTGGTTGGCATCCTTTCCTAGTTTATTTGAGAGTTCATTTTATCAGTATTCACGTGGTGATGGCTTAAGAGTACAGTAGCATGGATCTGATCTTGGGAGGATCAGGGAAGCAAATTTCTTATCTACTCACTATTCATAATGTTAAAATTTTGAGTGATGTAGATTTGTCCTACAACACCTTTTAAAAATTAAATGCAGAGTATTTTACATAGAAAGTTTGGGCTGTATTTATACCCACTGAGACTACCTCTGGTAATCCCCGGATGTCCATTAATGGTCAACTGCTATACCTTTATTTTAAAATATGAACGAGATATAAGTTCGAGAGAGCATCATTTTAGTCTATTTTGAGCTGAAAATAGACCCACAGGATAAATGTTAAATAACGTAAATCTTTTAAAATAAATCTATGCCAACAAAAGTTTTTCCAAATTCAAATAGGGCATGAGTTTTGTTTGCAAATTTTCAGTTACTTTCTAAAACTTTTTTTCACATTAATTAATACACGAATAAAAATATATATGAACATATTTAATAACATTATGAGAACCATTTATCTGTTACACACACACACATGCACGATTATTTACCATGATGGAAATATATATATTTTATAATTAAACTGATATTATTAAATTAGGATAAGGCTTAACTAACAAGAGGTAAAATAATCATGTGCATATGTATACCTGCACTCCCTAGTGATTTATTACTACACAACTGAGTTCAAACCCCTGTTTGAAGGTTCTAAACATCACTAGACAGTGAAGCAAAATATGTGCAACAGATTTGACTGCTTCATATTCCCCTTGATAAGAAAATGATAAAAAAACACAATAAAAAAAAGATTCTACTTTGAATCAACATATCATTTCAGGTGGCAAGAAAACATATGGTTTAGTATCTCCATTACCCCCATCTTAATATGATCTATGTGAACTGAACCCTATCACTAATCACCATCAGTAAGATTAATTAATAATTATCCCCATCTAAACATCATTGTTACCTAACCCCTGTTGTCAATATGATCTATTAGTAAATTGCATCAATAATTAATAATTTGTAAATGTCAACTTTATAAAAACTTTTGGATTTATTCACTTTTAAAAGATTAATCTAGAAACTACCATTATTATTAGAAGGGTGTCTCCTAGGATATTCTACTTTTGATGTCATTGTTTGTCAGATTTACTGAGTCAGTCTGTCCCTTTTGGTGGATCTACATTGTTATCTCCCTGGGTCAGGCGGTATGTATGGTTTCAAATGGAGATCATTATAACCTGCAGTTTGAAATATTTTTTTCCTAAGTTGGTTTTCCAGCTCCTGTATCTCAATTCTCCAAGATCCTACAATTCAGTTACTAATTCTCTTTCAGGCACATTTCTTCCATGATGGGAGCTTCTCCATGGAGGGAGTCACCCTATTGGATTCATTGTGGCATTTATCATCACCCCATCTCACAAGCTTGAAACATCCATAATGCCGATACCTTGAAGATCGCACATCATTATTGCTTTTCCATTTGTCTTTATGTTTTTTCCCTTCATTACCATCCTCCCAGCCATATACACCATGAATATCAATCTGAACTTTGATGACTAGGTCTAAGCTTTGAATCCCATTGTTAGAGATACTAGTAGTATCAGGACCATCATTAATAGATGCTAAGTGGGCTATCTTTTCTGCTTCTATAATTTGGCTTTCCTGAGCCCTTCCTATTGTGGCTGGTTCCTTAATTAATATATTGTCTGGATGGCATTCTGCATCTATTCTCTTGACATCATTATCTGGCTGTGATCCATCTTGATTGTCGGATGGGGTTTTGGCATCACTTTAATGCGTTCAGTCTCTTGATGCAGATTCTCAACAGTATCATTTATCACCCCTTGAATCTTTTGGAGTTCTTTTGCTTGTTCCTTTTGCACCCCAATACGATGTTGCATCTCAGTTGTTTTCATCTCTTCTGAACCTTGAATCTGATGATGTACTTGGTTACTCTCATCTTTCACCTCCCTAACAGCTATGGTTGTTTCATTAATTTTTTGTTTCACCCAATCTTCCACCCCTTGGATCTTCTCAATTTTATTGAATCTTTCATCTATTTGCATAGTGTTTGTTTTTATCTATTGGAAGCATCTCTGGGACTCCTCCTTGGCCTCCTTGAACATACTACACATTAAAGCTAGTAGGCTTCGATTGTTCTCTTAAGCCCTTGATTCTATAGGCCTATTATAAATAAATCCTTCAGGATCCTTAAATGTGATCTCTGAACTTAAATCCATTCTTGTATCAGTATCTAATTCACTATTTAAACTCTCACTGTCATTTCCTGACTCACTTCTTTCTTTTACATTATCCATTTCTTGGTTAATAATTCCCTCCATTTGATCACTAAACTTATTTACTTATTATTTACTTATAACTGATTTACTCCCCCTTCCTTCCCTCAATCATCCTCTATGCTAAAACTCTCAGCATCATCCCATCTTTTCTGTTTCTGCCATCTCTACTCTTATGATGCCACTCTATTACTGCCCAAATATTTCCACTAACATATCTATATCAAACATTAATATATATATCAAAACAGATAATAAATAACAAAAGTAAAAAAAAATTGTTTTTACCATGCCTTCGTTTGTCACATGTTCCATTTGCTTCCTCAAACCTGAAATTTACTAAAATATCTTTTGATTACTTTATTATATAAGACACACAAAATATATGATATAATGACTTTCCTTTGTTTATTCATATACATAATTAGGGTTTTCTTGAGTGTTTACTGGTTGCCAAAATTTATAAGTGTATATAATACACGAGTGCCAGGCCAACACAGTAGGATTACCACTCATAATGAACTTTGGTTTGCATGCACATCAACAGATTGGATTGGTAACCTTATTACAGTTTACATACTCAATAAATATATAAGTAGGTATGATAACATTGGCATCAGATTTTTGGAAAGAAAATAAAACAATAAGTCAAAGAAAAACACTCATTAAAGTTTAGCAATAGTATACATAATTACTTATAAGATCAATATCAATGCAAAAAATCATTTTGGCAACATATATCATTTATTGTTTGGCCTATATTGCGTCTTTAGGTCCGAAAAAAAAATCTTACACATATTATTCACAATTATTTAAAAATGAAAAAAAAATTTTTATATGTGCATATTAAATGCTCTACAGGGTATTGCAGGGTGTGGAAATATTATTGAGGCCACACTATTGGGTCGCCAAGCCCAGCAAAAAAATTACTCTGTACCAGTCAGAATTGTATGTTCGTTTAACAAGAGCTAGCATCTAGGCAAAAGTACATAGAGTTCAATCATATGCGAGATACATAAGTCAGAAATAATCATGAACCCCACCCTATTGCCTATTTCCCAAATCTGTAACATTACGATCAACACTTCTGATGATAGCAAATGAGATTTCTAACAATTCCTGTCCCAGAGCATCAGCAGAGAAACAAAAGATCTAAGGATTAACTAAAGGATAGTGCAATATATAATAACAAATGTGCATACATGAATGAATAAACTATCCAAAGAATAGATTATAAATGATTAATTTATTAATAATAATATTAATAATATGGTTAAATTTGTATATAAACAAAATGGAGGATATAAAGGATTAAATATGTCATGAATCTGTTTAAACATAATGAATACTCTCTGGGTTTCACATAATTAATATTTAGTTTCACATTCCATACTGACCTAAGCAACATAACTTAACGATTAATGGATATGCAGATACCAAGTACAAGTATTAATGAAATCAGTAACTAAGCAAAACAATGTGGCTTAATATGCTAATAAAAGATATCAAGTTTATGAGGCTTATATTCTGAATGCTATGATATTTTAAATAACAAATAATCTAATGAATTTCAATAATTATAAGTGGGTTTTATTGCAATTATATTAATGGTGGATTAATTATGTTTTAAATTATAAAATGTATTCAATATTTATGATTTACATTTGATTTGAAAAGAGAACATTTATCTTCACATTCAGTCACATGATTCGACTTTTATAGGATTTATTAGAAGTTATTTCTCAATGTATTTAAGGACTGTTTAATAAGAAGGCAGACAGCTTAAGTATGCTTTAACACATGACATTGCTATCTAAATTAATATGATAAAACAAAAGCCTGGGATGGCTTAAGAGATCATAGCATTATGACTTACAGACTAATAGAGGGTACGATAAAATATAAATTACTGCATGCTGACCAAATGATAACATCAGGAAGGATGAGAAGCTTCATCAACTTTATAGCAAAAATATATGAGCTCATCTGCGCTTGTGGCAGATGGCATCCGAAGATGTGGATGGCAGGATATTATGGTTTCGTGGATTTCAAATGTTAACCCATATAGAGCCTAGCTACACTCAAGCACAATCTTTGGAGGCAAGGCCTCCACACTCTGTCAAGAAATATGCCTTAAATAATCTGGTAATAAAGGAAAGTTTGACAAAGCAACATGAAGATTTATGTACATTATCATCGATAAGCAATGCCAAGGATTTCAGGTCTGTAGTGACACTGATTTATTAAGGTCTTAGAAAGAAATCAAATCTGGTGTAATGACATGATATGATATAAGTCATCCTTAATGGCACATAATTTGCCTAAAAGACTAGTTAGAACATCAATTATATAAAGGAGAGTATATGACTCCCTTCGTTAAACAATATCAATACGTTTGAGAAGAAAAAGATTTAAGTAAAATCATCATTAGATGGCGGGCTAATCAAATAATAGATTACTAGCTAAAGGTAAGGTCACAAACTTTAATTTACTCAATACTAAATTTTCTAAATCAATAGCACTAAAATAATAGTAAATGATATCTTTTAAATGATAATGGATAGTATATCATGAAATAAAAAAAAAATTTAAGAATATTATTTAACCGGGCAAACTTTAGAATTTAGTAAGAGAGCTTATGTTTACTGATTTAAGATTCCAAAATGGTGGAAATAGTAAAATGAGACAAGATTGGTTCACCTGGTTGAATTATTAGCATATTAAAGTATGTATGATTAACATAAAATCAAATAAAAGTTGCCGCATTCAAAAATAATAGAACAACAAGAGTGAAACCCAGCAATCGAGTTTAGAAAATAAAAATTATAGATTCATGCTAAAAGAAAGTCATTATTTTAAGCAGTTAATAATCAGCTTTGTATTACTGATTGAGAAAATAGGCAGATTACATTTTAAATTACAGAGATATTTACATAAATGGAAGTTTTATAAAGATACAATTTAAACAAAAATAACTTTACATAGCTGGAGGTTGCAAAAATTTACATTTTAAAGAATATTACAAGCATTTAGATTGAGGTGTTAGAGTTGATATTGCAGTGGAGAATTACCTTTAGTTGTTTGACAACTTGATGGCTGTATACGTGTATGTTAATATCATTTTGGAGAAACATAGTCAATAAGGCAGATTTTTATGAAAATAGTGGTAGGCATCCTTTCCTAGTTTATTTGAGAGTTCATTTTGGCAGTATTCACATGGCGATGGCTTAAGAGTACAGTAGCATGGATCTGATCTCGGGAGGATCAGGAAGCAAATTTCTTTTTTACTCACTATTCATAATGTTAAAATTTTGAGTGGTGTAGATTTGTCTTACAACACCTTTTAAAAATTAAATGCAGAGTATTTTACATAGAAAGTTTGGGCTGCATTTATACCCACTGAGACTACCTCTGGTCATCCCTGGATGTCCATTAATGGTCAACTGTTATATCTTTATTTTAAAATATGAACGAGATATAAGTTCGAGAGAGCATCATTTTAGTCTATTTTGAGCTGAAAATAGACCCACAGGATAAATGTTAAATAACGTAAATCTTTTAAAATAAATCTATGCCAACAAAAGTTTTTCCAAATTCAAATAGGGCATGAGTTTTGTTTGCAAATTTTCAGTTACTTTCTGACACTTTCTTTCACATTAATTAATACACAAATAAAAATATATATGAACATATTTAATAACATTATGAGAACCATTTATCTGTTACACACACACACGCACGATTATTTACCATGATGGAAATATATATATATTTTATAATTAAACTGATATTATTAAATTAGGATAAGGCTAAGAGGTATAATAATCATGTGCCTATGTATAGCTACACTCCCTAGTGATTTATTACTATAAAATTGAGTTCAAACCCCGGTTTGAATGTTCCAAACATCACTAGACAGTGAAGCAAAATATATACAACAGATTTTACTGCTTCAATATATATATATATGTTTATCTTTATTTAAAAATGTATTATACTTATTGATAAATAACATACAATTTTAAGTTAAATACTAATCTATATACATATCAAAATATAAGAGAGTAATATTTTCCTAAGTTAAAACTTATATATTGTGACATAGTAATTATTATTTTAATATTTAAAATATATTCATTTTTTAAATTTTAAATTAATTTCAAGTATATCATTTATATTAAAAATTCAAAAAGATTTTATCATAAGTATTCAATTTATTTTGTTCTCTTAAATTTTACTAACAAAGAACGGAATTCATCTTTGTATATAACTATTTTTTAAATTAAAAAAATATCAAGATATAAAAGAGTTTATATATATATATATATATATATATATATTAAACTCTTTTATATCTTGGAAACTACAACATCCAGCATATAGGCATATGTGTTTTATATTTGGTATTAAATAATTGGATATTAATAAGCAATCACATATGTAAATATGAAATTATTATCAATTGATGATTTATTGTACATGCAGTTAGATCATATATGTACATATTGATCTATTCATTATATATATATATAATTGATATGCATTTATTAATAAATTTTAATTTAATTTAAAACAAATAATCTTGTCTGATTATTGTTCCCATTGTGCCAAGGCTTTCATTGATTAATAACATTTGAGTGAGACAAGATAAACTGTCTATGTTGTAAAAGTTATTTGAAACAACTATGTCACATAATACAGAAATCAAATACCAGGATTGGTGAATAAGCATATTTAAATTATTTTTGTATGAAATTCTAATTATTATCTGACTAGATACAACCTTTATGTGATAATCATAAACAAATATTTGCATGTTTTATCTAAATTATTATTGTTTGAATAAATACTGTATTGAGTTCATGGTTGGTCAATAAGATCTTAATATTATTCATTTATAAAGCTTATAATAGTATATTTTTGTTCTGTTATAAGTTAGAATGATTTGCTTTAATTATATTTAAAATTTAGTTGATATGGATCATAAATCCTATTAAATATTAAATTTTAATATTCATACTTGATTATAATAAATTCCAATAATTCTTTTTATAGCTTTTGATTGTTATAGTATACAGTTTTAACAATTTAAGTTACAGGAAATTTAAAATAAATTGATATGATTAGTTAATTGTACTTAAATAAATATCCAATAGAAATCTATTGTTTCTTTTATGTATTGGTATGATTGAATATTATAACTGAAACACAGGCTTGTTATATACCTGTGGCTATATATATGTAATATAGGGTATATGAGCACAGACTTTAACACCACCCACCTCTCTCCACTCTATCTAATAACACTGATACACCTAAACACATATATGCTGAAAAGATAAATAATCACCAATATACGTATTTCATGCTAAACCAGCAATCATCAGTTGGTCCAGACTATCATCTTTACACACATATATAGTATAAGTGCTCAGGTATATATTAAGATAGACTATCCTCATAGTTTAAATATACGTATTTCATACTAAACCAGCAATCATCAGTTGGTCCAGACTATCATCTTTAGACACATATATAGTATAAGTGCTCAGATATATATTAAGATAGACTATCCTCATATTTTAATGGACAGGCTTCAATCCACTCCACACTCCAACTCTTCAACCATTCATCCAATTGAAAATCTGATGATGGTGCATTCCATCATCAGATTTTCAATTGGATGGACGGTTGAAGAGTTGGAGTGTGGAGTGGATTGAAGCCTGTCCATTTAAACTATGAGGATAGTCTATCTTAATATATATCTGAGCACTTATACTATATATGTGTGTAAAGATGATAGTGGTTTAGCATGAAATACGTATATTGGTGATTATTTATCTTTTCAGCATATGTGTGTTTAGGTGTATCAGTGTTATTAGATAGAGTGGAGAGAGGTGGGTGGTGTGATTGAATATTATAGATTTAAGATTATCTTATAGGTTTATTTATATTACATTATTAAGTATTTTATCTTCTTATAAATAGCATGATTAATAAGAGTAAATTAATATATGAGTATAGCATGGCTGAGTATAATTTGTCATTTTATTAAGCTAGGACTTAAAATTAATTATTGGATCATATTTTAAATATTATGAAAATTGTAAACTTATAGGAAATATTAAACCTGTTATCTCATGAATTATTTTATTTAGATATGAACATTGTTAAATTTTAGCATAAGTTTATGCTATTATAAATAATGTTTAATTAGGTATGAATATTAAGATTTGGTTGTTGAATGATTTATCATATTTTCATTTGATTATAAGTGAAATATATTTTAAGAATATATTGTTGCTTTGAGACAATGATATTTGAATTAATTGCTTTATTTTAATCTATTTCAAGTAAGGATTATATTTAGAGTATATAACATGATAATTTTGCTTGTTTTCTATTTATTTTAAATCTGTTTGAATTCATGATGCTATAATAAATATTATCATTATTGTTTTGTTTTAGTATAGTTAACAAACAGATATGTGGTTAGATGAAGTATTATTTTAAATTCTTAATGATTATTTATTGATTATCATTTGTTAACTTAGTTATTATATTCATTCAATTATGAACAATACTATTATTTATGGGCATGATAAAATTAGTATTATTTTTATTTGATTTACATTTTATTCAGTTATAAATGATGTCCAACTTCAAGGATCATTTTCATTCTATTGCATAAGGTGACCAATGACTGAGTTATATTCTATTCAGGTTATATTAGAGTTATTATTCCCCATTGCATCTTTTCGATCTATCCTAAATGCTGCCTAAATCAATGGGGTTATAACAGAGGTTAGCACACACACATATTTATTCTATTATAAATAATGCCACAAATTGCAGGGCATAATTAAACTATAAAATATACAACTTTTTTTTCTGAAGTAGTAAAAGAAAATCCCTTGCAAGTACTATCACAGGCATTTTTGAAACCTGAGAACAAAAATCTATCAATCGTAGCATTGCAAGCTATTGTGTATTGAATTCTCTGTATGATATTGATAACTTCAGATTTTTTTAAATGAATAAATCAATATAAATTTCAGTTCCAACTTTTGTTATTAAATAAATATAAAACCAGCAAAATAGCTTATAGATAATTGCAAGAGAGTGAAGAAAAACAAAAGCAACAACAGTACAAACAGAACATGTTGCAAAAATGCTGTTGACAGTGAGTCATTAAATCGCATCATTCAATAAATTCATGTGTAACAAACTTTTAACAATTTTGATATCATACTAAAATTATTAACAAACTATCTTTTTAGAATGCTTATTTCCTGGGCTTATAATATTATTTTTCAACAGGCTGCAAAGCATTCATGTAGTATTCCTGTGCAACATAATAGTTTTCATCCCTATCTTTTCTTGACTTACCATAACATTTAAATGCTTAATACGTAAAAATACTGCATCATAAATATTTCATTCTGTAGTCTCAATTTTGATATTTAGAAGCAAAAGGACTTGTCAGTGCACTACATCTAATTAAAGAATTGTGCTATAAATTGTGAAATGATCATCACGGAAAAGTTGTTTGATCAGTTATTATTATAATGTGATGTCAAAGTCAGTAAAATTGTGTTATGAGGTCTTGCATTGGTGGTCGAGAGGTCAGTGTGACTGCCTTTCACTAGTAGGCAGTTGCCCGGGTTGTGGGTTCGCGTCCCGGCCGATGCTATGACATTTAAAAAAAAAATTGTGTTATGAGTAGAGCGATGATAAATTTGTCTAACTATTATTATCAGTTTAGCATTAACACATTTGATTTATTATATGTGATTGTATGTTTTAAAAAAGAATCTATACAGAGATCATTAAATATGCTTTCATGATAATCACCAAGCAAAATAAAATGGAATGTTTAAAATAATTAAGTAGCTTTTGGAAAAAAAAATAGAGACTGGCACATTAACATTTTATAAACAGATTGGAAGTAAAAAAAAAAAGCAAGATAAACAGTTAAAAGATACAAATGTTATTAGTCATTCATTATTGTGTAGATGAGCGTAAGTAACATATGATCAAACTTAGATAAAACTGTACTGGAGAGAAGATACTATGAGTTTTGTATCTATTTATTGTTTTTGGCATCTATTGATAGTTTGATTGGACATCTTTAGGTGTTTACAAAATCTGGAAGATAAATTAGATTGGGTTTAAACTCTAATTTTCCATAAAAGTATTCTTATAACTAGTTTCTGTGTTAATCTGAATGGCACTGTAAACACTATATTCAATGTCAATGTTATAAAATAAAATAATAAAAATTCTTTACAAACTTCTCTTTTGATTTATTATCATGCACCTCCATTTCATTCTGTAACCAAGGGGCAGTATAAATTATTTCTAGCTTATGTTATGGCATCGTGAATCTCTTTGATTTTCACCTAATATGAAACCACTACTCAAAATATATATATACAAGAAAATACTAATTTAAAAAACATCGCAATCAATTTATTTATATACAAACTATGTACAATGCCATTGTTGTTTCAATATTTTGCATTTCATATATATATATATATATATATATATATATAATGATTTAAGTTCTATCATATGTAAAATCAAGCTCATTAAAACCATGTGTTATGTATGACAAAATAGCACTTTTGTGCAGCTGATAAAAGTTAACTGCTTTTGTAAAATTAGTATATATATATATTGATATATATATATATATATATACTAATTTTACATAAACATGGTTTTAATGAGCTTGATTTTACATATGATAGAACCTAAATCATTCCTTTTTTTAAATAATTTATTTTTCAAATTTAACTACCAAGATATTACATAAATACTAATTATCTTCTGATTTTCTAATAGTTAATTATCGTAATATTTATTATTTTTATTGTTATATATACATATATGTAATGCTAAATAATATTTTAATATTGAATAAATGTAATATCATTTGAAATTTATCAAGTATATTTTAAATTATAATTGAACTGCCCCTTTTTTTTAAGTGTCATAGCATCGGCCGGGACACGAACCCGCAAACCGGGCAACTGCCTGCAAGTGCAAGGCAGTCGCGCGCTGACCTTTCGACCACCAATACTGCCCTTTAGCTACCATATTGAATAACTTTTTACAGTAAGAAAGTAGATTACTTTTTACTGTATTTTAGATCTTTAATTTTTTTTATATTTTGAATTAGCCAGAACAGAACAGTCGGAGAGCAAACTTAAGTCAGCCTATATATTTTAATGTAAATTGTTTTTTAATTAACTAATATTAAGAAATTAACCAAAAGTACTTCTGCAGATTGAAAAACTGTAATATAAAAGTTAATTACCATTATATTTATTATTTTTTGTTGTTATTACAATTGTTTTTAATTAATAGATATTTTATTATATATACATATATCAATTTTTATTTTTTTTATATATCATAACTTTACATACATTATATATGCATTGTTGCAGTACAATATTCTATAATCTACTCGTGGAATAAATAAATAAACAAAATAAAACATATCAATGTAATTATTTGTCTCCTCCAAAAGCCGCCTTCATAAATTTTTTGTGATTGCTCCTGTGAATATATTCAATTACAAATGAAGACTTAATAATCTTTATGCTAATGACTTACTAATCAAAATATTAATAAAAAATACATATCTTTGTTATTTTGGTTTAATCTGAAATTGTACAACACATTAAATGTTTTTTTAAGGGATTCTGATCAACACCATAAATAAATCCATTACATATATCTGTTACATAGATGATATCATCTTTCTCCCCTCAAAAAAAAAATTCCTCAACTTACAAATATACTTGAAGACTATACTAAAGATTATTATTTGCAGTTTAATACATCCAAATCATCTTTGAACATCTTAACAGGGCATAAAATTAACTCTCTCTCTTTACAGCAAACCCCCATAATTATATTGGTTTCCCTATAAATCTTTCTATTAATAATATGAGAACTAAAATCCAAAATAATCTACTTACCTCAATAGAATCCAGTATCAATTCTCCATCCAAGGCTTATCTCTCAATACATGCTAAAATATCTCTTATTAATATTGTATTATATCCACAAACAATCTACTATTGTCCAATAATAAAATACACTACTTCATTTATGCATAAGATTAACTCATTATGCACAAAACTTATATGAGAAAGAAAGACAAGATCAATAAGTATTAAAAACTTGCAGAAAAGCCTATAAAATTAAATGGTCTACCACTACATAATATCACAATCATTTATTATCTAAGAACAATTAATGAATTCAATAGACTAATCATTTTATACCCTGACATGCAAAAATTTATATCAATACCCTCTACTGATAAACCACCACTCAGAAAATGGAAGGTTATTGACAAAATGCTAAACATGTTATTGAAATATATTCCATTACCCCAAAATATTTTTGATAACAAAATCAATCATTGGCAAACTTGCAATCTTATAAACAAAACAGAATGTAATAATATACCTATCACCATTCTCACTTTCACAAATGAACAAATAATATGAAGTTAAACACTGGCACCTTGAACCAAAATACTTTGATTTCCTAATAAAAATCAACCTAGAAGTTCTTCCCACTAACTTATTTATTGTAAGGAAGATGCCATATATAGACTTCACTATGCCATAGAGAAGAAACTTTAAACCACTTTCTACTACAATGCTCTGCTTTAAAAATATACAGAAACCTTATTTCTACTTTAACTAAATCACACAACTCACCTTTAACAACATTGATTGACAATATAAGAAGAGAACTAATCCCAAACATCAGAATTACTATTTTTCTAATTTTTACCTCCTGGCTCCTAAGATGTCACTGTTGTTTCAAGGAAACATCCTGAAAATACAAACCTTTTCTTAATAAAGTTAAAAAAATCAGAATCAGAGATCATGCACTAATCTCTCCCCTCAGACATTTATGCAACCACATGAAGTCTAATTTTTTTTCTTCCAATGCCATAACTTATCTTTTATTCCACAACACTATAAATATAGATCATCTTTCCTTTTAAATATTATGAAAAAATATTTTTTTCCAATTTTTTTCTTTTTGTTTTTAGCATGATAAATAGTTAGTTTTATTTTCACTTATTTTATCTCAATTTGATTATTATTATTATTATTATTATTATTATTATTATTATTATTATTATTATTATTATTATTATTATTATTATTATTATTATTATTATTATTATTATTATTATTATTATTATTATTATTATTATTATTATTATTATTATTATTATTATTATTATTATTATTATTATTATTATTATTATTATTATTATTATTATTACTACTACTATTATTATTATTATTATTATTATTATTAGTAGTAGTAGTAGTAGTAGTAGTAGTAATAGTAGTAGTAGTAGTAGTAGTAGTAGTAGTAGTAGTAGTAGTAGTAATAAATACAAGTTTAACTATTATGATAGAAAGTACATTGCAGACCTTAATATAATCTGATATAAATTTATTTGTTTTTTTGCTTCAGGGTACTGGAAAACATTTAAATCAGGAACTGCTGATAAATACTTTTGCTTTAGATATAACTAAAATTCTTATTATCAACTTTGACAATGCATCCAATACATAGCAAGACTATTTATTTATCAAGGTTAATTATTCAAGCTTATAGTAATAACAATCAATCATTTAAAATCTACACCCACAAGAAATCAGTGATATGTTCGGTATCAATATACCTAACTTCAATTATATGCTATCCAAAAAATGTAAATAAATAAAAAATAAAAATATTAAAATTTGCAAGTTTAATAAATTCTATGATGTGACAGCAGTTCTTTTCCATCTAGGAACATCATATTTGGTCACATTTATTAATAATGTTTCTTTGAATTACATTAACCCTTCTGACATGCAGCCTAAGACTCTCACATTTCAGCATTTTCTGATGTTTTTTTGTCTCACAAATCAACGTAAAATATGTGATTAAATGATTATTACTTATCTGAAAATAATAAAATTGACTTTATTTGATAGATATTTTTGTTTACTACTGAAATAAATTTTAAATGTTCACATTTTGTTTCTGTAAATATTAAAAAATTAGATCAAAACAAAGAGTTTACATGTCATAGCTTCTAGAAAGATTATTTTCAGTTTATAAAATCAATGAAATATTTTTTAATTCTTATTATTTTAAAAAATCAAAATGTATATTTATTTATTTATTTATTTTATATCTAATGACTTATGCTTTAAAAATTTTAAATATTTGAATATTTATTGCAAAATTGCAAGTATAAATAGATTGTTTATAGAAACTAAGCTTGTAAATTACTTCAGACCATGTTTAAATTCACTGAAAATAAAATATTTCAAGTCAAAATAAATTATAATTATTGATATTTCTTGATATCTAATAAATATAGTATAAATTATTGTAAAAAAAATATCTAAAATTAATAAATTTGCAAATAAACTTAGTTTTTGGTCATTGGAACTATTTTCTTTAAACAATGTTGTAAAATGCTGAATGTTTTACAGCCTTGGCAACAGACAATGGCTGAACATGTCAGGGCAGTGCTTATGTCTATTGTAAGAGTGGGAATTTTGAATTTCCTGCCTTCTAGTGCAATTGTTTTAGTGAAAATTATATATAATAAAATATACCATTTGACATGCATTTTAACATATAATACTTATGAAAAAATTCACCAGGGGGCGAAATGGTAAAAAAAAAAAATTCATGAGAAGCATCCCAAAGGGTTAAAACAGATATATTTTATTTTTATTTTTTTTAACTTTTCCTAATTTTGATGTACAATATTTCATGTAGTAAAATGTTTTCTAAGTATAAATCTAAAAGTTTTACAAAATTTAAAAAAATTTATAAAATATCTTTCTTAAATTAAAAAATGAGAGTTACTGATTTAGTAGTAGCAAAAAAAAAGAACCATAACATTCTTGTAATGTAGCAGAAAGCTTGAAGTTTGAAGAGTTTAATTAAAAATTTGAAATGGGAATGGCAAATAAGAATGGCTATATACATTACAAAGTCAATATGGGCTTTAAAATGTCAAAATCAAATAGAAATGCTATAGTCTTTGATAATGAGAATGCTATTATATTTCCATAGAGAAAAGAAATTATTAAAGAATAAGTATATTCAGAACTTGTTTAATCGTGATGAAAGTATGAATGACACACTGCTATTCATTTTATTTAAAACAACTAAAGATATATGTTTTTCATTTTTTAAGTGAATATGAGCTTTGTCAATTTATAACTAAAACTATAAACATTTTTTTAAATAAATAATATATATTGTAATCAAAGTTTATCAACGAAATTTAAGCTATTATGTAATATATGTGAGAGAACATTTAGAATAAAATATAGTTAATATTGTGGATTCACATCGCAGTTTTTGTAAGTAATACCACTATAATATCTAATATATCCATCAAATATGTACATTTAAACTTCTTTGAAGTATCTTAATATCTAATGTGTCCATCAAATGTCTACATTTAAACTTCTTTGAAGTATTAAACTTTCTAAATATCTGATCAAAATAAAATCAGTGATTGAATAAAGAATCTACGTTTATACATAAATAACTGTGCTGGATCTTTAAAAAGTTACCTCCATTAGTACCTTAAAAAATCTGTCTAATAGAACTTCAAACGAATATTAGCCTATCAATTTACTACTGAAGAATCAAAATTTTCATTTTGAAATGCAATATAATCAATTAAAATCTTTATTTCCATCAATACCTAAACATTAATACAGTAGTCATATTTTTAAAGTGAATTCAATAAAAAAAATACATCATTTAATAATACATTTCCAATATATACATTTTGTTGCTGTCTAAACAAACATGATAATTTGCAAACAAATATATAATTTTTTCGATGCACGCATTTTTTTTCTAAAAAATAAAAGTGCTCCAAGCACTAATATGGTAAAGATTTACATTAAACTATAAATCAACAATCATTACGTTTAAAAGGCTTAAGTTAATTTTTTACAGTTCATTTGAAAGCAATTGCATGCACTTGAATAATACAGGTAAATTATAATTCTCAAGCACATTTCATAATTTGATGCTGTTTCTATATAAATTAACTATTTTCATACTAATCTATTTATATGGTTAATAGCTCCAACTATATTTAATTAGGATCATTTTCAAACATTTTAGTTATGTAATGAAATATAAAAATTTAATTCATCATTTGCTGATGGACTTTTTATATTTTTCCAATAATTATGTTTTGTAACTATATAGAATCCACCAAAATATCACATGCTCACCATTTCCTATGCTTACACAAGCTATTGTTAGTAGTAGCAAACTCTCCAGGCAGCAGTGTCACCCAGGTTTGTGCATAAAATCCCCAACTAGTGCCTATGCATTCAATATCTCCAGACTAGTTTCTAGCTTGTGGCTTTCATCAGTGAGGAGCTTTGGGTCTGAGAGCATTCCTCAGTGATGAAAGCCACAAGCTAGAAACTAGTCTGGAAATATTTGATGAGTAGGCACTAGATGGGGATTTTATGCACAAACCTTCCTCTATCCATTGATTACTAGAGCTTGGACTGGGTGGCACTACTGCCTGGAGAGTTTGCATTGTGTAGAATTCAGTAGTTGCCATTAATCAGAAATCTTTGAAGCCATCTAGTTTAAAATTGTTGATATTAATGTACAGAAATCAATGTAATCTATATTTATTTCCAGATAATCAAATCATTTTTTCTAATTTTGTAGTACTTCAAGAAACTTAATTTTAATTAAATGGTCAGTCACTCAGTAGAGCATGTGATTTTCAGACACCAAAAGTGATAAATTGAGCTTAGATGTAAAAATCATTAGGACTCATCCCCATAGTACATGACTGCTTAGGGCAAGAAACTTACAGGTTGTGCAAAAAATCATCTACATTATCATTACTTTTTAAGATTACTACAAAAATAAATGGAGGTAGATTTTGTTTGAACCAATTCAATGCTATCAAATATGAGGGCAGTGAAGATAAATAATGTATTAGAGAGAAATCACTCACATATATAAAGAAAAGTTACGAAAGCAAGTGATCCACAAAATGCATTTCTGACTAAACCTGCCATTATTAGTTGATCCAGATTTTTACTTTCCATATTGGAATTATTTGTGTTTTTCAAATATCTATTCATATATATGTATAGAAATGAGTAGTTTTTTATCATCTTTATGAATAAGATCTCAAGCATGAATGGAAAAAGAAAATATAGTATAATAATACAATGCTTGTATTTAATAATAGTTATATCAGTCATTAATTAAATTTAAAGTTTATATTTATTTCTATAAAATTTTATTATGAGAATAATGTGTATACAGTGTCATAGGTAGTTAGTTCATGTGACATAGCAAAAGGTACAAATGATTTTGTGATATGCATGGAGGAATGTTACTATGCAATGTATGAACAAAGATTAATATAAAAAAATTAGACAAATATGTAAATACAATGTAGATACCCAGATCAGCTTAAAACAATATCAACAGGTGAACATTGAGCAAGACCCCAAACATTTATAGTCTATTGCAACTTCTCATAGAGACCAATTACCAATTGACTGCCTGGTTGTTAATTCCATGTCCAAAATCAATTAGTGTTAAAAAGATTTTTTTTCTTTTTTTGAGCTGCTGAAAAGTCCAATGGGACAGTAGAATGCAGTTCAGTGATCAATAATGCTAAGGAAGAGTAATCAGCTTCCATGTTTCTATCTATTTTAGGTTGAGCGTTATCAGTTTGTCATGATTTTTGATTTTTTGTAACTTTTTCATGATGTAGCCATCCTCATGAAAGCTATTTGTTTTAAAGATTTTTTGCATCTAATAGTCCAAATAGCAAAGTTAATGAAGAAAGAGAGTCTTATTATGGGAATTGATCTTGACATTATGCTATCCCTGAAGGAGATGATCAGGTAATAATCTACATTGAGATTTCTGGATAATATTCCTTCTAGAAATAAAGAGGCCTGGGCATGAGTAGATCAGATGGTCAACCTCTGGCAAAGTGGACAGATAGGATAAATCATCCTAATGCCTCTTTTATAGGCAAGGAATCAATGTGTACTGATGGAGTTTCAGTTGATCTTTAATGCCAAGTCTAAGCACTTAGGTTCCAGGTGCCAGAGCCAAATAAGAAAACTATTCTCTTTTTATTCATTTTCAATTGCAGGTCTACAGCTATATTGACAAAATGTATGAGCCTGTGTGCCTCCCATATTTTGATTTGGGTTTCAAATGTATTGTGGCTAATCACAATATATTTTTGTATGTGTTCAATTGCTGAGTCAAGAAAGTTTTTAGTTCTGGGTGGTGGTTTATCTGTGGACATGACTGGCTGAAAGATATGGGCATAGCTAAAAGACTTAACTAGCATGGAGATAAAATTGAAGGTTTTTATACATATATTACTTAGATGGAATGAAGTGAAAGACCATTATGTTACTTGTGTTGGTGCATATGCTAATCAAAGCAATCTTACCACCCCAGAAGAGGCAAGCAGCAAGTCTATTGATTTTTTTAATGAATATGTCAATTACCTTCATGATCAGCAAATAGTAGTTTATTTTAGACATGATCATCATATTTAAGATCACAACCTTACCATTAAGAGATAAGTATACCTTAGACAGATGACTAGTAAGCCAATTCATTGATTGGAGTATATCATGTTGAATGTCTCTTGACATTTGGATGTATGATTTGTGTATAGCAAACCCCAAAAATTTTTGAGGGACTGCCTGAAATTTAGATGCTACCTTCTTTCCAGAACATATGCTCCAGACTAATGATTTCTCAGGATTAAATGTGAGACCATAGTGCTGGTGTACTGGTTTAATATAGAGTATAATTGGGTGAGGTATTTTGGAGATTGTCCATGTAGGCAATTACCTTAATCTCCTTAGACAGTCTAGGAACATATATGTCAGGGAGCTTGTTCTCAATAACCTTCAATAATGGATCCATATAAGTAATAAATAATAGTACAGTAAAAGGTGACCCTTGAGAAATGGAGGTATGTGTCTTAAAGAAGGATGACATGTTACAGTTTAAGGACACTAACATTTCCCTGTTATCTAAGAGATTCTGAATGATCTGTATTATGAGGTTGGTGATTTGGTGGTGATTTAATAAATGTAGTAGTGAGTTGATGTTTACAGAGTTGAAGGCCACCATAATATCTATCTGAACAGCAATTGCTGCCTGTTTTTGCTGTGTCTAATGTGGTCAATGATTATTTTAGTTTGGCCAATAGCAAGAATGGGTGAAGACCGTTTCTTAGCATATTGAGATGAAGAAATATTTTGGAGGGTACTGCTTTGCATTCTGTCCTTTATAACTGATTCTAGAACCTTGATTATGAGGGGAGACATAGAGATGGGATGGATGTTTAGTAGGGATTGTGAGTCTTTTTGCTTTTTAAGGAACGGTACCAAGGTTATTTGAATATAGATTAGGAATTAATTTTTTTGGATTGGGCAAGGTGATTAGTCATCTTGTGGAGAAAGGGGGTGGCAAAGTTACTTAGGTGATTCAAAAGGAAGTGAGTAATACCGTGAAGCCCTGGGTGTATGCTGTTAGGCATGGTGTAAAAATAACATAATAATCTCTAATCTGTTTTAAAGATGTTATCATCAAATTAGGCTTTTTAAAAATTTACCATTTGTAAATGAAATTTTAATAATTTTCTATTAATAAATACTGAACTATAATGATGAAGCTGAAAGTGAAAAAAAAAATAGATCAATGGATGACATATGGTTTTGAAAAAAATATATTTTGGAAGTCATTTTCCTCTATCAATCGCCTTTATCTATATATTTTAAGTGTGTGTAGAAATTTAAAAATTTCAGTTGAATTATGATAAGATATATGAAGAGAAAATGAGAGTATTGGTTAATCTTGAAATATAATTTATCCCTCAGAAAATTGTCCAAAATTTTTTTTTTCAGTGATTGTGATATTTTAAAGTTAAATTAAGATAAATCATTAGATGTATTTAAGTGTATGATCCTTTTATTAATACTTAAGTTTTCATCTCTTTCTTGGGTAGAGAATATAGATTAGTAATATGTTAGTGTTTATATATATTTCAAATTACACAGCACATATCCACACTTTTTGATAACACATATGGCTGCAGATGTAAATAACCAAAATGCATTTCAATGCGATCTATGTCTTATCAATTGGCCCAAGTCATCATTCATACTCATATACTGATCTTTATTAAGGTATAAATCTTTAAAAATATATATTAGTGTTTCTAATAAGACTGTTTTATGACAATAATTACTTGGAAATACTTACAAATGATACGTGTAAATTGAATCAATAAATTAGTGTTGTATCTCATTCATGTTCAAGTAATATATTTTCTGTTCAATCTAATAAGTACTGTAATCAATTAAGACTTTATCTGTAATTCATCTTCTGTTACACATTACAAATAATTTTTTAATAATGTATTATATAAGTATGAGTACATATTTGTTACCACTTTTTTTAGTAGCACTCATATATAAATATTTAAAATTTTGTAGCTTCCCTATCAATAATTTTTGTGGTACCATTTTAGTATCATATCAAAATTAAATATTTATTTTAGTCAAGATGAATATTAGATATGACTATGTGCCTTGTACTTTATTAACTTTTAATATTTAATGTATATTTAAATAAAATAAATTTATATGTCTTCTTATGTATATTTCATAAGCAAAATTTTGTGAAAATTAATTAATCCTTGAAGTTTGAAAATTCGATTAGAAAATTATTATCAGTTTTTTATTTTTACAATTTATATTTATGGTTCTTATTTTGATTTTTCTTTTTAACCTTTTATTAATATAACCTGTATTGTAATTACTTTCATAAAACAAATAACATTTTATATGGTAGGTTTTGTAAAAAAAATAAAATTGATTATAATTTTTATGTATCCACAATATAATTAAGTGTGCTTATTAATAATAAACATCATTACAATTAACAGTTATAGTCAAATAAAATTTGTTTAATATAAGTAATATTCAAGTCTAGTTTTATTTGCAGTTGGTGATGTTGGAGATTGAACTATCGGATGAAGGAGATTCCCTGAAACTGATGCCACAAGTCTTGTATTATCATAGTTCATACTTTGCTATTTCAAACATTTTATTACTTATTTAAATGTTGAGCTAATAGACTATACTTAAAGCTTTCATTAATACCATTTTGTTAATGTTAATAAATTAATATTAATATTTTATTAGTATATATGAACATTGGGTGCCATATGCTTTTACTCTGGTTTGCACTGAGTGGTATTACTGTATGAAGAGTTGGAGTTGAAATAAGAGAGTGCACTAAATAAAATAAACTTAGAAAAAATATATTATAATGCATAAGATTTCAAAAGTGGATAGAAATCGATCTCTACCTTGCATGAAAGTGGTGAGATAAAATATATTGAGTTACCAATATAGGCATAGAAATTCAAATATTTGATATCTCTAGCTCACCTGAAAAAAAATTGCTCATTATGCATAGTGAGCAAGATTGGTCTGACTCTGTTTTCAAATGTCTTTCTTCATATGTTTTAAAAATGTGATAGATTGAAAGTTTATATATATTGTAATGGGCACAGATGACGTTACATTGTTTTTTTTATTAGTAAACATGAAAAGAATAAAAGTTCGCAAATAAAACTTCCTTTTTATGAATTAAAAATTGAAAATTAAAATTCTATACTAAACTCATATATATATATAAAATCGCACAGATGAAAAAAAAATTATTAAAATAAAACTTTATTAAAAATAGAAAAAGTATTTTAAAAGCAAAAACTTAAAAAAGATTTAGAGATAAAAATATATCTTTAAGTTTGAAAACAAATTAATTAATGTTATTGAAAAATGGAAATGATTATTTTAATTAGTTAAATATAAACTAGCCCTTGGGCATTTAAAATGTATAAGCAAAGGTCATTTAGGAGAGAAAATCAATGGAATTGGACCTCAGTGAAAGGACCATCACATCGATGATGTAATGTCAATTGAATCCTTAAAATTAATATAAAAGGAAAAGTTTGGAAATTAAAGAGTTATTACAAGAGGACAGATATGTGTTAATGCAGAGTTGGAGGAGAAGGGATTGAAAGACACACTTTCAATTCCTTCAGTTGCTAAAGAAAAAAAAATGAAACATCGTTTTCTACATTGAGGACCAACTAAAGTAAAAAACCTCCGGATGAATAAATGAAACGGCCAACAGAATACCAATCTTTTTAGGACGGTGTGAGAATTCACGTTCAAATGGCATGCAACAGATAAAGCTGGACATTTTAAAAATTGTAAGAACTTTATATTCATTTGAAAACAATAAAAACTCTAAATTCTAAACCTTTTAGTAAATAATACAAATAGAATCCTATCTGACCAACATAAATTAATATTAATAATGTTATTTGATGTAATTTTTTTTTTATGTAAAATCATTTCCATTTATTTTTGTTGTTCTTTTAAGTTTTTATTATGATTTTTGTTTTTTGTTAGACTAAATTATATAAATGTTAAACTTAAGTCGGGCATGAATGACTATATAGATTTGTAAAGTTATATTAGGGGAGGGTAATCTTAGATTATTTGTTTCATAGTTGAATTAGGTCAATGGATTGGATATATTGGTGTAATTAGTAGATGTAGTATGAGGTTCGCTACGGGCAGAATCGCTGTATATGCCACACAAAACCTTTTTGCCTATGAATGGGATTGTAAGTCGGTAAAAAGGGCCACGGTCCCTTCCTATGGAGTTTTTATTTTATTGTTTTTCTTTCCATACAGATGTAATATTCCTGTATTGGACAAGAGTCAATGTTTTCTCTAACTATACTGTTCAGATGTCCATTCCTGACAGTATAGTATATTGTGCTGTTATATTTTCATGCTACATTGAATACATCAATGTATCAGATGGATTGACGCCGGTTTGACTGCGAACTTTTGGCCTAAGGTTAAACAAGGATAGAATATTTTCTTTTTCAAATGCAAATCTGTCTAGTCTATTCATACTTGACACTCTAAATAAAAATGTATTAAAATTAAGTTGGGTATAGACGCTTACATGAATTCGTTAACGGTTACTTATGTTTGTTGGTTTTCATATTCGATTAGCATATTAAGTTATTGGTGTCTCTGCAGCATCTTATGATGAATGCTATTGGGTTTCTTATAAATTTCCCTCTGAAATTCCACCAATGATTTTATATTTTGATCATTTATGTTTATTTTGAAATGTTTTTAACCGTGTAATCTATGTAACCGATCTATACTCAACATTAAAAACACATTTTATAATCCATCTGTGCGAACTTATAAAATTTAAAATGTAAACTTATAAAAATTAAAATGTAAAATCAAATTCTAAAATCAAGTTAAAATTATAAAGTAAAAGTAATGTTAAAATGATTCAAAATTTATATGTGCGTTAATAAATTACTGGCAGTGGCTTATTTTATTCTTTTTTTTAAAAAAAAAGTTCTTAGATAATAATTTATAAAATATAAATCTCTGCTATTCCACTGAGCTAGTGACAATGGGCTAATGACCGGAATCAACCAATATAAAATAAATAATTTTTTATTGAACTTACATATCTGCCTACTATATAAATTTTTTTAGGTTCAAATGCCTAGATGGTGCCCTTGTAGTGCAGATTACGTTAAGTCGCTAAATCCGGATCGTTATAATATATATATATAGTAACATTTTTCATGTTTTGCTAGATTCTGGTAGGTTTTCCATACTATGAAGTGAAATTTAATCAAGTTATGAATAAAAAAATATCTTGTTTGTATTTCTAAAAACATAGCTTTATTTCCTGATTAACTGGTCTAGTAATTATTGTGACTGGAATTGCCAACAAAGTTATTTTTAATTTATAAAAGGGTGCTATAGCAATAGACTCCTAACTGCTCATATCCCATAATTTTGATGCAAGTAATTAAAAGCTTGGGATTATGATTTCCCGTAACTTTATGAGAATATTATTCCTGTAGCCTAGTAAATAACTATTAAATAGAATAGCAAAGGTAATTTCTTTAATTAAATATTAATTAACTAACATTCACAACATCTAATATTCAAATTAAGAATATACAAAGAGAGCGCTAAATTAATACTAAATATTTTATTAAAATCTATTTAAAATATTTATGCAAGAATTAATAAAAAAAAAAAATTGGAAAAGAAAAACACTAATCCAAATATTATTAATCAGATGAAAAGTTCTTGTTCCATTTAAATTCTTCTAGCTAGTTCTTTTAAACATTGAAAAGTAGTCACTATTGGTATGATCATTCATGGTTAACATTAATTGGCTAATAATTAAAGTCACAAATTTGGAGTAAAGAATCTTAACTTACTGGTAAGCTTGTATCAGTTCTTATAATATACATGTCTTCCTTTGGGATCCCATGTTCCTTGACATTTAATTGATCTCTTCTGTCAGCACCTGGTCCATTCCATAGCTGAAGCAAAAAACATGGTTGCAATGATCTCTTCATTGCAAAAGACTGTGTTCACAATACTTTATTTTCATTATTGTATAACAGCTTCATTCATCAAGTGAGTAGTGTTCCTGTGCAGATGCATTTCATTTGCAACAGGTCACTCTCACACAAAACTCCACTCTAAGAACACTTAACCAGAAAATAAAAGAGAGACCCGGATCGAAGTTGTCCTCTTCTTTTTATACCTTGATCCAGTTTTGAAACTTCTGTGCATGTTATTATTATTATCATGATGCATATGTTTATAATCTTATACATTTAGTTTTAACTTTCTGTAACAAAGTTAATTTTTTAGTAAATCATTTTCACCATCTTTAATCAATATCCTAAAGGTTTTCTTGATCATAATCTCTATACTTTTGGAATTCTTTTTATTTATCTTGATTAGTAATTTGCATGCCTTTCTTTTATTTTTTCCAATTTCAACTTTTATTAAACTATGGATAAATAATTCAAATCAAAAAAATCAACTCTCATTGTATATTTTTAAAAAAAAAATTACACAAAAAAAAAAAAAAATTAAAACTAAAGTTAATTTAAAAGATCTTTAAATTTACTTTTTTTTTAAAGCTCTTAAATATTCTCAAATGTCAATATATTTGGACCATCTATTTGTGTGTGTATATATATATGAAGTTAAGTTTAAATGTAATATATATACAGTATATATATATATTGTAACCTCTGTCACGTAGTTTACATATATAGTTTTAAAAAAATGAATACAAAAATTATTATGCAGTTCAAAATATACAGGTTATTTATTTGTGTATTCAAAACAAATCATTAGTAAATTGAAAACAATATAATTGTTAGAAATAAAAAGTTTATTTCTTTACTTATTGTAAAATAATAAAATTGACTATTTTAAAATATTGATCTGCCATAGAAATTTGCAGAATAAATGAATACTTTTAAGACAGGTTTTTAACCTGTATCACATGCATCTTGAAATTTATAATTGTCAAGCAATATCTTTATTTTGCTGATAGAGGAATCTCTCATTCCAAAGTGCATATGGACCATGTTAAAAGCCTGTTTTAAAAGTATTTACATATACTTCCTGTGTGCTTAATAAATAGTTATAACTCTAGAATAAATAAAAGAAAAAAACCTCACAGAATGTCTGCTTTTAAATTTTGGAGGGGGATTACTTGATTTCTTCTTTGTGCTACTTATAGAAGGAATCTAGAAAAAATTTAATTTTGATCTATGCTTATATAATGCAATTAAAGGGGTAAAGCTTTGGAGTGCTCGATTATGATCTTAATATAAATATAGTTTTTTAATCATGGAGCTGTAAACAATGCCTTAACATTCAACAAAGCCTCTGATCACACTACGATATAATGATACTATAATCTCATAAAAAACCATTCAGTTAACTAATTACTTTTCAGAAGAAATTATTCAACAAGAAATGGAATAATACATTCTATATATTTGATTCACTCAATCACAAGCAGCCTTTCTTTAAAATGAACTTAGTTATGGAAATAAATTACTGATAAATTAAAAATATTAAACTATGCTTATTATGTCTAAAAATCTCAATTTAAGATTATTTCACTATGAAAGAAATTGGAGTTCAACAGAAATGTAAAAATCAGGTAATTGGATAAAACTCTTACAATAAATTTTGTAAATTAGATTAATTAAAAATATTTTCTGCAATGTATGTTCTCTATTCTATTATGTTTATGTAAATATAAACTGTTATATTGCTTTATTTTATTTTGTTAATTAAAATTATTGTTACAGTTAATAATCTTGTTGCTCATACATTTTCTCATCCAAATTACAAGTAGACTGTTTACATTGCCTTGAAATAATATCATAAATGTGGATAAGGACAATGATCAGGAAGATATTGACCATATCCTTTGCTCAGTCTGGCAAGGACTAAGACAAAACTTCCAGAAACACATTAAAAATAATCATCCGGATCTAACATTACTTCAAGGGGTTGTAAATAGAGGCATTTTTGCTGAAATCAGGCTTGCCACATACATAAACTTTGCCATTTGGTTGACCAGATGCAAGGTGATTTTTCAAAAATTACCATCTGATGAAATTAATACCTGCTTCCTCAACATAATGAAAAATATTCAAGAAACAGATAAGAGAGAGGCAGATCCATACCTGACCATATTAACCTGGGAATTTACAACTGGCCTAAACAGTAACTGATCAAACACACCCTAAATAATTTACTTGAAAATAACTATTAAGATTTAATAAAATCCAACCATAGCTCACCAAAATAGGGCTTACTAACAATGGGAATTTGTTATAGACTAGATGAATTATATATTCACCTTGTATCCTCTGACTAAGTTCTTCACTAACACTCATTTGTATTCTACTGACTATTGGATCAATCTTTCTTTGTATACATCATCCTGTAATCTCACCTGGCTAATTTTTGCTGTTTCTTTGTATTCGTCTATAGGTCAAATAAAATGATCTTGAAAGAGAAAATTTAATACAGATGAAAAAACAACGAATGAAATGAATCATAGACTTAACCTTGACTAGCTCTGCTTTGCTAAAAATAAATGAATATCTATCAAAAAGATTTCTAATAAATGCATTGTCATTGTTTATATGTATATTTAAAATTTGAATACTTATTAATTGAGCAGTACAGAGCCTATAAATCACAATAAAATATGAATATATATCTATTTAGAAACATAATATTAATAATTAATTTATTGCTCAGGAGTTTATAAGAAGTTCAAGCATTGAAGATGATGGAGTTAGTTTATGATTCATAAAACTTAAGCTCACCTCGAGTCTATCACTCTACTACTAAAACCATATATTATAACAAGGAGAAATAGAAAAAAAAATACATGATTGAGAGAAAACATGTATCACTAAAGAAATTGAAAAATGAAATGTAGTCAGACTTATAATATTGCTAGAAAAAGATGTCAATAGATGGACATTTGAAGTCAAACTGAATCCCAGGGGATTTTAAAAGACCAAGAAAAAGACCACATGTGATAGTGATGATTGAGTTAAAACCATTCTAGAGTACACGGGGAAGAAAGAGAAGCTATAAATTAGTGAAAAGTGTATTGAACTTGATTAGCTATTTATTCTGCAATGGATTGATAATGTTTGAAAACGATTATGATGATATATATATAATAGTATATTCGTTGTTAAAACTTTTAAAATTGATCGTTTAAAGTTATTTTTGAAATATTACTGCGCAGGTGCTTATGTCATTTAAGTTATTTCATATAGATAGACTATTTTTAAAAAATACTGCCTATAGTCCATGCGTTAAATTCTGACCTCTGCATGTGACATATATTCTAAAAGATGGAGATCCCCTCTATATGATCGTTGCGATTTTCATTAGGACTTTCAATAAGACTCTATCAATCCATCTGTCATGTAATAAAAATCTTTTATTCTTTTCTATATGTTTTAAGATTATAATGCCCTACAGGTTATAACAGAATAGAAGAACAATTCAGTTGTGACTTTCAAATGACATCAGAGTGACCACCGAGAATAGATCAAAGAAACGCTATTGTACTATTATATTGACCGATGATAAAAATAATTTATTGTCTTTTACTTTTACCTCAAACTCTATTCAAAATCATTTTACTTAGTCAACAAAATAGTTCCTCAAAGAATCGAACAGAAGAAAATTGTTCGATTTATTTTAGAGTCGAAAATCCTTTATTAATTAAAATATTTTCATAAAAGGCTACAACTCGGAGATTTTTTTTACCTATTATTTTTATGTGCATATTAATAATTTTCTTTAAATCGCATTTTCATTTTACACTATATAGTTTTTTTTATCTTTTTATTTCACTATATTTGTTATTTATCTTTTATTATTTTATAAATGACTTTCCATACATTTTTATCTGTTTGTATAACTAGTTTTTGCTTTATTTAATGATATAATTTAAATTTATTAATTAGTCAGTCAGTAATTTAATTTTATTTGTAAATATATTTATTTCTCAATCACATTTTTCCTCCAACTTTTTTTCTTTTTATTCCCCCCCCCCCTCTATATATATATGGTCGGGTGTGCGCGCGTCCATACATTTGTATATATGTGTACGCGCATGTGCGAAAGAATGAAGTTTATAAAAAGCTGATTATTATTATTTAAAGTTATCCCTCTAAAATAAAATTAAAAAAAAATGTCGAATAGAATGTTCTTAGTAATCTTTAAACTATAATACAAAAAATACGAGAAGGCTATGATCATATTGTTCCTATTTAAAAGAAATAATTGACAAAAAATCATTAAATATAATTGTGAAATTTATATGCGTATGTAGTGAACCAAAAGTAGATGGGCAGTAGGTGGGAATAGGGTTTGTATATATAATGTAATTGTATAAGTAATCTCAAAATAAATGTTCCATTTTGAATATCTCATGAAATGATCAATTATGTTTTTTTTTGTGTGTGTGTGTGTGTGTGGTTTCCAAATAAGGTTTATATATGTAATATAATTGTATATTTAATCTCGAAATAAATATTATTATTTACTGCCCACCTACTTTTGATTCACCCTGTATATATAATTAATTTATTTATTAATCACCATATAAGTGTGTAATAATGGTAATGCTATTTATTTATGCCTTTTATAGATTTTTTTTCTGATATTTAAAGTGATAATGTTTGATAAAAAACATATAACTTCTGGTTATGCATGTGTTTCTATTAATTAAACCTGACGTCATCAATAGCAATAAAAATCAATTGAGACTCCAACAAACATAACAATTCAATTTCATTTAAATATGCTAGATTTGTGTTCGGATTTTAAAATAATGTTGAATGTTTCAAACTTAACTTAAATGAAATTGTATTATGATTGTTGGAGTCGCAAATTGAGAATCAGATTAAGCTAACAGAGGCACATGACTAGCAAAAAAGTAGTTGATTTTTTCATTAAACAGAAACACCGAAAAAAATATCTGTAGTGATCATAAATAAATGACATTAGAATTATTGCATGCATATTAATAATGTTAATTTTTGGAGTGGAGGATCACTGGCTAGCTTAAGCTTCAAGTTTAGCTACCAATTTCGTGTTTATTTCTTAGTTGCCTATAGTTGCCTAAAATGTTATTAGGCAAGTTGTCAAACTTTAAGTGACAGTAAATATTTATATTCAAACAACTCTGTCAAAATATGGTTCTGCATCAGGTAACCAAATTTTATATAACTGAATTATCTATAGGTACCACTAAATAGGGTGATATTGATAACTGGTTGCACATTTTCTTCACTGTCATTATTTATTTTATTTATATAGAGTTGCCACAGCAGAATAATTATAACTGGTGATATAAGGCAGGTAATCAATCATGAATTTGCATCTATGTGTTTCCCATGGTCCTAGGATTTTAAATTCAAAGAAAATACAAAATTTTCAAAATTATCAGAAACTAAAGAGAGCTATAAAGAAAATGCCATTTGTTTTTTAAAAATATACATTTAATAATGTAAATATAGGAGATTTGAACTCAGACTTTCAAGCATCCACCAACTATCCACATTATCTCATACAACTGATACACATGACCAAACACATGTAGAAAAGATAAATAATCACCAATATATGTATTTCATGCTAAACCAGCACTCATCAGTTGGTCCAGATTATCATCTCCCACACATGTATATAATCAGTGCTCAGTTTATATTAAGATAGCAAATCTTCACCCTTTAATGGACAGGTATCAATCTACTCTAATCTCTAACTTTTCAGCCATACATATCATTGAAAATCTGATGATGGAAAGTTAAATCCCATGCCGATGCCAACATTTCTGCCAAGCCCATGTTGACCTGAGGTCACTCTGACTCCTCATGTACAGAACCTTATCCATTTAAATACATAAAAGAGGGATGGCAGGATACAAGCTTATATGTAAATATTTGAAAACCAGGCACTCTTCACAAACCTGGAACGTAATTGTAAATAAAGGAGATTTGAACTCAGACGTTCAAACACCCACCAACTAGCCACACTATTTCATATAACTGATACACATGACCAAACACATGTAGAAAAGATAAATAATCACCAATATATGTATTTCATGCTAAACCAGCACTCATCAGTTGGTCAACATGAGCTTGGCAAAATGTTGGCATCAGGATGGGATTGAACTTTCCATCTTCAGATTTTCAATGATATGGATGGCTGAAAAGTTGGAGGTTAGAGTAGATTGAAACCTGTCCATTAAAGTATGAAGATTTACTATCTTAATATAAGCTGAGAACTGATTATATACATGTGTGGGAGATGATAATCTGGACCAATTGATGAGTCCTGGTTTAGCATGAAATACATATATTGATGATTATTTATATTTTCTACATGTGTTTGGTCATGTATATCGGTTGTATGAGATAGTGTGGATAGTTGGTGGGTGCTTAAAAGGCTGAGTTCAAATCTCCTATATTTATAATTAAGTTCCAGATTTGTGAAGAATGCCGGTTTTCAAATATTAATAATATAAAGTAAACTACATGTACATACAATTATACTAAATACAAATAATATACAATATCAAAGTTGATTATTATAATAATAAAAAGTTAATGGAATATATTGTTTATCTTGGTATTTATATTTTAAGAAGTTGAATCTGTTCATAAACACAACTCAATTTCTAAATAAAAGTAAAGTATTGTTATTAATCAAAAGAACAAATGCAAATAAATTATTCAAACAGGAATTCATTATAAATTAGTTATGATACATCAAGAATTATTTTTTATTTGATATTAAGGCAAAATTTTAGAATCAAGGTTATAATGAATATTTCTAACATCTTCCCAATTAATAAATGATACATGTATCACTAAAATTAATTTGTGAATTAGACAGTTTTATGATATTAAGTTATTAAATTTGATATCTTAACCAAATATAGTTTCAATGATGAGTATAGTTACAGAGTCCTGATTTTGCTTTTAAAAATACATTAGTTTATACATGTATAGTTTATACATGTATATAAAAAATGCATTTGTTTCATTATCAACAGCTTCACATTGATTTTCATAGTTATGTTTGCTAAAATGTAGATTATTTTTAATATAAACAGAGTATACTGTAGGAAAATGAATATGATCAACTTATGATTAATATATATATAAATATCAGGAAAGGTATTAGTTTTAAGCAAAAAAAAAAATTAATAATTTCACATAAAGATTTTAACAATCAGTTCAGTAATCTATCATCTTAAGTGTACAGTCCAAAGTTCATAACATGTAATAAGCAGATTTTCATTATCATGCTGGTAGAATTATGAATAATTTACTATAAAAGCTCCAAACTAGTAATACTTTTTCATTCAATGTATGATTTATATTTTCTCTTTCTCTCTCTCTCTTTTTTTTTTTTGCTTATGCAGTATCTGATCCATATGTTCTGAAGCTTATCTTTTGATAATCCATCAGTAAAATATGTACCATTTCATTGTAAGATCTGAAAAAAAATAGCTTTTGCTTTTATTTGATTTTCTTTCAAATAATTGCATGTTTAATCAATATATATATATAAATATATATATATATATAAACAGTGAGGATTGCCAATTCCTCCACAAGTTTTATGATAAATGCTTAGCCAGAGCCAGCACTTAAAATATCTCTGTAAGGAATTCCCTCCCCAAACCCCTGATCATGGTTTCGTGCTTTGGCACTCCTCAGAGAGGTGTCAGGGTAGGTTCAGACACTAGATCTAAAAATACCAATCCAAAGCTAAGCACTTAGCTAAAAGTTATCTATTGAGTGAAAAATCTGAAATTTTCAGACATCTACATGTCTTCAAACCCAGCTGTCCAACTCAAATAGCTATATGTGACTGATAGATCTTCAGCCATACCATATATTAGTAGTCATAGCAATATAAAATTGCATAAGACTTTTGGCAGAGACTATAAATAGTCAAAATAAGAGTCATAGATCAATTCATAGATCACATGACCCTATCTCTTAAGCTTGTAAGTTATAAACAGTGAGAATTGCCAATTCCTCCACAAGCTTTATGATAAATGCTTAGCCAGAGCCAGCACTTAAAATATCTCTGTCAGGAACCCCGGGGCAGTTGTTCTAAGTTAAGTACTCTTTAATTAAGTTGATTTCAATAGATAGATAACCCCACACATTCAAAATTTCCTTCAAAAGTATCCATTAAAAAATATTGTACTACAATATATGTTTTCATCATTATATAAGTTTATAAATATATTAAATAACCTCAATATTAACACATATTCTTTTAAATTTACATAAATAAAGATACAATAAAAAACAAATGACCTCCAAGATGCTCAGTTGGTAGAGCGTTTGCCTTAAATTCAATATTCAAGAATCTAAAGGTGTGAGTTCAACTTCTAAGTGAATATTGTCACTGTGCATATAGGCCAGCAACACCTGAAGAAGAGCGGATAATAATACTACTCAAAACATTGTGTAATTACTAATCTGTATTGTCTATTTGTGTGTTATTACTAACAAGTTGTTTGTATTTGGAAAGTTTAAAATTTTCTATACATTCAACATTCACACATAAATGATAGAAATAATCCAACATGTCAATTGTATTTATTGGGAAGATGTGATAGAGAATAGAAAATATGGGTGAGTTGCAATTAGACATGAAGTTGAACTTTTTTTTTTTAAAAAAAGTTTTCTGTTGAAGAAATAATAATAACAACAACAATAATAATAACAACAACAATAATAATAATGATGATGATGATGATACTACTACTACTACTACTACTATTACTACTACTACTACTACTACCACTACTACAACAACAACAAAGGTAACTATTAAAAATCAATTGGTTACATTGGTTGTGGATTATACATAGTGTTATGTAGTTATTCCATTACAGTCTGTATGTTTGAAAAAGCCTCTTTGCATTTCATCTCTCCTTGCCTATCTTGTTCCTGGTATTTGACTCTCAATGTTCCATCTTGTTGCTTCTTGCTTCTATTATTTTTGTAACATTGAATTTTTATGCTTGGTTTTGTCTTTTTCTGTTATGTCCTTTATTACAATGTGGCCTGTATTTTAAAAAGAGACCATATTGCTGCAAAGATGTCAGGCAGTGCAAAAAGGCTGTCTCTTTCTTTTATTTTTTGTAATTTGTTTTTATAGATGTTAGGGTGTCTTCTTGCATTGTTTTTTAGAGTAAAAGTGCATTCTGGTGCACCAGAATGCATACAAGCTGAAAGTGGCTGCCCTTATAATTGATATCAATTGTGGTTTCATTTTTCCTATATCCACCAACCATCATCTGCCTTACTTTTTCAAGCCCTGAACAGTTATATATAAAATGGTACTGTGTTTTCTCATCCCTGTGACACAGCATGCAGAGGGAATCTATATTTAGATAAAATCTTCTGTATCGTATAAAGTGAATTGTTGGTAATGCTTTTAAATTGACTTTAATGATACCTAATAATAATAATAACAATAACAACAACAATAATAATAATAATAATAATAATAATGATGATGATGATGATGATGATGATGATGATAATAATAACAATAATAATAATAATAATTATTATTATAACTAATATTTTTATGTATATAATATCTATATCCAAATCCAATTATTTAAAAATCATATAAAGATCTTTTTTAAAAAACATTTGTTTCAATATATATTTTATCATTAAATTATTCTTTTTTTTTGACACTAAAATCCATATAATCAATTCTATTACCTTTTTCCATTGTAAATTGAATTATAGTATCTATTCCATTTATATATTTTATAAAGCAGTCATTTATTATTTTATTAGCTAAACTGGAAATAATATATATAAAAACATGGCGTCATCTATCAGTAAATTTTTCACTAAATCTTTCAGCAACAGTTAATATACTGGATTTCATTTTTTATATAATCAGTTAAGAAGAAGGTTTGAAAGTTATTAAAATATTATTAATATATAGGGTATATGAGCACAGACTTTTACACAACCCACCACTCTCCAGTCTATCTAATAACACCGATACACTCAAGCACATTTATGCTGAAAAGATAAATAATCACCAATATACGTATTTTATGCTAAACCAGCAATCATCAGTTGGTCCAGATTATCATCTCCCACACATTTATACTATAAGTGCTCAGATATATATTAAGATAGACAATCTTCATACTTTAATGGACAGACTCCAATCTACTACACACTCCAACTCTTCAACCGTCCATCCAATTGAAAATCTGATGATGGAATGCTCAAAGGCCACCCTGAGGCCAAGATTCTTGTCACACCCATGTTGACCTAAGGTCAATCTGAACCCCACATGTACAGGACATAATCCATTAAATACATTTGCAAGGATGGGCAGACATTTTATTCTATGGAGATAATTGTGACATGTAATCAATAAGCTGTTGTAAGATTATAACATGAATTCAAATTAAGAAGATAAATTTTCTTTTGATTCCAAGCAAGATTAGAATTTTGCTTTCAGGAAGACAGTTTAACTTAGCCAGGAGATTATTGATAATAAATTGGATATCAAACTATTTTCAGTTAGAAAGTAAAAACAAAAGACTTAAAATCATTACTACTCTTGCATTAGCTATTCAATACTTAAAAAATAATTGAAAAATAAAAAAGTTATTAAAAATAAAAGAAATGTTAATATGACATGCTATTTTGATATATTACAGTATCTGTTAATATAATTAGAATTTATCTAAGAAATAATGAATAACGAATAACAAAGATTACATTTAAGAAGAAAGTATAGTGCTTATAAAAAAATAGAGCAACAGTTATCTATTGTAAAATAAATTTCTGATGGCTGAGGAAAATTACAGATCAAAATAGATTTTTCATTTCAACATGTGAAGTGAAATATACATTTTCAAAAATGTTTTCTGTTTTAAGATATTAAATGATCACATCTTAGCTTGTATACAGAATTTATAGAACAGCTAGAATTTTTGTTTTAATTAAAGCTGTTATGACTATTTAATGGTTTTGGGACAAAATAAAAAATTAATAATTTGACATTTAACTGGGCTGTTTGAGAAACTATTACCTTACAGGTGGCACCACCATATATGCTAATTATAGTATCTAGTTTTAATTCCCTTCTAATTTTATTAGTAGTTGTGTAAAATTTACACCTATCTAAATACAACAGTCATTAATTAAACAATTATAAGTCATTGTTTTCTTAAAGGTTTATGATGATAGGGTTCTAGTTGTATTTTTTATATTGGACTATTTCCATCATCTGAGTATTGAATGCTTTAGAAAATTTTAACTTTATTTAAATATTCCAAATACATTCAACTGTTAGTAATAGCATATCAAACAGGTATGTGCACAAAATTTTGAGAGATATTATTTTTCCTTCTTGTTCAAGTGTTGCTGGACAGACCAGTGTCAGTACTAGCATGGGATTTGAACCTGGATCCATAGATTTTTGAGTATTGAATTTTAAGGTAATGCTCTAACCAACTGAGCCATCCTGCCAAAGGCAACAGTCAGTAGAAAATTCATATTCTTATCTATAACATTTCTCATGATTTCTCCACTTTTTGCTAAGAGCAAAGTCGATTAGTGGTTTTCATACATTATGTATAGGTTGGCTTATGGGAATTTTTGCCATTGTCATGTGAGCAGCTTCTTTAAAGTTTCTTCTTTGTATCATTTCTTCTCTATCCAATATTTTTGTATTCTCCCAATTGAACATATGTTCATTGACATATACATGCCTGCTATCTTAGACACAGCTGTTTTCTCTCTTCTAAACATCAATTTGTTTCTTGCAAGCTTCTTTCAATGGGATGACTGGTCTCACCAATATAAGTTCTTCCACATTCACATGATATTTCATAAATGCAGTTTTTTCAGCATGTCAAGCTTAAGCTTTGTAGATGTTAGAATTTCTCATAGTGTGGTATAGCTGTGTAAAGATGTTCACATGTTATACTGATTGCAGATTTTTCTTAATTTATCTACTATTTTTGGAATGTATGACTACACTGCAGTACCAATAATTATTTTCTCTTGATGGTTCTTATTGTTGTCTATTTAAAAGTTTCTTAATAACAGCTGATGGATAACCATTTTTCATAAGAATTTGTTCTATATAGATCTTTTCTTTTTTCAAATTGCTGATTTCTGAACAAACTTCTTTTGCTATGTTCCATAGTGATAGTTTCCTGTATGTATAGGTTTTTGGTAAATTGTCATTTGGATTTTGCCATGAAAGAGACTTGTCACAAGAACATCTAAGAATGCCAATTTTTGTTCTTGTTCTGATTCTATTGTGAATTTAAGGGGATATGTTGTTGATCATCCAACTACCAAATTCAAATGTTAGGTGGCTATGGATTAGTTTTTATGGCTAAGGTTTCAGGTTCTTCCATGTAAATATTGCTAATCAGAAGATGCAAAGGTGAGCCCATAGCCATTTCTTGATTTTGTTGTACAAATTGTGTTATATTGAAAGTAGATTGTTTTTATGCAGAATGTTAATAGTCCCATTACACTGGCAATAGGAAGAGCTGTTCTGGTTTGTAAACTATTATCACCATTTAATCTTTTCTTTACAATAGACAATGCTTTTTTACATGATACATTCATGAATAAACTTTCCATATCAAACCTTACCAGTAAGTCAATTCTTTCAATTTTTGTTTTGTTTAATTCTACAAAGCATCTAGAATTCCTGACAAAGGACTGGGTCTTGTATGCCAAAGGACTTAAAACTTTGAGAAGAAATCTTGCCAAAGTTTTGCAAGAAGAATCTCTAGAACTAACAATAAGTTTTAATGGAACATGATTCTTATGGATTTTAGGTAGACCATAAACATGGGGAATTTTTCTGAAATATATTTTACTTTTTTTTTTTGAATTAGTGAAGTACCTGCAATGCTTTCTGAGTAATTCTTGTAATTTTATTTCCATACTAGGTATTGGATTTTTTGCCACATTTCTATATGGGCCTGCTGTGTGCAGTTTTTGTACTTTGTTGTCATAAACAGTTGTATCCATTGCAACTGTTGCATTGCCTTTGTCATCAGGGAGAATAATTATAGATTTATCTACTTTGAGATATTTAATTGCTTTCCTCTCACCATAGAATATGTTTGACTTCAATTTCTGTTGCTTATGAAGTGTTCTTTTTATTCTCTAGCATAATCCTGTGGCTTCTTCTAAAGGCAATTTCTGGTGACTTCCTTGGTGGCTGCCATTATATCTAATAAAGGGATATTAGACGATGTTATGGCAAAGTTTATGCCTCTTTCAAGAACATAAATTTCACTATGTGTTAGATGTTTAGAATCAAGATTTTTAACAGACTAAATTGGTACATTATTTGATATATTATGATTTTTGATATGCCCATGTAGGTTAGCAAATTGTTTCTTTTGGTATTCTTTTATTTTTCCATGTAATGTAAAATACGATTTTTTTACTGCTTGAGAAACACTTATGAAGTCTTCAACAGTAAGTTTATTTTTGAGAAAACATTCTATATTATTAATGTAATGCATTTTTAGATACTTAGAAAACCTTTGAGCATTTATTCTTTCTCTTAACTTTTTGATTGATGCTTACGAGACCTTGCGTGGATGATTGACGTCACTCTAATTCCATTTTTTTAATGCTAGAATAGCCGTTTTACAGTTGTTAGTTACGTTTTTAAAAGTTCTATAAGATGCTGCCCTCTCTTGAATTATTTAACAAGTAAAAAATCAATAAAACTGTCGGTAAACTTTACAAAGAAGAAATCTTGTCAGTGATTGGTTCTTAGCCTTCAAAGACAGTCTGATTGGCTGGCAAGGACAAAGAAACCACATAATCAAAGAAAAACAAAAAGATTTTCATTTCGAATATGATAAACAAATGTTTAGATGATTAAAAAAGTATTTTTTTGAGAAATGATAATTATTTTGGTAAAATAATGCTAAAAATACAATTATTTAAAAAAAAATATTTAAGATTTTAGTAAAAATATTTAAGATTTTAGCAAAAAAAATATTTACTTTTCCATAATGTAAAACTGAAAAAAAAAATTTACGTCAGCAACTCTTTTTAATTCGTTACTAATGTTTGCTTTTAAATTTGCCAAAATTGAATATTTTATAATAAGTAAATAGAAATTTATTTTTGAAAGAACTTTTGTTCACTTTCATAATCTGACAAATTATTAATAAAGTGAATATTAACTAAAATATTAATTTATTTGACAATTGACTTTGTCTTCAGTTTGTGAGTTGACCAATTAAAAGTTTTGAGTTTTAACTCACTCCACCAATAATATAATTAGTGGTCAAAAGGTTAACAGAGCTTTACTTTCTGGGTAATTTTTTCAGTTCTCTGAGAGTAAATTGGAAGTTTTAGTTGCAACTTTTTAAGAATTGTCCCTTCACATTTACATTTACATAATAAAGTTAAATGATTTTCTACTTTGGTCAGCTTTAGACATAATTTTTTATAATTTCTAAGGTTTGATATAGTATCGGGTCCATACCAAATACTTAGTGTTTTCCAGAAGGTTTGTGATGATAATGTTCTAGTTGTATTTTTATATTGGACTATTTCCATCATCTAATATGAGTATTAATGTCTTTAGAAAAATTTAATTTTATTTAAATATTCCAAATACATTTAACTGTTAATAATAGCACATCAAACAGGTTAGTATATGCACAACTCATATTAGACAATAGAAATGGTCCAATATAAAAATACATTATAAGTCATGTTTCTCCAAACAATAATATCAATGGTATTTTTAATAAAAAAAATTAAAAGGCCTTACCAGTGCTTATTTGGTTTCACTCTTGTTCTGGATGGTTTTAATCTCTTCATTTTCAAGCTTTCTTCTCTCCATGGTTATATTCCAGAAATTTCATCTCATCATCATCATCATCATCATCATCATCATCATTATTATTATTATTATTATTATTAGTAGTAGTAGTAGTAGTAGTAGTAGTAGCAGCAGCAGTAGCAGCAGCAGCAGCAGTAGCAGTAGTAGTAGACAATTATACATATATATATATCAAAAGATTTATTATTAATTCATATAATGTATAATAACAGCTATAGCCTAATTATACATGTATATACACCTATAAAACACTATTACAATTAATTCAGCCTTGCCAAGATAGGTGGTCTAATAAATTGTAGTTTATCTCTGAACACTACCAAAACAGAATTTTGCCAAGTGATAGCCTTCATTTCTGCTCTGCCAATAGGTAGTTTTGAAAGTTTCTCAGCTTGGCAGCTTTGTTTGATGGGTCTTCCTTCAACAATTAGACCTTTATTATCGAGTGCTCTAACATATGGCAAAAAGTGCTTCTCACAGTTTTTGGGTAACCAGTGATAGCTTATTCAGTCCTCTCCATGGCTTTGTCTCTACTTAAAAAATGTAGATCCTCTTCTTCTATAAGTTCTCACAGTCCTCCCTCTAGGGTGAAACAAATCTCTTATTTATAAAGTTTGATAAAAATTGAAATGGCATTTGTCATTATTGACCTCATTTCTCAGACCATATGAAAAGCCAAATCTGGACAGTTGATTAATATTAGTTTATAAATGAATAGATAATGTACAATAACTTAATTTCATATTTCTCCTGAGATAAAGCAAATTTATATTCATTACTATTTTTGGTGGGTTGGAAGGTAATTGCTGTATTATTTGATCTTACATTAACATTGATTAATGAATCACTCTATAATACTGATTTAAAAAGATTATGTACCAAAAACTGATAATTACTTAGTGTTATCAAATAATATAAAAACTGACAATGAATTTGGGAAAGGTAATTCATTGTTCCATGTAGGATAAATATTGCAAGAATACTGTATTTATACATTTCTTTTTTTTTTATTATTAAATAATGATGTAATAAGATTTTATAATTTATGGTTTAGCAGGAAGTTTAGATACTGATCTCATAGTTAATATTTATTTTTAAAAAAAATTTTTTTTTAGGTCTGAGGTCAAAAATTATAAAGTGGTGAAATCTCGTTCTTATTTGGACATTAAATGGTTTATATAAATAGTAAAGCATCAATAAATTATGTAATGCCAAAAAAAAAAAAAAATTAATGGATATTGTGCAGTAAATGTTGAATGCCCCACAAAAAAGAGAGATGAACAGCTTTCAGCAACAAGTTTGGCTTGTTTAAGCAAGAGTACATCTAAATTTCGAATTCGAATTGAAACCAATATTATATTAAAAATTATAAATCAATTTTCATAAGCTATATATATATGGGGGGAGGAGACTACTAGAATAAATAGGATTCTAGCAAAACAAGACAATAACATTTTACAGACTTTTTTACAAACTAATTCTATTTCACTCATTAAAATAATCAAAGCAAAAAGTTACATCTACTCTCATAATATATGTTTTAGTAATAAAAGAATAATAGCAATTTTCTTTTAATTTTGAAAAAAAAAAAAACAACATAAAAGAATTAAAAGAAGGTAATTAATTCGCAAATCTTTTAATAACATTTTTTTCCCCCTTTGCTTTAAAATAATTCATTACTGAAGCTTAAAAATAACTTTGTATTCTCATGCTAATAGTAATAATAATAACAGCAGAACTGTATAAGAACATCGTAATAACTCTATTGTTTGTTTTAAATTAACTTTATATCTGCAGTTATTAAATAACATCGTCAACAATAATAAGATGCTAAACAGCTATTAATTTCAAAAAATAACGTTGTATACTGCGTAATCAACTTCACTGGAAGCTTAAAGTATTTATCGCCATGTTTTATTATTATTTAGAATACTTTTAGGATGTGTTTATGAAGTAGTACATTAAAAAATAAAGTTTGTTCACTTAAATTATTATTACTTTAAAATACGGTATCTGAATTAGATTTTTATCTTCAATATTTCGGTAAGAATCTTATTACTGGAGTACAGGATTATAATGCAATATCCGGAATAAAATTTTATGAGTGTAAACATGAGGGGGAAAAAATAGTGAAGAAAAAAGTTGATTGATTTAAAGAATAAAGAAAAAGGCAAACTGATACTTAAAATAAATGTAGTTTTATGTATATATATGATCATTCAATTAATAAACCTGCTTTCTACCATACTCCTTTATTTATATTCTTCATTATAAAAAAAAAAAAAGCCTTCCCCTGAATGAATAATGCAAGTTAAGCAATTTTCCATACATAACAAGTCTTCTATATGAAAACAGGAAAAAATAATCACATCACATGATCATCATCAGCAATGATTTGCCATTTCTTATTATCTTTCCACTCATAGTACAATTTATGTTAACATTTCAAATTATTTTATAAAATTTAATGAATCCTTTACTTTAATTTTACTGCTGATAATTATTCTTATTTTTAATTTAATTCACAACACATTTATTTTATATAGGATATTTTAATAAAGCTAAAACACGATTAATCTTAAATTCCTGGTTCCAAGCTTTTTTTTTTATTTAGGAATTTTTCAGATTTCAAAAATAAATCTTTTATCTCCTCATACTAAACTAAACTCTGCTTTAAAAAAAACCAAAAAACTAACAACAACAAAAAAACAATCATCTCTCTACCCATTAGCCTTATGATTTATGGGTATTTACTGAATAATTGTTTTCACATTATTATTATTATTATTATTTTGTAAATATATTTATGATAAAATTCATTATAAAAGGTTAAAGATTATATAATTTTGTATTGTTAGTAAAAGTTTTTGAATAATAGGTATTCTAGTTAATAGTATTCTATCTGTTTTTTATCAAATTTTCAGTGTAGCTAAATAATCAATAAAATACATACATATTTATAAGGATCTAAATACAATATATTGAAATAAATTTTATTTAAAAAATGATAAAAATGTCAAGCGTTGGTGGCAGAGTGGTTAGCACAGCTGTCTTAAAAGCAGTTGTCCCGGCTTCGCTTTGTGGCCGATGCGTTGACACACACACACAAAAAAAAAAAACTAAAGGTAAATACAGAACAAAAAAGATTTGGCTAAATATGAAAACAAAATGTTTTTTTTGCCTTACAAAAAAAGTAATTTAATAATGTCCATGTAAACCTACTAAAGATCACACTCATTCACTCTTCAATAAATTCAGGTGTAGCACAAGTTTTTCCCTTCAAACTAACTCTTTAAAGGAAAACAAAATCTTAAATTCTAATTTGTGTAAAGAAACTGACAAAGTTTAGATTGATGATTCCGGGAATTGGCTATTAACTACTAGATATAACTCATCTGAGTTTCTCAAGGAAAAAAAAAAGAAAAATAATTACAGCCACAAATATGCATATTTGGAACTAATATTTGACAAAAGAGCTGTACGTTTAAACATTTTTTTGTTCGCTTCCCGGCCGATGTTGGAAAGTACATTTAAACATTTTTTTTTTATATCTGCTTTGGAACATTTTACAGGAAAGAGACGTATACACACACTTCATTCATATATGACAACTATATATAACTATGGTATTTGTTATTAATGTTGTTTAAAATTTATATTATTAAATGTGTATTCTATATTGCAAATTCAATATGATAGCTCCCATTGTCTATATAGAATTATAACTTTAATTTAAAATCTTAATTAGTTTGTGGTATAAACTTTAATAATCGATCAACATTAGAGATAAAGAAGGTTATTGATGAAATTGCAAACATAATTACCTGCTAGTTGTTTTTTTTTTGTTTGAGTAGAAAAAAACAAGAGAAATAAATTTTATCTGTTAAATAGATCATATTTAAAACAAGACAACTTAAAACTGAGAATTTCTATTTCTTAAACTAAAATAAATAATCTCTTAAAGGAGAGTCTTAAATGTTAAATTATATATATATGCATATGGATAGGTGTGTGCTAATATGAATTAAATTATTATCCAAACTTTTACTAATTGATTTAAGTAATCAATATTAGTATTTGGGAATAGATAAAGTAATAGTAGTATTAACAAATATAAGGAAATTATGTAATTTGAATTTAATAAAACTATTTAATCACATAACTTTAGGTCTATTGTTGTATTTTTGTCAGCTTATGATAGATTGAGGTAATAATTAGTCAGCATTATTGTTAGTTGTCTATTTGTGGACTAAGATGTTCCGATGAAGAGCTCAATGCTTTGAGTTAGACCCCATAATATTTAGGTTTGTATATATATATATATATATATATATATATATATATATATATATATATATAAGAAATAAGAGCTTAGTAAATTGAATAATGTTTTTATACTATAGTATTCTTAATTAATGCCTCATTTAGGTTAACACCTAATTGAGAAATTAAAAAGTCCACTTTGCTTCATTAAACTGGTGGCACTCAACATATTATGGCACATGGAATACAATAAACCATCACAGTATATCAGATTTAGTTTCTAGAGTTCCTCCACTCTACTGAGGTGAGCCATAAGCTTGAAACCAATTGGTCTGGAGATAGGAACTTTTCGATAGAGATAAGATCTAGTTTCTAGAGTCCCACCACTCCACTGAGGTGAGCCATAAGCTCGAAAACAATTGGTCTAAAGATAGGGACTTTCCGATAGAGATGATCTAGTTTCTAGAGTCCCACCACTCCACTGAGATGAACCATGAGGTGAAACATAAGCTCGAAATCAATTGGTTTGGGGATAGGGACTTTCTGATAGAGATTTTTAATTCTTTTTCTTTTGGCACTTATAAAATAAAGCTTGTTTAGAGCCATTGGTAAGCTCCATCTAGTGATCATATATATATATAATTTTTATTCTTACTTGCCTTAATTTTGCATTGGATACATGAGTTCGTTATCATATTTTAATACTAGTATATATATATATATTATAACGGTATGATCCTTTTCAGGACTTGAGGAAGTCGCATCTAACTATAGTCGGACTTTGAGTCTTCTTATAGAATGCCATGGATGATGTGATTTAAAATATAATCCAATCCACTCCTCTATTAATAACCTCATTACTCTCGACATTCAAGCTCAGAGTAGAAATTGCAATCGAATCTCTTCAGGCATTTCCACAAATATCCCATAGTAATGATAAATTTAGTATAAGCTATATATAACTTTTTTATAAATATTAAATCACTAAGTTGATTCAACATATATATGTGTGAGTATGTATATTTATAATTATTGGTTTTATAAAATGACTAAATAAAATAAACAAATGAGACCTGTTTAATTTTAAAATCAAGTTTAACACATTTTAATCCGTAATAGAAACAAAAATATTATCTCATAAATAATAAAAATATTAAAATTTAGAATCATAATCTGTGCTTATATTTAAATGCAATAATAAACTATTTAACATTCAGAAAAAAACATAATGTAATCATTTACATATATATAATTTAAAATCATGTGTATAATAAATAATACACATGATACATTATAAATCTATGTATTGTGTCATTAAAATGATTCAGTGTGTGTTATATGTCTATATAAGATAACATCCATTCACTCTAGATTAATAATAGAATGTATTCTGATATTAGTTATTTATATTTAAAAAGAAATTATGTTAATTGTCAGGTAAGATTCAATTTGGAATATAATAAAATTTACTTCGAAATTGAAATAATTAAAAAACCTTTACCTTAGTCAGCCATCATTTTCATCAGAACATATATCAGAATATCAACATCTAAATTTTATTAAATAAATAAAAATAAAATGTTCATCTTATCAGTTCTCCACTTATTCTGTTAAAATCAAATTAATATACGAAATAATTTCCACGTAAATATAATTATCCACAAAGGAAATAAAGTTTAAGAGTTATTAAAATACACAATGAAATAATCCAAGATGAGAAAGAATTGCGGTTTTATATCCCTCCTTAGGTGAAATAAAATGATGATGAATGTTGAAACATAAATTTCATTGATCATCCTTCGAAGAGGCAATCCACATATTCATTCTTTCAAATATTTGTGTAGTAACATATTTAACATCTTCTTCAATATAATACTCCATTATTAAGGCAGCTTTTTAAATGAGAATTACAACGATTATATTTTAGGCATTAAATAGTAATAAATTTACATGTTCAGGTTTAAAACAGCAGCAGAAATCCTTGGCATAAATTGTCTAGCCAAAGAACATCTTTATAAATTTTTGTCTTCTTAAATATATATTTTGAAAACTCATTTCGAAGACATTGATAACTCTTATAACCTTGTCAATTTCAATGACTATTTTTTATAGTTCTTTATAATATTAAAAGGCAGTAAACTAATTACTTGAAGAAAGTAATTAAAATAGTGAATCTTCTTTTTTTCTTAAACGTGTTCCAAATTCGAACACATTTAAATTTACAGAACTAAATAGAAGATTATTGTTATAACAATATTAGTTCATTTTTATACTGGATTAATTTCTGCAAGCATATCACATAATCATGCTCACGCTCTCTATTGTTTAACATATACAATTTGTAATGAACCCCAAACGTTTATTTCCTTTGTTTCAACTGATAAAAATGCAATGTTGACTTAAGGCTTTGCCAAATATCAAGTTTTGGTTAATAAAAAAATACTATTAGTTGGAAACATTTATTTGTGTGTGTGTGTATAAACAAATTAGAATTATTCATTTTTAGAATTATTCTTTTAATACTAACTAGTTTATGTATATAGCTGATATATGAAAAGCTTAAGATAGCTGTAAGTTATTTATATCTGTTGATTCAATATAGGCACAGTTAAATTCACAAAGAAACACAAATTGTTTTAGGTGAGGCTCATATGGTACTCTCACATTACCTCCTTCCTTAAAAAGTTCAAATTTCAAATTTTATATTTACCATTAAAATTTGGACACTTAATGTGTGTCAATGTATGCATTAAATATAAAGTTGTAGAGCTTGTTTTTCTTTCTTGCTCTTATCAACCATTATTATTTATTTTATTTTTTAACCCTTTTCTTTTTCTCTATACTAAACATCATTCAGTTTAAACAGGACAAGGAGGTTTTATATATATATATATATATATATATATATATATATATATATATATATATATATATATATATATATATATATATATATATATAGGGTTCTTTCTTTTTCTTCCCTTTTTTATTTTTCTTTAATGGATTTATTGTTATGTACCTCTTTTATAGATGACACATATTTATTTGGTATTCTCCATCCTGCTTTTCTTTAAGACTTATGGACTCTTTTGAGATCTATCCAAAACATAAGAACATCCATCATTCAGCATGGATTAACTCTTAAAATGGTTTTAGTTTTCAGGTATCCTAAAAATTAATTTTAATTGCTTAACATACTCTCATCAAAGAAAATTAATGTCTCTTTTGACTTATATACATCCTTATACATATATATATATACCTATATACCTTTAAATGAAAACTTTTTCTCCCCCTACCTATTCTAAATGATCTTTTCTTTCAATATTTTACTTTATACATAAGTAAAATGTGGTAAAACATTATTAATTTATTTGACCAAAATAGGGTTTTAAAGCTCTAGCAGTGTAAATGCCTTTAATGTCTCCCTTTATATTTATCCAGAATGCATTGGGATCTGTTTGCTTTATGATAGTATAAGGTCCTTCATATTGATGGTAAAACTTTTGATATTTGCTCACTTGGGGTTTACTCATACGAGGCGTTTTTATAAAAAAAACTTGATACCCAATTTTGAACTTGTGTGAAATTGTCTTCACATTTTTATTTCTTTGACTGGCCTTTTTTTAACAAGTTATCTATAAGCTTTTACACCATCTTTTTATATATATATATATCCACAAAATTCATGTGCTTTGGCTTAATGCCGATTACTATTATAGTTTAACAACATCACGCTATATAAACTAAATATCTTATTTATACTAGCTATATCAAAATATATAATAATGGACTTGCATTTTATAAGTAGTGTCAACATCAGATTGCATTATCATGATGCTTAATTGATCTACCATTATTACTTATTTAACTAACCATAACTTTTACTCTAATAAACCTGTAAGTATTTTTTTTCATACTTTGGTTAACTTGATGCATTTTATTATTATTAATATCAACTTCAATTATTTATACACATATATACATTTATTCTCTTAAAAGAGCAGCCTAATGTATTCTATCATTACTGAAAGTCCATTTTCACATCCCAAAGTCGTAATCCATGAAGTCCTTCTTTATATATGTGCTTTACTTTTTAATTACATCCATTCACATATTCAATGAATGTGAAGGGATCTTCATAAGTATTACACAACCTATGGAATTGTGAACCTTTCTGTCTCTTATCTGGTATTATAAATATCTTTATTATTGTCTGAAGACTTTTTATAATTTGTTTATCTTCAGGATTATGGTGATGCTTCATACACCATAATTTACACTTAAGACAATTAAATCTATTGCCTTCATTCATATCCTCTAAATTAAATTTTCTATTAAAACAACCTTCTTTTCCATTAAATATTATCATTGATAATGATATTATCAGATGGTTGTCATACAATTTATCAACACCTTGTTGATGAAATGTTTTACTTTTGTTCTGGGAGTAAATACAAATATGGTGGGCTGACTCAAAATACACTTCACTGTTGTATTAATCTATTATATCTTTAGATAGTGGAGTCATCTCAAGTTTCATGAGTTCATAATTTAACTTGTTATTAATATAAGAAATCTGAAGTTTTAATTTATCTAGACATTCAGTATTATCATTTGATTGTGCTTCTCTCATTTCCTGAGATTCAGAATTTAATTTATATTTCACATGATCCATATCCTCTTCTCTTTTTAAGATTTTTGGATCAGGTTCAAGCACTTTATTAATGCTGCAATGATCTTCTACTTCATTGCTCTGCTGTATGGTAAAATGATATTCATGACAGTTTTCTTCTGAAGCATTCATTTGAACTAAAAGTGATTTGTTCTGGATGCTATCATTATATTCTTGGCATTTGATTGCCATTGATATGGTTGATGCTTTTATGTCATGAAGTCTTTCTACTTCATTGGCAGTTTGTTTCTTTTCAACATCTTTTTGAACATTATTTAAATCTAATGATAATTGTTTTATTTCTTTAAACAATTTAGTTTCAACATCTTTGATTTCTACTTGCATCTTTTCCTGAACATCATCAATATCTTTCTTTAACCCTTCTTTTATAGAAATTATGTCTTCTTTTAATTTCCCTCCCATATTATCCATATCAACTTTAGTACCATATTATCATTCACTATAGCCATTTCTCCCTTCATATCAGCATTCATTTTATTTATATTAGCATTTATATTATTCATATCAGCTTTTATATTATTCATATCAGCTTTTATATTATTTATATGAGCTTTGGTTGCCATATCAGCTTTTATATTATTTATATCCGCTTTGGTTGCCATATTATTCATATCAGCTTTTATATTATTATTCATATCAGCTTTTATATCCATTATCATTCGGACCAATTGAGCCATATACTTATCACTTCCTTGAGGTTGTACTATTATAGCTTCAGTTACCTTTTGTGTTTGGGGTAATATTTGATCTGTCATGTGAACTTGTGAAGGATGTTCAACTTCTTCTACAGACCCCTCAGACATTAGGACTTGTAAAGACCCTTGTTCATTACTAATTGAAATAATTTCTATTTCACTATCTGTATTACTTAAAGATTCTTCAAAACTCTTTACTTCCATTATTATTAGCTTTTTCCCACTTCTAGTTATCATTAACAAAAAAAAATTTAAAGTTATATATAAATATAAGTTACTTTCCTTTCAAAGTAATAATTTAATATATGTCATAAGATTTCATGCTGTGCTTATGCCCTTACATGTAATTCTATTTTTCCTACTTTTATAAGATGTTATTATAATATATATTTTAATGCCCAAATTATAATTGTATCTATTTATTTATTTTAAAGCGACTGATTTATCTGTTTGCTACGGTTTATTTTATTTCAAGGTCTCTATTATTTATTATTCAGTGTTTTTACCAATTCACAACATACTCATATAATTTTTTTTTTTAAACTATGATTTAATTAATGGAAAACTACTGTTTCATACCTTAAGTATGGGCACCATGTATAACGGGACGATCCTTTTCAGGACTTGAGGAAGTCGCATCTAACTATAGTCGGACTTTGAGTCTTCTTATAGAATTCCATGGATGATGTGATTTAAAATATAATCCAATCCGTTCCTCTATTAATAACCTCATTACTCTCGGAATTCAAGCTCAGAGTAGAAATTGCAATCGACTCTCTTCAGGCATTTCCACAAATATCCCATAGTAATGATAAATTTAGTATAAGCTATATATAACTTTTTTATAAATATTAAATCACCAAGTTGATTCAACATATATATATGCGTGAGTATGTATATTTATAATTATTGGTTTTATAAAATGACTAAATAAAATAAACAAACGAGACCTGTTTAATTTTAAAATCAAGTTTAACACATTTTAATCCGTAATAGAAACAAAAATATTATCTCATAAATAATAAAAATATTAAAATTTAGAATCATAATCTGTGCTTATATTTAAATACAATAACAAACTATTTAACATTCAGAAAAAACATAATGTAATCATTTACATATATATAACTTAAAATCATGTGTATAATAAATAATACACATGATACATTATAAATCTACGTATTGTGTCATTAAAATGATTCAGTGTGTGTTATATGTCTATATAAGATAACATTCATTCACACTAGATTAATAATAGAATGTATTCTGATATTAGTTATTTATGTTTAAAAAGAAATTATGTTAATTGTCAGGTAAGATTCAATTTGGAATATAATAAAACTTACTTCCAAATTGAAATAATTAAAAAACCTTTACCTTAGTCATCCGTCATTTTCATCAGAACATATATCAAAATATCAACATCTAAATTTTATTAAATAAATAAAAATAAAATGTTCATCTTATCAGTTCTCCACTTATTCTGTTAAAATCAAATTAATATACGAAATAATTTCCACATAAATATAATTATCCACAAAGGAAATAAAGTTTAAGAGTTATTAAAATACACAATGAAGTAATCCAAGACAACAAAGAATAGCGGTTTTATATCCCTCCTTAGATGAAATAAAATGATGATGAATGTTGAAACATAAAGTTCATTGATCATCCTTCAAAGAGGCAATCCACATATTCATTCTTTCAAATATTTGCATAGTAACATATTTAACATCTTCTTCAATATAATACTCAATTATTAAGGCAGCTTTTTAAATGAGAATTACGATGATTATATTTTAGGCATTAAATAAGAATAAATTTACATGTTCAGGTTTAAAACATCAGCAGAAATCCTTGGCATAAATTGTCTAGCCAAAGAACATCTTTATAAATTTTTGTCTTCTTAAATATACATTTTGAAAACTCATTTCGAAGACTTTGATAACTCATATAACCTTGTCAATTTCAATGACTATTTTTTATAGTACTTTATAATATTAAAAGGCAGTAAACTAATTACTTGAAGAAAGTAATTAAGATAGTGAATCTTCTTTTTTTCTTAAATGTGTTCCAAATTTGAACACATTTAAATTTACAGACGTAGTTATTGCCTTGATAACTAAATAGAAGATTATTGTTATAACAATATTAGTTCATTTTTATACTGGATTAATTTCTGCAAGCATATCACATAATCATGCTCACGCTCTCTATTGTTTAACATATACAATTTGTAATGAACCCCAAACGTTTATTTCCTTTGTTTCAACTGATAAAAATGCAATGTTGACTTAAGGCTTTGTCAAATGTCAAGTTTTGGTTAATAAAAAAATACTATTAGTTGGAAACATTTATTTGTGTGTGTGTATAAACAAATTAGAATTATTCATTTTTAGAATTATTCTTTTAATACTAACTAGTTTATGTATATAGCTGATATATTAAAAGCTTAAGATAGGTGTAAGTTATTTATATCTGTTGATTCAATATAGGCACAGTTAAATTCACAAGTGACAGTTATAGATATATTTTTATAAACTTTTAAATACTGTATTTTTTAACATTTATTTATAAACTTACGTATATTATTTTGAAGAAATACAGATATCGATTTGTAATATTATTAATATATATATTTACTAATGGTATACAATATGCCATTACATTAATTTAAAATTAAAGTAATAACTTAAGTTTCATAAATAAAAATAAATTTATTAAAAACTAAAAGCTAAAATTAAAAAGAGTTGTTTAACGTATATATATTCGCACAGATGGAAAACTTTAAAAGTATTTTTTTCTTTTTAAAATAGAAAAAAAAGTATTTGAACGTACTTTTTTATAAATAAAAAAAAAAGTAAAGATAATTTTTTTTTAAAAGTAACATAAATAAAATGGAAACAGGTATTAATTAATTCCTATAATCTCAAAATGGAGATGATTGTTCTTTTAATTAAATGAAAAGCTAACTAGACCTTGGGGCTCATATATATTTTAAAAAAGTCAGATAAGAGATTGATAAAGAAACTAAAGATTGACCAATGGAAGCACCAAGCCACAGCATGGATCAAAAAAGATACTCTAGGATTAGTGATGACTTGCTCATTGGATCCAAAAATTTGCTGATAAGAGGCTAATAAAAATATAAAAGGCAAAATAATTGTTGTTGCAATGCTGACTATTAATCTACAAGTGGACTATTAATCTATCTATAGACTGTAGCTATATTGTAGGCTCCATGATGTAGGAGCCTGCAGTAGATTTAATTTTCAGACAACCAGCTGATACCTTCAGAAAACTGTTCTTGACCAACTGAATGGCAAGTAGTGGCTCCATTTCAAAGGACAAACAGTCAACAAGAGTGATCATAAAAATGGACAAACAGACTCCAGGAAATCTACCATTGAAAGTATGAACTTTTGTCATTATAGACTGTTTCAATATATCTTCTATAAGAAAAATAAGTTAAAGTTAATTTTAAAGGAACTTATCTGACTTAAAAAAAATTTCTAAATTAATTTTATGTATAAATTGGTTAAGTTAATAATCATTTCCATTTTTCTTTCTTTAATAATTTCATATTAATTAAATCATTTGAATGTATTTAAATTTAGGTTGGGTGTGGACAGCTACATAGATTCGTTAAGTTTATATTAGTTTAAGGGAGGGTTAATCTTGGGTTAGTTGTTTCACAGTTAAATTGGTTAATGGATTGGATATATTGATGTAATTAGTAAATGTAGTATGAAGATCCGCTACATGCAGCATCTTTATGCTGCCTTTGGAAAAAGTAATCCCACTCTTATTGACCATCAGAAGCAGATGTATTCTCTGCTCATTGGATCACCCCTTTAGCCTGTGGAATGGGATGGTAAGTCAGCAAAAAGGACTGCAATTCCTTCCTATGGAGTCTTCTGTTTATTTTATTGTTCTTCTCGCCAGACAAATGTAACATTCCTGTACTGGATGAGAGACAATTTCTGCTATATAACCATGCTTTTCAGATGTATATTCCTGATAGTATAATACTGAGCTGTCATATTCATGCCGCATTGAATACATCAATATATCAGATAGATTGGCATTGGGTTGACTGTGAATTATTGGCCTAGGGTTAAATAAGGGCTATCGAATATTTTCTTTTTTAAACGAATCCATATAGTGTATCTATACTCAACATTATAAAACAAACTCTTATTAAAATCCATCTGTGCAGACTGTTTAAAATAATAATTTAAATTTAAAAATTAATATTAAAATATAAACAAGATAAATTTTATTCCTCAATTTTAAATATTTATATATGCGTCAATAAATCTTTTTGTGCATGTTATTTCTGGCAGTACCTTATTTATTTATTTTACTAAAATGTCTTTATTAAAATATATTTTAAAAAGTTATATTAAATCTCTGCATCTTCATGAGCTAGTGGAATGGGCTGATGGTCGGAATAAAACATATATGTAAAAATGTGGATCTTAACAGTACATATCTGCCTACTATATAAATTTTCTAGGTTCCAATATCCTGGTGGCACCCTGTATGGCAGATATGAGAAAACTCAAACTTCCAATACACCCCGACCATTATAATATATATATATATAAGATCATTTCAGAATTCTAATAAGATACATCAGCTGGTGTAATTGAGTTCTACAATTAAAGAATAGTACCTCTTGATCATTATTAGTTATTAAATAGATATTTTAGAAAATTTAAAGTAAATAGATTAAACATAGAATATACAATTTATATTTATACAAAAATGTTATATATAATACATATAAATTATTTTGGGGGTTATATACATAAAATAAAGAGTTGATTTACATAAAAAATAATTCAGTCAAAAAACAACAAAAGAAAAAAAACTTCAATTATAAAATTATTACAAATATTAACACATGTTAAAACAGATAAAGAAGTGATGAGAAATTTTTTAAAATTGCACCTTTTGTGAAAAAAAATGTATATACACATTTCAAAAAAATGGCATGGATTAATAACTAAACGGGTAATTTGTCTATATGACTTACAAATTTGTACATAATGAGAGAGTCATTGTGATTGAATAAATATTAGATAGAACCAGAACTTGATTTTTAAATTCAATTTTATTGTTTTTATTTCAAAAATGGGATAAAAATTTGTGAGACAGGACTTTAAAAACAAATGGCACACTAGAAACCACAGTATGAAGAAGATAAAAATTTTGTTCAAGAAGCATATTCTCTCACTATTATTAATGATTATTTTAAAAAGGTGGGTGAGTATTTTTGATGATAGTAATGATTTATTTTTATAACTTAATTCATTAAAACATCAAATTGTAACAAGTTTTTCTTTCAGCAATATATATATTATAACCTACACTCCCAACACCGCTTATATACATTACATGAGCAAAATGCCCAGGCGCCAGTTCTATTAATGAATAGAACAATATCACAAAAGATATAATAAAATTATTACTGAGACTCTATATTTAAGTTTATGTTCAGCTCAGCTCAGTGGGAGGCTATAGGCAGTTCATAAGATATATGATAATAAATGAATAAAAGAAGAAATATTATAAAATATTCAATATAATGTAAATTCCTTTGTTAATTAATTGTATGATAAAGAATCATAATGTTTACTTAGTACAGTCTATTAAAATATACTTTAAACTTAATTTCTTCCTTCATCCAAGTATAACATATATCAGCTTGCTATAATTATACTCTTAGCAATTCTATGACTTGGCATATTATAATCTAAACATCTACCTTAATGCCAATCAAGAAATAAACAATAAGATCTCAGGGAATTTAACAAACACTGTTGAATTAAATAAACTACATTGGCCCATAAGTTATAATTATAAAGTGTGATAAAATATAAGAAAACAAATTGACTAAATGTTTTACTGTGTTTCAATAATAAGATAATAACAGAGATAGGGTATTTTAATCTCATATCATCATCTCACAAAATATACTGACCTGGCAACCTTTCTAATACATTTATCAAGTGGCAAATACTCTTTATAATGTTTGGATTAAGAAATACAATACTGTCAGACACTAGCAAATTTAATATTGTAACTCTAAAATAATATATCTGTTTTATAATAGATTTATGAAATGTGGAGTTGTGGAAATGGAAATACGAATGTACACAAGAATAACTCAAGACACAGTTCTTAAGATTTTAAATAACTAAACAAATCATTTATTATAACAAATAAACTTGGTTTAACATAATATTTATAAATGGACTATTTGTTTTACAGACTTTTAAATTATCAAATGAATCTTTAGCATCAGTTTGGGATTATCCCTACTATCAAAGCAAATTAATAACAAAGTTTAAATATCCTGACTTCGAACACAGGCTTTGCCTATATGTTTCATCTATATGACAATAAATAAGTAAAATGTTATATTATTAGCACAAAAAAAAATAGATACTTTCGAGAGGATATTACTCTTGATTAACCAAATAAATCAAATTACTTATATTTGGCTTTCAGCAAAGCAACTTTTTCTAATTGACTAATAATCACTTTCAATTATGTATACCTTTCATTTATAGCTTCAAAATCATGTTTATTCTGATGATTTGATGTTTTGTCACATTATTTAAATAAATACACTGTATTTTAAAATATTTATTTCCCATTTTAATCTTAATACTTTATACTTCTATTAAATGAATGTAGTATATTTCAAAAGCATTTATTTCTCATTTTAATTTCAATAATTCTATACTTTATATACGCGATATTATTTATATTATGCATGTGTGTGCACGTCCAAGCAGCAATAATGTAAAACAATCTTTTCTATAAACTCTCCATTCATTAAGAAAATATAATACAATTATTTTATTTCGAACAATGTCATAATTCATCAATAAAAAATATGACACTAATACTACATCAAGAGTTAATCTAACAATTTATCTAGCCACATATTAATTAACACAAAGCTATATTTTTATGATTATATATACTATAATTACAAGGGGAATCTACACAAGGAGCAGATAAACATTTACTGAACACTTCTACAATAATTCATATGATTCTAAATATACCTTTGGTGGAGAACATTTACTCAACACCAAGAATCCAAGAAAAATGTCACATAACTTCCTAAGCATCATTTAATCATACTTCAACAATAACTCATCTACTTCTAAATACATTATTGGTGGGGAATTATTCCTCATCACCCAGGCCCTAAGAACATCACTTCAAAAAAATATCATTAATCATATGCATATAAAATAAACTAGGCTCTACTCATGGAAAATTATTAACATATACTAAATAAGCAAGATCTTTTATTCCTACAGATATTATAACGCAAAGATTCCTTTCTATTCTCATAGCTTATCTAAATATTGAACGTTATAAATACATGCTGGCAGATAAATACATACGGATAACATACTAATCCATTCAATTCAGTAGAATATGACAATGTACGAAATTTATGCATAAAATATTCACAAATTATACTTTATCAAACAAATATTATAATTGTGCAAAACAAACACACACCTGCAAATAAAAAGTGTATATAATATTAACTCTAAATTACACACTAAGCAGGTAATACGATAATTAAATATTGCATTAAGGCATAACTTTTAATTTAATAAACTTTAGGTTACTTTTTAAAATTTAATATTTATAATTATTACGAACAAACTTTTTCATATCTAACAAACTATTTCTATTATAAGTTCGTTGATTTAAACAAAGAACAAAATTTTCACTTTGAGATAATAAAGTATACAAAATAAATGTAAACCTTTCTAATAATATATTTAAAAAAAATATTTCTTTCACCTTCATAAGGAAACAATAAGACCTATTTAAACACAATCAATTTTTACCGGCGTACTCCTCATTTAAATATGCTTCAGAAACGTTCTTGATGGTCAACATACCGAAATTATAAATAACATAATAATAAATAAAGCCTATCTACCTATCATATACATTAATTATGACAAGCAAAAAAAAATAAAGACACAAAGGTTATTAGCTTATAACTTAAAATTAAAGTCCACTTGCAAAGCTCGGTTCCAGGTTGATGAAATAATATGGGACATATTCCAAATTGAATTTAAACTAAAATGCACTTCTGCAGTATAACTTAAAAAAAATATAAGCATAACTTAAATATGCCCAGCACCTTTCAGTGTTCATAGCATATCCATTCGAGATACCAAATCATACACAAGCAGTGAATTTTTCCTTTATAATACTGAAAATATAAGACATTCTCCGTGCAGTTCTGGATTAAATACACAATTATCCTTAGTATTTTTCTGAATAGCATTTAATAATATTTTAAATTGTCCATAGTAATTCCATAATTAATAATGCTTTATTTTATATTCTGTCCTTATTGAAGAGAACAAGAATTACCCGCATTTCTGTCCTTCTATTCAATTTAAACAGAAGTAGCTTACATTTTATTTCCTTAATTTAAAAATACGTGTTAGCTCCAGAAATATCAAATAAATGAATACTGTTATCTCCTTATGATGAACTTAAACATAGTATGATCTATCAAAATAGACATATCTTTAAGTCTATATATAATCTTCACAAAGAACACTACACAAAAAATAGTGAGAAATTAAAATATATTCTATAGAACAGTTCTGCATGCGTTTTCCATATATATAAAAAAAAATACGTTGCTTAATGATACAACAATAATATTTATGTAAACCATTCTTATTTAAAATGGCAATTAAATGAAATAATATAGACTGGATGTTATTAACATATATTTTTAAAAGAGTAATAGTTATAAAGGGATTAATTCAGAAATGTTTAAATCGAAGAGAATTAATCAAACCGACATACCTTTTTTTAAAACCTTAGAATTGCATTTTTAATTAATTTTTTTCCATAATAAAGTTCTGAAGCTCCTTTGGAAGTTTTTACTCTAAAGTCTTTTCAAAGTCAATTCGATGTCAGCAACTGGCTTTAATTTTTACAATACATGAACCACTGTTTACTGGTTACAATTACATTACAAAGAGCCAATTTTCTACTGGAAATCTTTGTTAAAAAACTCTCTTTAGCAAAGTTCATTTGCCTTTTTTTAAGCTTACTCCCACGCATCTTGCTAACTAACTAATTACATATGCAAAAACAAATCTTTTTAAAAAAAAAATGATTTTGATTTTTAAAACTAAATGAAGACAAGAAAAAAAAAATACAAATAATAAAATAAATAGTTTTTACAAACTTGAAAGAAAAATGAATATTAATTAACTATCAAATAAAAATGATTAATAATTTATTCAATTTATAAAATAATTCATTGATTTAACTATTTATTAATTATTGGAAAGAAATATATATTTGTTAAATTATTTAAGATAATTACTCTTATTTAAATGTTTTTATTGTGAGCGTACTATTGTTTGCTGTTATTAAAGATGAAAATGAAATGAAACATAATGCAGAGTCATACATGTATACACATGCACTACAACCTAAATATTAAACTATCTTAACTAAATATAATTGAAACTGCTATTAACTGTTGACAAAAGGATAAGAATTAATGAATAAAGAATTATGAAACCATTCAAATAATATTATACTAACACAGGATAACATTGCATCTTTCCAACAAGATGTATCAATTCCACTAATAAACAACCCCCCTTCCTTACATTAAATACATCATTAACCACAATAATACTAATAAATACTTATAAAGTGGTCAGTAAACTTCCTAAGCAACCCATATTTAAACTTTAAGCAATCTCCAGCAAAAAAATTTAAAATTCTAAGGCTATTTCATTTTTTTTTTACATATATAATATAACTATTTATTTAAGATATAAAGTATCTTAAACCCTTGTGCCCATTCAGATGGCCACAATATATATATTATAATGGTCAGGCAAGAAGTGAAATTTACAGTCTTACCATATCTGCCATTCAGGGTGCCACTAGGCCATTTGAACCTAGAAAATTTATAGAGTAGACAGATACACGCTGTTAAGATTACAACAGCCAGCTCTTACCACTAGTTCATGGAGTAGCAGAGTTTTAAAACATTTATTAAATATATTTCTTTTAATAAAGAATAATAAAAACTATTACTAGATCACTGTCAGTACTAATAACACAAAAAGCAACTTTATTTACATATATATAAATAATAACACAAGCTTAAAAAAATAAATTATGCTTTATTTTGTTTCATTATCATTATTTTATTTACTTTTTACTTTAATTTTTAATCTTAGAATGTCGAGCATAGGTATACCACCCAGATGACACCTTTAAAAGATTTTCAAGGCACTTGACTCCAGGCTAAAGGTCCACAACCATGCCATTGCTTGCTTCCAGATATATATCTGCAATCAATGCAATGTGAACATGTTAGCATCAAAACACACTGATAGGAATGTGCATCTGAACAGCATAATATTATTTGAAGAAGCATGAACTTCATCCAGTACAAGAATTTACGTCTGTCTAGCAAAGGAATCATGCATGTAATATAAAGAGAAAGACGCTACGTATGGATGGGAGAGTGGTCTATCTTGATGGCTTATCATCTCAATCCATAGAGCTGGAATGGGTCAATGGCACAGAAAATATATCTGCATCCATTGCAGCAGTATGACTACCTCTTTGGGGTCATGCATTCAGTTGGACTCATCATCCTTATGTGCTAACACACTTCACATTACATTGATATAAACGTCCATATATCTCTCCACCAGCACTGACACAACTACAAAACAAATAGAAGTCAAAAACCCTAATTCAAATGAGGCTAAATGGCTACCCACACTCAACTTACATTTAAATCAATTTATTAATTTAATTCTAAAAAAAATCTTTTGTCTAAGGTTTTAAAATCATTTTATGATATCGCATTATATTTAACTTATTTTTATTACAAATACTATTTAACCTACTTTTCCTTTCTTTTAAATTCAATAATGCACAAATAACGATAAGTGTCTTCATCTTTAAATTTAAGTTTGCAATCGCAAACCCCTACCCTATTACAAACAAATCTTATTAAACATGAATAAAAAAAAAACAATACATATTTTAAGAGATTACATTTTAACTTTAGATCAGAGTTTAAAATTGCACAGTTTATAAAAAAAATAAAGTTCAGGCTTGCTCAGTAAAAAAAGTCTATAGTTCATTTTAAAGGCAAATAAAGTTCAAAGATTTTAAAGTTCAAGAGAGTTTATATTTCATTTTATCATTTATAAATTTATACTTTCCTTAGTCTATTCTCATTCCTTCACGATGAAGATCTGAGTTTCACAAGGGCCTTGTTCTTGTGGATGATGACTATTTATGAAGCCTGACGAGTATTTCTGCATATGGCACCAGTAATTTGATCCTGGGATCCATGAAGATGGAAGCTGCCTCCGGCCAGCCGAACCGAAGGAAGCACGACAAAGTGGATTACATTCTTGATGACGGCGACAATAGCTTTTTTTAAAAATTTTCTTACTTTTAGCAAAGATGAAGGAATTCAAAATTTTATTTTTTTTAATCTCGAACTAACTATTTCTTTTGGATTTTTCTTTTTATAGTCCTTAGGCACCTGATCTCTGGAATGCATGGATCCATCAAACATATTTCACATCTATATTTCATTGGTTCATTGAGTTTGTTGCCAAGTGGATTTTGGGTTTGTGGCTAAATAATTTTGGGTTTGTGGCTAAGTGAATTTTTTCACTGAGGTCTGTATCTATATCTTTGGGTGGGAAAAGCAAGTCTTTTGTTTCTATTCCACGACTCTTATATCTTTCGTAATCATCTTTTCAGTGGTCATTTTGCCCTAAGGATCTGTTTGTAATTTTTATTTTTAAGATTAAAAACTCTCTTCGCTATTTTTTTTTTTTAAATCAAAAGGTTTTTATTATATTTTATTTAAAGATTAGAATCTTTGCTTTGATTCTATAATGTTTTTAAATCATATTTTATTTCAATATTTAAATCAAACATATTAATAAATTAGTAATTCGTTATTTGTGCATTTTGAACATTTGTGTTTTTAATTCAGTATTAGATATTTCTAAAAAAGTTAAGCATTAAAATTTAGATGTAATTCATATATATATCCCGTTACAATATATAGGTGTCATGTGACTTTAATCTGGGAAAAGCTCATCCTAATCAATAAAAAGATAAAGATTTAATAAACTTCCAAATTAATTTTTATTAAAAAGTCCAAATATTTTGAGTTCTTTAATAATAAGATCAGAACCGATATCTGGCAAAGAATTAGAATTATTTTCTGAGATTGATGATTATATCTAAGAAGATATCCCAATATTTAATTTTGATTTCAAATAAAGTAATGATTTTAATTAGTTTGGGTATAAAATTGATTGTATCTGTGATAAATTTGTTAGATATTTTGGTGGATTTTCATACGCATGACACATTTAATGATATTTGCTATGCATTTATAAAAATAGAAAACAAAGATATGCCATTATTTCATATATATAACTATATCAAGGCTAACTTTGCAAAATTTAATTTTTCAATCATGTGGTCTTCAATTCGATAAAGTTTATGACAAATTAACATTATTATAAAAATAATTTTACAATAATTATAATAATGAAAAAATATTAATAGCAATAAATTTATTTATGGGGAAAAACAAAGCTTGCTGCCTATAATAGTTAAGATTAATGTATTTTTTTTGCATTATTACTATTATGTAAATATAATTCTTTTCAAAAGCATGATATAATTATAAAAATAAAATATATTTTCCATTTGATATTAAAAAAACATCTTTAAAATACTGAAAATAATCTTGAAACAAAAAATTAGTTTTGAAATCCTTTTTATTTTCGAAATACAATATGAAAAAGTGCTGCCATTTTGTACAACTTGACTTTTCCAAAACCTTTCTTAACTGTTGGTAACTGATATTTAGAAACAAAAATAAAAATTATAATATAGATTTACTCCTGCCCTATCAAAATCAATTAATGTTAAATTACAGTAAAAACATAAGTATAAAGAGCATTAAAATCCTATACAAATAACTTTGTGACCAGCCAATGTGGCATTGTATTGCTAAGAAAAGTTAATGATTTCACAATATTTTAATTAAGATGGCAACAATTTTTTTATTCTAAGTTAATTAGATATATCAAAAATTGATACTCAAATAAAGAAATTTGTATATTTAATTATAGAAGTGTAATAAGAAGTTTTTTTAAAAAATATAGTTAATAAAAAGATATGTTTTGTATAAAAATGTATTATTTCCTCAATATGGAAAATATTTCTTCACATTAATTTTTAGGAATTTGGGGAATAAGTAAGCAAAGATATTTAGAAATTTTGATAAGTTTGCAAATATGGAAGCAACTGTTTCACCAGACAAGTTAATAGATGAAAGATTTTTTCCCCATTGAATGTAGTAAATACTCCTTATTGTAATTGTCATGGATAGTGAGCAATTTAGACAATAGTTTTTTAGGTAAAAAAAATGATAATGTTATCTATGTATGAGAAAATAATTCTTATAAAAAAATCACACACACACATATATATATATATATGTGTGCATGTGTGTTGTAACTGTTTATTTTAACATCTGAATTAATGGGCACAACTATAAAAAATTTTTTGGCTCTCTTCTCTTATAACAGAAACTATATCAACCTTTATTATCATTCTCATTGTGATCAATAATAGAATCAGAGATAATTAGATTATATAAAATCATCCAAGATATCATCACAGACAAAATTTGATCAATTATAGCATACCAAAAGCATATGCATTTCAAGGTTTTCCTTTTTAAAAGCACAATTAAATTTTTTTTAGGCAAAACACAAACACACACAAAAGTAATATTAAAAGGAAAATACACAGAATAAAATATATACAAGCTTAACTGCAAAAAATACAACAGGTTAAAATAATAATTTAATATGAGAGCTAAACAATCAGAATTACATTGAGCCAGAATAATAAATGTTGACATTGTGTTTAAATGGATATTTGTCTTTGTGCATGAAAGTCATGTCTTCAAAACAGAATCAATTTGAAGAATAAAATATTTGAATTGAATTTATTATTACTTTAAACTAGAGTTATTTTAATAAATTTCTCAATTAAAATTAGGAGACCTTCAACATTTAGTAAAATAAATTATTATTTTATTTAATGTTCTAATGTTATAAACCATTTAATTACAAAATAAACAATTCAAAAGGCAAATAACTTTTTTTATACTGCTGTAATTTATAAATATGCACTTAGGTGCTATCATAAGAAAATCTATTAATAACTGTGTATTTACTGAAGTTTAGCATTTTCAGCAGCTATATATGGTCTCATATCCTTAACATATGTATCCCTCAAAAGCATTAAGCTTCAGTAAATACATAGTTATTAATAGCTTTTCTTATGATAACACCTAAGCACATATTTATAAAACAGATCAATGAAATATTAGATATTAGAATTTTATGTTATCAAAAAAATGATATATTTAGAGTTAGTTATCATCAAAGAAGCAAAAAAAAAATTCTAAAAGTTGATAAATTATTTACTGTTATTAAAATATTTTACTTACTATCTTTGCAAAAGCAATTTTTTAAAACCAGTAATGGCAGCTTCCACTTTCTTGCTTTCTCATAACATACTTTTTAAGTGTGGTCTTTTTAAAAATAAAATGTTTTCAAAGTCAATCCCCTACTAGTGACATAATTTTTGGTTGTTGATGTAAATAATGTGTCAGAAAACTTATAGATGGGATTTATTCAGATTCAAGTGGGTTTAGTGCTAAAATTAAAATTTAACATTTCCTTGATGAATTTTTATAAACTTAATTTGGTGGAAGAAAAATATTCAAATTTATGCATCTTTTTAAAAAAAACATTATTTGTCGTTTCAACAGAACTTATATATGTGAACAGTTTTCTAAGGATGAAATACAATAAATCAAAAATTCAAACAAGAATAATGGACAAAAACCTCAAAAATTTTATGTGATTATTCTTAAGTAATATTAACATCAAAACAGATAGTCTCATTGTTAAAATACAAGACCTATCTTTGCATTAAATTGTTATGTTAGTAGTATTATAAAATTTATATAGAGATTTATACAAAGCATAAATAAATGAAATATGAAGTAGACACTTATTTTAATTTATTCACTATTAATTTGTAATATTTAATAATTTGGTCTGGCTCTCAACTCAGAAGCAGAATAATAATTTAGTCCCCAAATTAGGAAATGTGCCATGCCTGCTCTAAGTTAATGTACAAGCTGCTATAGCACTATTAATATTAATTTGTTATTTGTTTTATTGGTTCTTGGAAGCAACCTCTTGTCTTCTGCAGCCTAGATATTTTTAATCAAAGAAGAAAAATAATAAATGATTGCCATTCCATTTACCTAGGAAATGCTCATGTGATCTAGAGCATCACATGTATTTGTAAACATTATTAGTTAGTGGAGGCAGACTTATAACAAAATATTTGAAGTTTAGTTTTTATAAAGTAGATGATTGTCATATTTATTAATATATGTATTTTAATAACAATCATACTATATTTGGGTAAATTGTTTACTTGTTTCTAAAAGGATTAGGCAATCCACCTGATACTTAGAATAAAGATTGTTGTCTTTCTAATCTTTATTAGAACAAAATAAAACATTCCTAGACTCTTCTATAATTGGTGTTTGGACTTTGAATGAATATTGTACAATCTTTTTCAGTAGAGGACTTTGTTTGCATCACTTTACTTGATAACACAAGCAGTTAGTTATAACCCAATATTAAAATATTGAGTAAATATTATTAGCTCAATATTATTGGAAATGTTGAACAACTTCTACTGTTATAATTACAATTGTTGTTGAATATTTTTGATATAATAATGTTATGATTAATAAATTATTATTGATTATATGGTTGTTTATCATCAATAGAAGTCATCATCATCATCTACATACTTTAACACAATTTGATAATACTTACACTTTGTTTAAAATTAATTTTCTTTTCTTGATTTATTTGCACTATTCCTGTTTTCTATATTCCATTTTAAGAATAGTATCATTTATTGAGATATTAAAATCCCTTTGATATCTTAATCATATCAAAACAAAATGTTTTAAATGTTTATTCTAATTTTTAGAAATAATCACTTATAATTTAGTAAAAATCCTGATCTAATTAATTGATTAAATTATATGTAATCTGGTAAGGAATGAATTAATTTGTTAGCCTTAAACAAATAAGTTTATTCATTTATATTAGAAGAATATTGTATCCATCATACATTTTAAATACATTTGATGTACATATAAGAATACCTTGGTGTTATGTTAATAAAATATACACAAGTATAATGGGATATAATCATCATAATTATTGATGTATTGATCCTGTAGATTATAGAATAGTTATTGTTGTTGGTTTAAATGGATAAAACGGATAATTTTTTATTTTAAACTTTATTTTAAAAAGGTTTGCAGGTTGATGTAAACGCACTCGAAATGAACACACTTTTCTCAATCAAACTCATGGTTTAGTTACTATATATGTATAAGCAAATAGTTTATACTTTGTGGCTAATTATGAATCAAAATATATAAAATGCGCTAACACGCAAAAGCACACAAAGCTAAAAACAAATAAAGCAAATATATTATTTTAACTATTCATTAAATGGCTAAGCGCTTTCAAGGTTCAAGCCCTCATAATCATAGCCGTATTACAAAATATAATAACACACTTATTCTTATAATAAAGCTATGTTGGAAACTGCTCATAGTTCAGTTTTTGCGCAGCACCGTGCTTCAGTTGGGCATGATTGTCAACCGGGAAATCCAGTGGTGGTATGCAGAGAGCGGCATGATCTAAAAAGAAAGATAAAAGAAGCTTTCTTTATATCTAGAGATGGCGATGCCATCAATGGAAAAGACTCTTGCTACAAAATATCCAAGAAATGGAATGCATAATTATTTCATTTGCATAAATTTGCATCACTCCAAGTCAATTTATTATATTTTGTAATTTTTCTATGATTATGAGGGCTTGAACCTTGAAAGCGCTTAGCCATTTAATGAATAGATATTAAAATAATATATTTGCTTTATTTGTTTTTAGCTTTGTGTGCTTGTGCGTGTTAGCGCATTTTATATATTTTGATATATATATAAATGTATTCACCTTTTTTATTTCAAATATGCAGCTGTACAAACTTAAAAAACACACTAATGCCTTTTTTTTTATTAAGAAAAAATTATTATGCGATACAAACCTATATTTGCTGTTACATGTTATTACAGTATGCCTTTAATCATTCATTTCAACTAAGGAAGCTCTTTAATTAAGTTCAGCTGTATTTAATTCCCAAACTGCCACACACCATTGTTTTGAATGACATTAGTATTGCATTTTCTCAGTGTTTTCCGCCATATGTTTGAGATATAAAAAAAATAAATGTTAATATTAATTCTAGAAGATAGGAATATAGTTAATAATAAAAAAAGACGAAAGATTAAAAGATGATAATTATTAGTATCTCTAGAAAGAGTATTATATTATTAAAATTTGATCTACAAATCTCGAACTTTCTAAACTGACATCTTTGACGTTACCTACTTTAGATTAATGCATTACTATTTACCACTAATTGTTTATAAGGCTTGATATGATATCATTTTTAGCCCAAATATAAACTTCAAAATCAGGTAAAGATTAGTTTATTTGTTCTTTTAATTAAATATAAATTCATAGTATAATCTTTATCTATTTTTTTGCATTAATGAGTAATATCTTTTTTAGATATACGTAAAATACGTAAAACGTTCATTCTACTACATATTTTTGCAATATTAAATATACACATTAAAAAAAATGTTCTCAAAGATATAGCATAAAATATGTCTTGGAATCATTCATTATTTTCAAATATCTTTATTCATATGCTTTAAGAATGGTAATAGTATGAAAAATTTAAGTATATTTTAAAAGTGAATATTTTCAATAAACATAATTTACGTTTATTAAATTAAAACTTTATATATATATAATGGAATGTAATAATGTGTATTATAATTAAAAGATTTTAATGATTATTTTATATATTTCCTGAAATGTAATCAGGTGGTTCTGGCGGCCTCGGAGGTCCTGGTGGTATGAATAGAGGTGGTTCACAAGGTCGTGGAGATTGTGGTGGCCCTAGAGGAGATCGTGGTGGTCGTGGCATGTCTGGAAGAGGTGGTGGTCGTGGAGGACCTAGAGGTGGTGGACCCGATAGAGATAGGGGAGACAGACAACAAATGCGTCAAGACCAACGACCAAGACCATATTAGATATTGTTTCTATTGTTAAATAAAATTCTTTGCGGTTCTATCATTTGATTTCATCTCATCAGAAATTGTGGTAATTCTGTTCTTAAAAGTCAGAACCATGGAGGTGATCAAAAGAAAGTATTTTACATTGAACTTTGTTCCTCATCCAAGCACTTTATTTTCATTAGTTTTCACTATCTGCTGACATGGACCAAGATGTTCAGTTTTATGTATCAAATAGCTTGTTTGAAAAATCATTCATTTGTAATTTGTTTTTAGTATTGGACTTTTATTTTTTTATGTCATGTAATTGTTGGAAATGAGTGCATTATGAAATGTGTAGTTTAAAATAAGCTTATAAAAAATAAAATGGTTAGTCACTCGGGATGTTAAGTGATGAACAAGAGCAAAAAATGATAACTTGAAATTCAATCTAAGATCTTTAGCCTTGGGTCTGTCACTTCTATTATTGACAAAAAAAAAAAAAGGCCACAGATATATTACCATTCAATATCGTTAGAAACAAATAAGCATTTTGTTTTCACGTCATATTTAATTAATTTGATTTTACATTTGGTTATTTCACAGATCTAATTATTCTCATTACTAATACTTATTAGCATTTTTTGTAATGAACTCCCATAACTCGTTATTTCTAGTATGAAAAAATGATGTAGTATCAATGAAGGTAGTTAGATAAACTTTTTAAAAGATAAACAGCAGACCAAAATGACATAGTACTGTTGGACTTCAGTTGCTGGTATCTCTCAAATGTTTTTTAATTCTCTAGTATAATTCTACTGCTTGTTTAAGAGACAATTTTTGAGTGATTTCCTCAATAGCTACCATTATATCCAACAATAGGTTATTAGATAATGTAATCTTGTAATTTCATCCTTTAATCAGAATGGACATTTTAGCATCAATTAGATGTTCTGAAATAAATCTCTTAAATCTTTATCAGCAAGTTTATTTTTAATAAATATTTTGTATTGTTAATGGAATTTAAGGCTTGATATTTGAAAAACTGTTGAGCCTTTAGTCTTTCTCTTAACAGAGCTTATCTGCTTTCTGAATTATTTTCCCAGCTTTACGAAAGTGAACTGGGGATTTTAGTTACAAAGCTTTAGTAACAATATCTTCAGATTTACATTTGCATAGGAAAGATTTTATACTTTGGCCAGTTAGGCATAATTTTTTTATAATGTATGAAGTTAGATAAAGTATTGAGTCCTTACTATCTCCAACTGAGATTATTAATAATTTAAATTTCGATCAATATTTTTTTTTTTGAGGGGAGCATTTGTTCTCAACGTTGTAAAGATTCTGGTATGTCGTCAACTTTTCAATGCAATGGGATATATTTTTTTAATAAAACAATCATTGGACTTTTAGTGTGTACATTTATTTTAAATATTACATTTATTTAATTCATAATGATGATGATGATGATGATAAGTGAGTGATTCCTTTTGGAAAAAAATTGATGATTAAACTTCCATCAAATTTTTTATTTAGATATAATTAATAGTCAAAAACAATGTTATATTTTTATATTTCAATTTTTTTATAGTTGTTAGAAAAATGTTTCAATATATAAATATGTGCTAACAAAATAAATAAATAAAAAGTAAAAAAAAAACACAAACCAAAACATAACAATATTAATTGCATTATAATTTAGTGACAGTATTCAATAATTAAAATCGTATTTAAAAATGACAGTTTAAAATGCTCTTAAATATCAGACTGTGCAGAAAATGCTTCTCCATCCTCTCCCCAAAGAGGAACAACGATGTTGCTTAATGAAAGCAAAAAAGAGCGGCAATCGCTTCTAATATCTAAATACATTTGCAACAGTCATCATAAAATATCAAAATCGTGTGCTCAAGGAATATGAAAAATTATTAAAAATTCATGTCTGCTTATACATTATTAAAATTCTCAAAGCGTATAAAATACATATATAAAGATCTATGTTAAGTGTTTATTCACAATATGTCAACAGAATGAAAATGATGGTTATTGTTTAATATCTGATCACAATTTGTAAAACAGAATACAAAAAACAGTATAACTCTTACGATAAGATAGATTTTTTTTTTGTCAGTAAGGCAATGTTTGTAATAAATTAGTTGTTTGTTTTCAATATTAACAAATAATTTAGAGATATTGGATTATATTTATAGTTAAATTACATGTTGTGTGTTTTCAATATTAATAAATAATTTTTATCGTTGAAAAATAAATAATTTGGACAAATTGGATTATATTTATAGTTAAATTACATTAAAATATAAAGGATTTGAACATAGACTTTTAAGCACCCTTTAACTATCCACACTATCTCATATCACTGATACACATGACCGCACACATGTAGAAATAATAAATAATGATCAATATTTGTATTTCGTGCTGAAGCAGTACACATCAATTGTTCCAGATTATTATCTCCCACACACATATATAATCAGTGCTCAGTTTATCTTAAGATAGCAAATCTTGATACTTTAATAGACAGGCTTCAATCTAATCCAACCTCCAACTCTTCAGCCAGCCATACCATTGAAAATCTGATGATGGAAAGCCTAAATCCCATGCTGATGCCAATATTATTGCCATGCTCATGTTGATCTCAAGTCACTCTGACCCCTCATGTATAGGACCTTATCCATTTAAATACATAAAAGAGGGATGGGCAGTTTGTAGGCTTAATGTGTAAAATTTGAAATACAGGCACTATTCATATACCTGGAGCTTAATTGTAAATATAGGGGATTTGAGCACAGACTTTCGAGAACCCTTAAATTATTCAAACTATTTTATACATCTTTTAAATGAATAAGGTCCTATACATGAGGGATCAAACTGATTTGAGGTCAACATGAGCATGGCTATAATATTGGCATCAGCATGGGCTTTGGATTTTCCATCATCAGATTTTCAGTGGTATGGATAGCTGAAGAGTTGGAGGTTGGAGGAGATTGAAACCTATCCATTAAAGTATGAAGATTTGCTATCTTAATATAAACTGAGCACTGATTATATATATGTGTGGGAGATGATAATCTGGACAAACTGATGAGTGCTGGTTCAGCACAAAATGTCTATATTGGTGATTATCTATCTTTCTACACGTATGGTCATGTGTATCAGTGGTATGAGATAGTGTGGATAGTTTAAGGATGCTTGAAAGTCTGTGTTCAAATCCCCTATATTTACAATTATACTTCAGGTATATGTAAAATGCCTGTATTTCAAATCTTAAATTGTATTAATAAATTATATTTAAATTTTAAAAGTAGAAAATTTTCATACAGTGGTACCACCCAATGCTAGCCTTAGTAATCAAAGACTGCAAGAAGGTTTGTGCATAAAATCTCCATTTAGTGCCTACTCATTCAATACCCTCAGACTAGTTTCAAATTTATGGCTTTCATCAGTGAGGAGCCTTGGATTTGAGACCAGTGCACCAAGATTTCAGGATCTAATGCCATCTTTTATCTATGTGGTTAAATATAAAGTTATGGAGTCCAAGATAAAAACACAATAATGTTTTCAATCGAAGCTCATTCAATTGTATAGTCATATAGATCTGAACACAGTTCAGTATCTATACATTTTGGTGCACTGGGTGGCATTAATGTGTGGAGAGTTTGCTACTGTTTTAATAACTTGTGTAAGCATAGAAAATGATAATCATGTGGTGTGATTTATTAAAAAATACTACATATACCAAAATGTATACTGAACTGAATTAAGACCTTTATGACTATACACGTGAATGAACTTGGATTGAAAACATTATTGTGTTTTTACCTCATAGCTTTATAATTAATTAAATAAGTAAAAGGTGACCACTGGGGAGTTGCATTAGATTCTAAGATTTAGATATATAGTACTCTCAGATCCAAGACACTAGATAGAGATTTTATGCACAAATATTTTTTCACCCATTGATTGCTAAGACTTGCATTGAATAGCACTACTGTATGGAGAGTTTTCTACTGTTTAACAGTTTGTATATTCATAAAAAATGATGTTTCTGTGGTGTTTTAATGGCTTTATGTTTAATTTTATTTACTTTAATACTACTTGAATTTAATTTTTCTTTGATTAATATTCATTTTAAATATAAAATTGAAGACTACATTTTAAAGGTTTTTTTCTTTTTAATCTTTATTATTATAGGCACATATTCAAGTGACTTTGTTCAAGTTTGTAAAACTTAAAGAGTCCACGAATAATCAAGACCCAAGGCTTTCAGAATATTTTTTTTCCATATGTCATAGCATTGGCCGGGACGAGAACCCACAGCCATCTGCAAACAACTACTTGCTTGCAAGACGGCTGTGATGACCTCTCGGCTAACAACGCTTCACTTATTGTTATTCATCTTGTTAAGGTAAATGGCAAAATTGTTTTTTAAATAATATATTTCAGAACAAAATTTTTTTAATAGCCTGCTATAAAATAGCAAAAAAACAATACTGGGTGATAAAGATTTGAGTATTTTTCCATCTTAGTTTTATCCTCTGAGCTAAAAATTATCACTAATATTAGATGATTATCTGGTTTGCTGATTTTGTCATTTTCATTTAAAATTAGCATAGTTTTGAGCCAGTTACTAGGAAAAAAATACTAACTCTGTTGACAAAATTGTAAGTTTATTTAACTTTGATTCAAGCCCAGATTATAACATGACAACAGATTCTATGTGATTGCACTAAATAAACCCTATATATTGCTTAATAAAACTAATAAAGTAGAGTAAATGTTTTATTCAATGAGTAATTACTAATCAAATGATTTTAATATTTTGAGTTTTATATAGGATAATTATGTGTTTCTATACACATTTGAATTTTGCATAGTTGATTTTGCATATACAACTGAAGATATTATTAAAAAGTCCAAACATGAATAAAACTATCTGCAGAAAAATCATTTTGAAATGCACATATGTATACATATAATTATATATAAATGTAAGTTGATATTTTGCTATAGTTATTAATGCTAATATAAAAAAAATACTAAATCAGAGTTTAAATATGTTTATTAGATTATTAGCATCAATTATACTTTCAACTCTTTCATATCATATAAGTACCATGCGCTAACCAATTGTGTCACTGGGGCCTCACTTCCTAAAAATATATAAATCTCTTTCATATCATATTCATGATTAGTGGACTGTTCATATATATATAGTCATATCATATTCATGATTAGTGGACTGTTCATATATATATAGTGAGATGAAAGCAAACCTTAAAACAAGAATGATACATTATTCTCTGATGTATAGAAAGTAAGAATCAAAAGATGATACCACTAATAAATTGGTCTTTTACAATCATGAAAGGAAACACAAACATAATCAAACTCATGTTAAAATAATGTACAAACAGAGAAATGATAATGCAAAATTAAATAAAAGTGGTTCTTTATAAAAATAAAAACTTAATAAACCAGAGAACAAATAATATTTAAATCAGCAAAAAAAATGTTTTTTCAGCAGGATAACCATGATTATAATGTAAAATGCATTAAAATTATACTTGGTGCTAATAATCTAATAAACATATTTAAACTCTGATTAATATTTCCTTATAAATATAATTTATTTCTCTCTCTCTCTCTCTCTCTATATATATATATATATATATATATATATGTGTGTGTGTGTGTGTGTGTGTGTGTAAATGCATGAAAGCAAACAACCCTTAAACAAAATCAATATCAATAACAACCAACAATCTCAATCTGTTGTCAAGACAACTTCCTTTTAACAATAAAGGTGAAAATCCATTATTATCCATAATGTAATATATTTATATTGAAACAGATCTATCTATCATCCTGTTTCACATACGATATTCAATAGTAGTATTTTATTTTCATATCTATGTACCTATAATGGCCTACACCAGCATCATTTTCACGTCAAGTCATGCCTCAAAAGTTTATGCAGGTGTGATATTTATTTGTATTTGAAGGAACCAAAACATTCCAAAGGGCTTGTAAGCTACTGTTCTGCTCACTTGAATAAAAAGGCCTCTTCATATTATGGCAAGTAGCCCGGTTTGAGGAACTGATTACTAGGTAAAAACCTCAATTAAAAACACATTCGAGGCACTCTTATTCTGATATTATAATTTATAATGCACTAGAATCTGACATTCGACTGCCACACCTCAGTTAGGCTTCCCTAAAAAGTAACTTCGGCTTTGATCCAATTCAGAATCTGAGTTAATGCATTTATCTGTGTAGCAATTATATATAATATCATGCAAATATCATTATAGTTAAGTTTAAACTTAGTAAAAATAATAATCTCTATCAGTTACCAACAAATTGATCACTCTAACTATTACTGATTTCCACTATATAGAACATGGTATGAGTTATGACATAGAAAATGGTATGAGCATATTAAAGTCATAGACTAATTAAACATTTTGTAACCCCAAATGCCACTCACTTGCATGTGAGCACTATATAATTTGCTTTAATATATTATTTATTGTATGTCTTTAGATCTTCTATGATATATTATTTGTAATCCTGAGTATTCACTCACCTGCGTGTGAGCACTATATAATTTGCTAATTATATTTTTTGTAACCCTGAGTATTCACTCACCTGCATGTGAGCTAGAATGTACAAAATTTATTTGCTTTATAATTTATTAAGTGTTACATTAAATTTATAAAATATAAATTTATCTCAGTCTCCATTCTTGCTCATTACTTTATGAATCACTGGTTAAGTTATATAATATCATGTGTCTTGGGGGGATGTTTCATGTTTTACTGCTTTACTATTGCTGGAATGTGAATAAAGAGATATTGGGTGTAACCTCAGGCATGTCATTCACTATGGGTTGATTTGGAAGCATGGGTAAGAGAGTTGAGATATGATCAGCAGTAGGATATTACTATCCCGACTTGATCAGCTTTTGGTTCTCCGGCTCGGTCTTTTGGTCTGTTGAGCAAATGTTCAAAGCTGACCATTACATAAGTATTTTTAATTTCCCAGAGTTAGTGACCCAACATGTGACTTAGACTAAATACATGACCCTGAGTAGAATATTTATATTTTCTGTTCCAAATATCATTGTAGTATTATGATAATATGTATAAATTAAATAAAACAACTCATAATATAATATTATAATTGATAAGTAAGTGAGTTAGTAAAAAATTTAAATAACTTTAAAGTCAGAAACGACATGTGATTCAGAGGGGGATGAGCAAGAAAATGATCAAGCAAGAAAAAGAAATACACAAAATACATGACCCTGAGTAGAGTATTTATATTTTCTGTTCCAAATATCATTGTAGTATTATGAAAATATGTATAAATTAAATAAAACAACTCATAATATAATATTATAATTGATAAGTAAGTGAGTTAGTAAAAAATTTAAATAACTTTAAAGTCAGAAATGACATGTGATTCAGAGGGGGATGAGCAAGAAAATGATCAAGCAAGAAAAAGAAATACACACAAACTGTAAAAAAAAAAAGAGATGAAAAGTTTTATATTTTAAAGGGAGAAGCCTCAGGTGGAAAGACAGAAGCTGGGTGAGTCTAAAAATTTATTTCATTATTTAGAGCTGTTTATTATGTATTTAATTATATTATTAGTTAAAATGTATCAGGTGGCAAAGAACAAGGGTAAAGGAGGTAGTTATACGTATTCAGTTTTGGGGGATTGGATGGCAAGCCAGTATTCAGTTTTGGGGGATTGGATGGCAAGCCAGTATTCAGTTTTGGGGGATTGGATGGCAAGCCAGCTGTCAAATAAGAAAAGAAAAGAAGTAAATCAAAGATAAATAGAGAAAGTACCATATATATATATATATATATATATATATATATATATATATATATATATATAAAATAAAAAATAAAATGGAAGAAAAAAGGAGGGAAAAGAGGAACAGGAGGAGCAGATAGGAAAGGACATAGGAAGCAAAGGTAAAACTTTAAGATTAGGGAGAAGGATAGTAAAAGATAGTAATAATAGTGTGGAACAGGAAGTAGATTCTAGCACAAATGAGAACATGGAGGATGAAACCAGGCCAAAAACAACTTAAGGAAAGAGATATAAGGAAAAGCAAGAGGTAATAGGTGAGGAAACAAGCATAATGGCAATGATGAAATGGATGATGAAAGAAAGAGAAAAGGACAAGGCTGAAAGGGAAGAAAAAGAAAGGAGAGATAGAGAAGGAGGAGAGACAAAGAAGAGATGCTTCACTATATAGGGTGAATTTTAGAATGACAGGGAGAGCCTCTACATAAAAAGATACTAGAGATAAGGCAGAAACAGAGAAAAAAGTGAAAGGCCTAGAAAGGGAGCTAGAGATAGTGAATACTGGGACTGCAGAAGGAAGAGTAGATATAGCATAAGAGACACAGGGGCTGCAGGAGAGTTGATATAATAGAAAAGGAGCAGAAAGAGATAGGGATAGAAAGTAAAGAGCTACCACAGAAAAGCATAGATTCAGCTAATGGAGTCAAGGTGGAGGTAAAGGAAACAGAGGATAGTATCATATAAAGAGAAGTCAGAGTGGAAGATAGAGAGTCATCAGAAATGGAAATAAAGTGGAGAAAATAGCCAGGGTAGGAAACAAAGAAAGTGGTCAGAGCAGTATTATAAACAGACGAGAAGAGTATCTTAGGGAAGAGGGAGCATAGAAAGCATGAAGGGGTCATGATAGACATAGGTAGAGTTAAACAACAGACCTATGTATTAAAGTATATACAGGTCAAGATAGAAGTGGAGAACTTGTTTATTCAATGAGCTGGTAGGCAGCATCATACAAATGTGAAGCCTTTCCATTGAAACCAAGCTAGCAAACATAGCCCAGTGGCAGTGGCAGTATTCCACATACAGCAAATGCATACAGGTTTATTCTGTAGGGTCAGTAAGTACCAAAGAGCCAGTCAGGGTACCCCAAGGAAGGCAAATGCAGAGAGTAGGGAAGCCCTTAACTATATTAGTGGACAGAAATGCAGCCTTCACTTTATTGGCAGGGAACCATTGGATGGAGCAACAACATATTAAATACATGCTAAACTCCATAGAGAACACACAGTCAAACCCTTGGGAAAGAATAAGGGAACTGGAAAGATTATTGAGTGTCACTGAAGAGGACCTCATAGTGCTGAATATAAATAAAACTAGGGCTGAGCCCACAGGATTTCCACCATGGTAACTTCATTTTGATAATAGTAGTCTGCCAGTAATTCCCATAGTATTAAGCACAGAGAGTGAAACAGTGGACCCACACCAGAATAAGCAGCAGGGTTGAATATGCTGGAAATGTGCAGTTGAGAATAAGGAAAGAAAACAGAAACCAACATGCCAGTTCGAAGTAGGGAACCATATTTAGGTGAGATATAAGCCTCCATGTAACAGCCCTTATCCACATACAGAAAATTTTACCCACTCTACAAAGGGCCAGACTAGATAAAGGAAAGCTGGAGAAAAATGCTTTTAGATCACATAATGTACAATGCAGTGAGCTTGAAGCCATGTCTATTAAATGGACAAAACCAGAGGCTCTCTCAGAACTGTGTAGAGGACATTATATTTAGGTTCTTTCATGCTGTATGTTAGTTGATAGAATAATTAGAATGTGTTACTTTATTTATTCATTTATAAATCATATTTATAACCTACTACCTGAATTATAGTAGGGGAAGTTAGTAATTAGAATTAGTGTTACCTTATTTAATCATATTTATAAAGCATATTTATAACCTATTACCAGAGTTATAGTGAGAGTGTTAGAATAATTAGAATTAGTGTGTTACTTTATTAATCATTATATTCATGTAACATATTACCTGAGTTATAACAAGAAATTAGAGTATTGGACTTATGGTGGCCATATTGAATCATGTTTATATTCATATGACCCATTATCTGAGCTACCACAAAGACATTGGTGTATTAGTTGCTTAAATGATCCAGGACTTAAAAGACCATACCAGAAATGGGAAAGAGATATTGAGGAAAGTAGATAAGACTAGTAAAAAAAAAGAAAAAAATAGAGAAGGGGTCAAAGAAATGTTACATGAGTTGTGTATAGAATCACTAGGTAAAAACAAAGAGCTACAAAAGGAGAGTAGAGAGGGAGAAGAAAATTTTTTTTTCTGGGGATGGATTGATATGAAACAGCTAGATCTAGTGACTTTCCTGTTTCACCTATTATATTCTATAATAGTGTATTTCGTTTCACTCAGATTGCATGTATTTCTTTAATTTAAAACTTTGAGTGTGCTTGTAATATTGCAAGTATGTACATGTATAATCAATCGCCTTGTTAACTATAATATGAAAATGCAGTCTTAAATATTTATATATGAACATATTCTTTTATGTTTGTTAAAACTGAAGTTAACATAACTGTGTGTAGTTAGAATTTATGTATATAACAAAATAATAAAATTAAATTTATAAAGTTATTCATTTAAGTTTTAATATTCATTTTAATAAAGCACGAGTGTGTGTGCAGCGCAACTGTTCCCAAAAGCTATTAATATAAAATAGATAATTAAAAATAATAAACTAGCTGAGTGCTTTCAAAGGATCTTGCCTTCATAATCATAGCTTGTTAATACATTTAATGATATGCAAATATGCTAATTCCAGTTTTTCGATAAAGCATAGCACATGTCCTTCCTATTTATGGCATCACTGTCTCGTGAGATGAATAAGGCCTTTTTGATTTTTCTTTTAAAGTCATGTTTCTCTCTACACATGATTGTGGGATTATCTGGAATGCACTCATGGTGACTTGTGCTCTGGTGCTGCTCTGCTTTCACCATAATATGTGCCTTTACAATTATTGTTGGAACATGCAATATTATATACTGTGTGTGGGGTCTGTAAAAGTGGAGTTTGGTCTGTAGTGTTATTAATTAAATTGCTAGAATTTGGAGGGGTTTGAAAACAAAGCTGATTCTGTTGTTGAGGATGGAATGCAATTTCTTGTGTTAATTGGATATATATGAAAGCAATAATCTGGGTTTATCCTGTGTGATGTGGGTGTTAAGCTGTTTATTCTGTATATGTAAAAAAAATTTGTCAACAATGGACTGCCTGAACCCTAAATTCAATAAGTCATCTTTATATTCTATTACATTTGCTTTTGCATCTGCCTCAATTTTACATAACAACCTGTTTCTGTGCAAAAAAGATGCTAGGCTGGATAATTTATGTTCTATTGGTGTATTAGATTGGGGGTGTATATGACATCTGATCTCCAATGGTTTGATGGCCATACTATATATAATGGCAGTGGTTGTTTTCTCTTTGTATTTTGATATCCATTTAACTTGTTGGTGAGTGTCTTCAGTTGTGACATTCACAACTAGTGCTGTACTGGTTTCCAATTTAACCTTGATCTGTGTAATGATCTCAGGGGTGGCAGCAATGAATAGGTCATCCACATATCTAGTGTATACTAGAAAGCATGCAGGGTTTAAACTAGGTATGATTTTCCTCTCATAGTAGTTCAGGAAGATGCTGGTAACTACACCACTCAGTGGTTAAACCCATAGGCCAACCTTGTTTCATGGAGAACCACTGGTTTCTAAAAAATGCCACAATGTTGTTGTCCAACCAACATAGAAAGTCATGGATGAAATGTACTTGAGGTTGAGCTATTTTTTGTGTCAAAAGTTCATCTCTGACAATTTGGATCGACTTGTTTCTATTGACAGAGCCATATAGTTCAGAAACATCCATAGTGGCCAATTTGATGTTTGGGTTTAGTTGTAAATCTTTGATGGAGGACATGAACTGTGCAGATGAATTGATAGTGTATGCTCCAAAGCCCAACATTTGGATGTGTTTTTTGTTCACCCACTTGGCTGTCTTTGTAATCGGACCAGTGTGTTGTCTTTATGTGCTTTGGCACTTCCAAAAATCCTGGGTGGCACTGATGATGATGGGTATAGACTGTAATATTCTGATTTTGTGAAGGCTTTATTGCAATGTTTTTTAAGGATAGATGAAATGAATTTTTCTCTATTGTTAGCGATGCTGAACTGATCAATTTTATGAAACTGTAATTTATTAATCTGTATGTTAATCTTGTCTATGTATTCCCATGTGTGCATCAACACAAATCTGTTTCCCTTGTCTTCATGCATGCATGTGATTCTTTCTGACTCAAGGAATTGTTTGGTTGTTTTTATTTTTTATATCCCACTATCTGGTGTTTGATTTTAACGGTGTGTGTCTCATTTCTGCATTGATTTGTGCTATATATTCATCTTTTTGAGGTTCTTGGTTGAGATCAGTTCTATGTCCACTATTAACTCCATATCCGGTTGTCTCCATATCCCTCCAACAAATCTGGGGCCTTCTTCTAGCACATCTTTTACTTCACTAGGGGCTGTTGTCTGTGTTAGATTCACGAAAGTCTGCTTATTGTCAACAGGGATGGTTATTCCTTGCTTGTATGCTAGAAATACGAACTTCTTATTGTATTTGAATGCCAACTTCCTCTCTAACTTTGTACATTAATAGATGATGAATGGGTTTTTGGGAAAATGTGCCAACATTCTGCGGCTCCTCTTGCTTTGTTTCTTCAATGCCTTCTGGCAACCTCTGATAACGAGGTCTAAAAGATGTTTTCTCATTTGCCAGTAAATGTTGTTGTAGTTGTACACTGCTCAGTTAAGATTGAAGCTGCATAATCTAGCAAATACATGGAATTGTCTACATCTTCTGAAGAAAATAATTCTTGCTGTAGTTTGCAAATTGACAAACTTAATATTCATTTTAAATAAATTTCAAGTTCTATTGTTTGTTTAAAATTATACAAGCTGTAATTTATTTACGAGTTTTAACATTTCATATAACTAAGACAAATTACACAATTTAGTCAGGCATAAAATTTTGTACTAAGTGCTATTGCAAAACTCTAGGGAATAGATCTTTAACTCTGGATGTAACTCGAGGGAATAGAGCTTTTAATTCCAGATTTAACTATAACAAATATTAAAAACTAAGTGGAAATTTAGTTAAAGGCAAAGTTTGAACCAGTAAACAAGTGACATTGTGAAAGTATTGAGGGGCCTACTATTAAAAATAGAATATAAAAAAGGCCTGTTGTAGCCATCAAGGTGGTTGTTGCTGCTGATACATATTTTCTTAAAGACCAGTGCCAAAAATAATTAAAAAGCTGTTCCTGCTAATTACTTTAGCAAGCTGAATTTTACTAAGCCATTACCAAAGCTGTTCAAATGAGGACCATTGGCTAGGGGACAATAGACAGCCATCTATTTTACCTGGACCACTGCTACCAAATGAGAGGAAACATCAATCTTAGCCTGAGCCCAGTCCAGTGATGGAGAAGCTATACCTGAAATACCAGAGAGTTCCTGACCAAAGTGCTGGAGGAAAGCCACCACTGAAGTAAATTTACAAAGTTGCATCCAGACTTAAACCTAGCAAAACCACAGCCTCATCTAATAGAAAGAAGATGCACAGTAAAGATTGCCTTGAAAGACTTTACCGGTAAATTATTCTACAGAATATGTTAATTTCATTACTAAACCCATTCTACATTAAAAGCTAGCTAACTAATCATATCTCATATTTAATGATATTGTTTAAATATTAAACTAAATTGTTTATATTAAATTTACTTTAAAGTTTAGAGCACACTTAAAATTTTGGCTTGATCATAAATATTTTAAGTAAGCATAAATATTTAGGTTATATAAAACCATTTCAAACAAATTCTTCATTTCTAAATTATAACTTTATTGATCATTTTCTGCAATTTGTTCTTATGCCATCTACCTTTAGTTTTAATTTCATGTTTATTAATTTATGCTATGTTTGTGAGTTTTAATAATTATCAGAGGGGCAAGTAAGCACCTTTCTATTAGGTTAGAGTTATTGTAATATAAAGAAATATAGGCAAAACTCCCTTCTGAAATCAAACTATTATTTACACTAGAGTGAATCAGTTACTTATAATGCACAAAATTAGTTATTTAAAATGTATATTTTGTGCAAGTTATTCAAAATGTATAATTTGCACAAGTTATTTAAAACGCATATTTGCATAAGTTATTTGAAATGGATATTGTGCAAGTTATTTAAAATTAATATTTGAGTAAATTATTTAAGAATCAATATTTTGCATGAGCTATTTAGAAATCCATATTTGATGTAGAGTATTTAAAAATCAGTTCATTTGATATTAGATGTAAATTATACAACATATAATTAATGTTTCCAGTTCTAGTAAATTTTTAAATTTGCTATAACTCCATTTAATTAGAGATTAAGAAGTTATGCAGAGATTCTTAAATCATATTCTTATTATTGCCTTTATCATGTGACTTAATAATCTCATTTATGAACTGATAAGTGGTAGTAGCACCGAAAAAAGCTAAGATTTTGGCATAATTAGTTTATGAAAATATTAAATTAGTGTTGCAAATGTGTTGCTAGTTAGCATAAATGTGCATCTCTCCTTGCTATACCTATAATGGCCTACACCAGCATCATTGCCATGTCATGTAATGCCTCAAAAGTTTAGGTAACTGTGACATTTATTTTTATTTGAAGGAACCAAAGTATTCCAAAAGGCTCATAAGCCACTGCTCTGCTCACTTGAATAAAAAGGTCTCTTCATATTACAGCAAGTAGCCTGGTCTGAGGAACTGATTACTAGGTAATAAACCTCAATCAAGAACACATTCAAGGCACAATTATTCTGATACTATAGTTTATAATGCACTAGAATCTGATGTTTGACTGCCACACCTCAGTTAGGCTTCCCTAAAAAGGAACTTTGGCTTTGATCCGATTCGGAATCTGGTCTGAGGAACTGATTACTAGGTAATAAACCTCAATCAAGAACACATTCAAGGCACAATTATTCTGATACTATAGTTTATAATGCACTAGAATATGTTTGACTGCCACACCTCAGTTAGGCTTCCCTAAAAAGGAACTTTGGCTTTGATCCGATTCGGAATCTGAGTTAATGCAGTTAATGCATTTATCTGTGTAGCAATTATATATAATATCACACAAATATCATTATAGTTAAGTTTAAACTCTGTAAAAATAATAATATAATCTTGACCAGTTACCAACAAATTGATCACTTTAACTATTACTGATTTCCACTATATAGGACATAGCATGAGTTATGACTCAGAAGATGGTATGAGCATATTAAAGTTATAGACTAATTAAACATTTCTTAACCCCAAAAGCTACTCACTTGCGTGTGAGCACTATATAATTTGTTTTATTATATTATTTGTAACCCTGAGTATTCACTCACCTGCATGTGAGAACTATATAATTTGCTTTATTATATATTTGTAACCCTGAGTATTCACTCACCTGCATGTGAGCACTATATAATTTGCTTTAATATATTATTTGTAACCCTGAGTATTCACTCACCTGTGTGTGAGCACTATATAATTTGCTGATTATATTCTTTGTAATCTTGAGTATTTACTCACCTGCATGTGAGCTAGAATGTACATAATTTATTTGCTTTATAATTTATTAAGTGTTACATTAAATTTATGAAATATAAATTTATCTCAGTTTCCATTCTTGCTCATTACTTTATGAATCTCTAGTTAAGTTATATAATATCATGTGTTTTGGGTGGGAAGTCTCATATTTTTACTGCTTTCTATTGCTGGAATGTGAATAAAGATATATCAAGTGTAACCTCAGGCTTGTCATTCATGTTGGGTTGATTTGGAAGCATGGGTAAGAGAGTTGAGGTATGTCTCATGTTTTACTGCTTTGCTATTGCTGAAATGTGAATAAAGAGATATTGAGTGTAACCTCAGGCATGTCATTCATTATGGGTTGATTTGGAAGCATGGGTAAGAGAGTTGCGGTATGATCAAATGTAAGATATTACTATTCTGACTTGGTCAGCTTTTGGTTCTCTGGCTTGGACTTTCGGTCTGTTGAGAAAATGTACAAATCTGACTGTTACAATATATATATATAATTATTCTGTATACCTAGTTATCTACGTCATTTTTGTTTGTCATTTATATTTTAACTGAATCTATCTATTTATCCATCCATCCATCTATCTGTTTTAAATCTATCCATCCATTTATCTATCAACCTATTTATCTATTTATTTCCTATTTATGCATTCAATTGTCTCTCTATTTATCTACTTACTTATCTACTTGATTTGTTATTTACTTACCCACTTATTTATGCTACCTCCTTCACTATCTATGTATCTACCTATTTAATAAATTACCTATCTACATATCTATCTATTGTAATGGTCAGAATTCATATATCTCATCAACCAGTTGCATCTTTTCTCCACTACAATCAAAGAGTAGCACTACAGGTGGGTTCAGGTCCTGCAATGCTGAGTTTGAATCTAGTAGATTGACTACACAACATATAACTATGGGATAACCTACTTGCCACCACATTAGCAAACACCTTTTAGGCCATGGGGGATCAGGGAGATGCAAGATACTCTAACTAATTCTATTACAACTAATATTATTACTAATCTAATGAATGACCTAGTTATATTCAATTTATTTCAACATGAGACTCTATGGCTATAGGGCATTAAGGAAATAGTCATGAAGATGTAGATATAATTAAAACTAGATTTAATATTAATATACATTTATTTACAAACTTGGAGTTTGATCTTAGTCAATATTCCTAAAATGGCATGAGTTTACATTATTAAAGCATTAATCATTTGATCTGTCCTTTTGGATATTTAATGATAGCAAATCATTATTTCATGCCCCAGACTAAGTACATTAGCTATCGTGTAAGGTAAATGTTGAACGAGATATACGACTGTGAATTTACTCATCCTAACAATAGATTATATATAAAGTTTTGTTTACATGATTAATACCTAAAGAGGGCCTTATCAGAGAGCAAACAATGTGGGAGGCTTGGGAAGTGAAATTATAAGCAGAGAATAAAAGAATAATTAACGGGATGAGATGTTATATTGATAGAGATGCCATAGAATAATAATGGAAGAAACTTTGAGATGCAAGCCAAGAAGGAAAAACTCATGGGTGGGCTTCCTGCTGGGGATGCTATGAGACCAGTAATAATTGCAAGTCTGGGAACTTCTGCCACTGTTACTACCTGACTGCATGACGGACTCAGCTTTCCATGGCAGCACTTCAAACTGTGCTCTTTAGTGGTTATATAGGTATCTGGTGCTTTCCCTGGCTTTAAACAAAAGAAAACTTTGGCATCACTCAATAATAACACCTATTGTTTGATAATAAAACATGATTTATATATTTAATTGCTAATAAATGATGACTCACTCCCAAGACCCACATTTATGAGTGATTAACTTATAAGCTCTCAAATAACATGAGATTAGTTTGATTATAAAATTAAATTCAATGGATACCAATCAATACTAATAAAAGAGTTAAGATTAAAATTCTATCACATTTCTATTGTTAAGTTAAAATATCCACCCACACAAATTATGGTACACCCACTCTCATAGCTAATTATGAAAGTTAGATGTGTCTCTGAAGCTAAGATAATTCATTTAAAATATAAGATGATACTAGAAAGCATATATATTAGTGGTTTTAAATAGGATTTACATGAGTAGAAATTACAAATTAGACATACAAGTTCTACTTTTGACTAAAAGAGCATGAAAGTTCTTAGAGATTTTGGGTACTGGTTACCTTTAATTTAAGCAGAACATGCATGTTTTTGAGTAATTCTCTCTCATTCTTGAAATATGACACAGTAGTTTTTCCTTAACAGTTCATTTAGTGGTCATGATTATAAGCAGCAGTTGATTAGGCAGCAGTATTAAATTACTGCAGACAATTTCAGTTCATTTTAAAAGCAAGTAAGAGTTCCAGTGCAACTCCTCTTCTCAGAGGAGAATAGCTCACACCTACTACTCAGGCATTGTAATGTTATATGTAAATAGCATCTTTTAATGAAAAAGCAGATGGCAGGTTAGAGATTAGACATTAGATATTAGATTAGCCTCAATTTTACTTTGAACAAGACTTTATATACTTTTTGTCTACCTTGCTTGTTATCTTTTGGATCCAACTGACATGACATATTTGTTCGCCTTTCAGGTCCACTCAAATATCTTCAGGTAAAATAATGCATTAAGAGAACATGTTCTATTTGTCATTTTAATCTGAATATTTTACTTTACTTTATTGCATTATTTCACCTATGACCTCATCATACTGCAGATGTTTCTTTAAACTAATTAAAAAGTTTTCAGAATATTTCTCAGTATTCTATTGTCTCTCCTCATCCACTATGACTTGCAATTTTATTTAGCAGGGGAATTTCTATTTTTAATACATTTAAATATTTTAAAAGGTTAAAACAACTTTTAGATTTTATAAATTAAAATGTTATATTATTTTGACCTAAATAATAATTAATGCAAAATATTAAATATTGCAAATTTAATAAATTATTTTCAGTGCGTTAATATCTCATATTGGAGTGTGTGTGCATGAGGCATATTTAACAAGATTTTATATGTATAACTAATACTATTATATGCACACAGTCCAATAATGAGGGTTTAAATTTAAGTGGGATGGAGAAATGGGTAGAAGATGATAGAACAAATATGACTGAGTTGAAACTAAGATTCAAACTTGAAACTTACAGTTTTACTATTTACCTATCCATTTACTTATCTATTATTTTTAAATATAAATATATCTAGATATAATATAGGAGATATGAACACAGACTTTCCAGCTCTCTTTGGTCATCCACTCTATTTCATACTGATACATATGGCCACACATATGTGAAAAAGATAAATGATCTCCAATATACATATTGTGGAAGATGATGATCTGGATTAACTGATGAGTGCTGGTTCAGCACCAACTAGATATATTGGATGTTATTTATCTTTTTTACATGTATGTGGTCGTGTATATTGGTTGTATGAGATATACGGTATGACCAAAGGGAGCTTGAAAGTGTGTTCAAATATTACACTGGGGAACAAATTTTTTGTTGTATCCACAAAAATACTTGTTCTTCCTTAATTCGAGTGTGCTGATCTCAAATCTGACATTACTTTTTCTTTGTAAGCTACAGATTTTTTGCAAATCAAGATTTTAGGTTTTCATCTTATTGTAAAATTTTCAGCATTTAGTTTAACATGATGAAGTAGAATGTCTTCTTGGGCATCATCTTTGTGAAAATATAATAATTTATATAATGCTATAAATACACTAATACACTAAAAGATATGACTGCATCAGAATTTGTCTACAATTTTGAAATAGAACACATTAAAACACTTATTTTAAATTATAAATTTGCACAAAACTTATTTAAATTCTATTCAGGCAAAATTTTGCATTTGTAGTTCTTACATTTATGTGCTTGTTGAGAACATCTTGTTTGATACTGCAGCAGTAGTCTGCCATCATATTTCTGTCCCATGGCTCCTGATAGCACTCTTCCATTATCTTCAGATCTTGATAAAAGGATTCTCCCTGCTCATCACTAACAGCACCAAAATTTTCAGGAAACTTATCAAGGTGACTGTTCAGGAAGTGAATCTTAATGCTCATGCTACATCCAATGTCACAGAGAGCCAACTGCATCCTTTGAAGCAGAAGTTCATAGTTATCTGCTTTTTTGTTGCCAATGAAGTTCTTTGTAACTGCCACAAAAGACTGCCATGCTGCTTGCTCTTCCTTATTCATCTTCCTGGAAAATTCTTCATCATGTATTAGGATTCTAATTAAGAGGTCCATCGAATATACCTGCTTTTATCTTCTTGAAAGAAAAGGCAGGAAAAGCAGAAATAATATGTTGAACGCATTCACTTTCTCTATTCAAAGCCTGAACAAACTGTTTCATTAAGCCAAGTTTGAGGTGAAGTGGGGGAAAATGATCCTGTCTCAATTAACTACAGGTTCATTCACAATATTTTGCATCCCTACTTCCAGAGCTTCCTGTTTTGGCCACTCTATCTTTGTCCAGTATTTCTCCCAAGCTCGGCTGTCCCACAAACATAGAAAAAAAAAGATACTTTGTGAAACCTCTCTGTTGTCCTAACAGGAAATTTATCATTTTAAGATCCACACAAATGATCTAGTTATGCTCTTAATACTTTAGTAAGTTGAGGACAATTTTTATGTCATTATAATCTTTTTGCAGATGAGTTGAATGCCCAATTGGAACCACTGCATAAACATTACCATTGTGTAGGAGACCATATTTCAGACTCCATTTACAGCTGTCAAGAAATAGCCACCATTCTGTTGGACTGTGAATGGTAACACCTAGCTGGCTGAGAAGACTACTGATATCATGACAGCAAACAATGTGTTTGTCTTTGGAAAAAAAGTTCACAAAAATTTGTTCAAATGGGATACTTTAGCTAACCAGTGAAGTACATTCTTTTCTTGAAGCCTGGAGGCTAATAACTCAGCTACTTTCTTTGACATGCCCAAATCTCTTACTAAGTCATTCAATTCAGGTTGACTAAACTGCTGAGGGGTTAATGACTGCTTGGCATTAGAAGAAGACCCTTCAAATTCTACAACCATTTCCTCATGCATCTTATCAAAATACACTTTATCACCATGTTCACTTTTTTATTCTTAGAAGAAATAAAACCATTGAATTCTTGTCAGTGCCCTTTGTATGGATCAGACAGAAATAACAGTCAATGCTGTGGCCCTTAGGTTTATGCCAAACCATGGGAATACCAAAAGGCATTCCTTTGCATTTTCCTTTTGTCCAGTCATTTCCTCACAGTTATAACACCCAATATGAGAAGCCCAATTCTTGTCTTGATCACCAAGGGAAACTTCAAAATAGGCAATATATGCATGTGTCACAAATAATGAAATATTGTGCCTGTGTGTAACAGCCACATATATAACAAAAGGTATCAGGAATATTCTTACATTTACGCCTACTTGAAGAAGTCATGATTCAATATAAAAACAAAATAAGAGGGTGTATTTATCAGATATTAATTTTTTACATTTAAAAACAACTACAATTATGTAAAAGTGATATTTATAAAACATTAATTGCCTTGTAGATATGTTCAATTCAAGATTCATTACCTTTTAAATCCAGATTGAAAACCAATGCATGCCATTAACTGTAACAAAAAGAAATTTAAAATTGCATAAAAACTAGAGCATGCACCAAAAAACAGATTTGAGATTTGGAATCAGTGATGCAGAAATATATAGAAAAAGTTCTAAAACCTCATGCAACAGAAAATGATAAAAAAAATTATTGGTCAATGTTATCTATCTACTCTTTATCTAATTTCCTTAGTAATAATCCATTATCTACTTACTTATCTATTTATCTATCTATTTGTCTATCTATCTGCCTGTTTATTTACCTATTTGACTATCTATTTACCTATTTACCTATCTGTCTGTCTATCTATCTATCTATCTATCTATCTATCTATCTATCTATCTATCTATCTATCTATCTATCTATCTATCTATCTATCTATCTATCTATCTATCTATCTATCTATCTATCTATCTATCTATCTATCTATCTATCTGTCTATCTATCTATCCATCTATCTATCTATCTATCTATCTATCTATCTATCTATCTATCTATCTATCTATCTATCTATCTATCTACTTATCTATTGATCTGTCTGCTTGTCTATCTATCTGTCTCTCTATGTACTTATGTATCTGTCTATCTATCCACCCATCATCTATCTATCAATATATCTGTCTATCTGCCTGTCTATCTATCTGTTTATTTTCCTAACTACATACCCTACCTACTTTACTACTTATCTCTCTATCTATCAGAATTTATCTAACTACTCAACTTTCTATTTATGGGATTGAAAGAAATTTTTCTTTATCTAATTCTTCTCTAATTTTTTAAAGAAATCAAGCAATGCAAAATCCTAAAATCTACTCTATACATAATCTCATCACTGATGTTTTAACATTTGTTTAAATTGGACTGCTCCTCAATTTGCATCAATCAACACGACACATTTACAGATATTTCTGTGAGATATCCAAACTGATTTACACTCATAAAATGATAATCATCCATGTCATAAGTTTGTGGATTTTTTTTCCATCATTGGCAATAAAGCATAACAGTTGTTTTGAATATGAATTATTAAAGTATTTACAAATTGCATTCTATAGATCATTCTTAAACCACACAAACTGATATCTTTAAAATATAAGAGCTATTGAAATAAGCATAAGTAACTCAGTGTAAATCCAGAAATCAAAATATTAAAGTTAATTTTGCTTTTAGCCAATTGAAAAGTCTAACATCAAACCAGAATCTCTTGATATCTGACTATTTTGCAAAAACTATTGTTATAAATTTTGAAAAATGAAGTTTAATTATCATCACCATCATTTCCAAACTTATTAATGTACTGCAGGAAGAGGGTCTACCCATGTTTAATGTAGTTTTTATGATCGCATGCCAATTCTTCCACTATCACATTACACTTCTTTATTTCCTTCATACATTTCATATACAAACCTTTTTTAGATTTTCCATAATCTTTTGGGATCCAGTGTAAAATTTCCAATGGTTGATCCACTATTATCTCTTTTATGAATCTATCCAGTTCACTTCAATCTTTTAATTCTTTCAATGATGTCAGCAACTGTGTATTTTATTTTTGATCCCTTTTTGTTACTCCTAATATATATATATATTGCCTCTATTAAAATTTAAGATGTATTTTTGTATGTGGTAAGATGTCAGTCATAATTTTTTTTTAATTTTATTTTTTAATTTATTTTTGAATGGTGAATATATTAACTTATAAAATAATAACTGTGTTATTATGACAATGATAATATTAATATAAAATTGTTTTTTATTAATTGTATTGTAAGATTGCAAATTGACTTTATTCATTTTAAAGGGGAAAATTAATATGTATATAATAAAGCATATAGTTTGAATAAAATTATTATTCTTTTGTTATATGTTTTGTTTTTATTCCTACATTCATGATAGTAAATTATAAACAATACAAATAAATGTTTAATATTTCAAATATATTTGTTCTTTTTATTTGTATGATATTATACGAAGAAAATATGAATAAAAATAGATTTTCAGAGATTGTTTATTTTCTATTGAAATCAGAAACAGTTTTGGTATTGTAAAACATACATTTTTATTATATGTAATAATTTTTAAAAATTTATTTTTAATTGATGAATAATACAAATTTTTTTTAGAGAAGCACTACAGAAAATCACTTAAAGGGTGAATATTGAAAATTGCTATAATTACATAAATAAAAAAATCTTATATATAGGAATGAATAATTTGAACTCATTCTCTTGTTTTTGCTTTAAACAGAAGCATGTATAAATTTCTTTGCACGATTTCTTTTTATTTACTTTAAAAGTATAAAATTAACTGAACAAAATGGAGAGGTAAGAAGCACATTATCTGCTCATGATTCTGGGCAATATACCAAGAAAATTTTATGGGGAAAACAAAAATTTATTATAAAAAGAAAAAATCATCAAAATTGGTTTATTAATTATAAACTATCAAAATATTTTATCTTTTAAAATGGATGTTACCTATATTTTAAAGCCAGAATACAAATAACAGAACATATCAAGAGTCATGTCTATTTGCCTGTGTAATTTTAGTAAATCAATTCATTAATTTTGTCTATAATAAGAATCAGATTAATTTCCCATCATATTTTCTATGAAGCTAGTATTTATTCATTCATAGTATTTTAAAATAATACTTGCTTATGAAAGGATATCTCTTCATATCATCATGAATATAAACTATTACTTATGTGTGACATTATATAAACTAAATTATTTGAAAGAATAATTTGAATATATATATAACACATCGGAAGCAATAAAATGTACTTTGAATTGAAAAGTTTTTATGAATATATTATATTTTCTCCAGAACAAGAACATACTATTGGTTTGTTGTTTGAAATAGACATCAGAACTGTGATGCCATTCTGCAAATACAGTATTTAAAGACTTTTATTTAGATCGTATGTTTATGTTTACTATTGTCATTGATAATTTTTTTTGTCTCTCTATATTTAAATATATAGTGTTTATTGATGAATAATATATAATTTTAAGTTAATTAGTAATCTATTTACATACCAAAGTATAAGCGAGTTACATTTTTCTAAGTTTAAACTTATATCTTATGACATAGTAATTATTATTTTAATATTAAAAAATATTCATTTTATTTATTGATTTTAGAATTAACTTCAGGCATATCACTTACAATTAGAATTTGGAAGAAAGATTTTATCACCATAAATATTCACTTTATTTTATTCTCTTAATTTTTTTATTAATAAGGAATTAGATTCACCTTTATATATATGTATTTTTTAATTATATATATTGTACTGGACAAAAGATTTTGGTTTGCATATACTGACCATAAGAACACCACTAGTCCAAAAATCAGAACTAGAGATTTATTTTAAGGATGGACAGGATATATGAACCTGAATGCACCAGACTAGCTAAACTAAGCAAATGAGATATTTGTTTTGTTCCGACAGTTGGAATGGTAGCTAAAGAAACCAAAATCAGCCAAGTAAAATGAATAAATATTTTATTAGTAGTATAATTAAATAAACATAAACCTAGATAAACTTTAAAATTCACTTAAAATGCACTACTTGTACATTCATCAAAATTAAAATATTTTAATATTGCTTAGAACCGATTTCTGTGCATTGAAATAATTATAGTGGAAAGAGTGCAAAAAAATACTGTCAGTAGGAAAAGTATAAGTATACAGTGATCTAATTCAAGAAAAATGTGGGTTAGCTTCTTGCTTATAACCCATAGTTATAAAAAGACTGAATCTTCATATTTGAGATTTCTGAGAGCTTATGTTGAAACAGGAGAAATGCAAAGATAGCTTCCAAAACATTAACTTTAAGATGTAAAACAGGGTGTTGAAAGTTATTACTCCAAATTAATTGACCTCCCTCAGAGTGAGACAGGCTAGGAACTCACAATCTACCTATTAAAAGGGTTAAAGTGATCATTTGTACCTCTAATAAATGAATTGGAAGCTTGAAGGATTAAAACTAATGGCTATTATATTTCATAAATAGTCTATTATAAATAATTATAGTTTCATGACATAAGTAGGACTAATAATGAAATGGGTCATGAGCCAGAAGCTAGACTGCTCTCTATAACAAAAAGGAATATGAGATTACAAATAAAACTATTTTACATTATTTGTTCCAAGAACAAACACATGGATTAATTTATTGTAGGTATGTAGATGACATTTTCATTGCAGCACCTAAATTTATAATAAAAGCCATTCAAGATGAACTGCAGGCACATACCAACTTAATATTTAACTGCACTGAAGAGAGTGAGCTTAATACAATTAATTATTTGGACCTAATAATAACTAGAACACACAGATGCATTGATTACAACATGAAAGTAAAACCATTAAATATTAGAGGATACATCCATACTAAATCGAAAACACCGAGGGCCCACAAATTGGCAGGGCTTTCTGCCTTTTTGTTCAGGAATTACCATTTGTGCAAATATGAAGAAGAAAGAAGAATAAATATTAACCAATATGTTAATGATCTTATGAAGGTTGGTTATGATTTAATAGCCATCAACAGAAGAATTAAAACATTTTATGAAAACATAACCAAACCTAGCAAGGACAAAAAACAACGCATATGTCTGCCATATATTCCTAACATTGCTAGAAAACTTGTCAAAAAATTGCATAATGAATTTACAGTAGGTTTTCGAACCCCTCCAAACACCAACAGGATTTTGAACAATTCTAAGGACAAAATTGACCTACAATCAACACCACATGTTGTGTACAGGTTGGCATGCCCTCAAGCAGACTGCGGTGCAATATACTATGGTGAGACTCGGGCCACTATAAACACCAGAGTGGCTCAGCATAAATACTTATATAAAAGAGTATTAAGAACAAACGAAGGCAGCTCAGTATTTGTGGACCACCAAATAGAGGCTAATCATGAATTCGAACCTGCAAATGCTAGGATAATTACAACTGAAAGAAATGACATCAAAAGGAAGGTGAAAGAAGCATGGTATATATCAAGAGATTTGAAAGCAATAAACAGGAGAGACACATGCTTTTCCATTTCAAAGAGATGGACAATATAAATAAGCTTGCATAGATTTGCATAAATTACTACGTTAAAAGGCTATGAATATGAGTGAAAGCTCTGAAAGCGCTTAGCCTTAAGAAATATTAATATAATCGTTGAATTTAATTTCACTATATACGTTAAGCGTATTTAATATTACATTGTTATCAATAGTGAAGAAAAAATCGGAAATTAAGACTTGAACGAAACATATAGTATGGTTTGAAATTAGCACTCGTTTAAAATAAAAATATCAATGCACAGAAACTGAATTACATAAAATAAAAACAAAACAAAATCAGTCAATAAGATTAGTTAAATTGTAGAATGTAAGGTACCTTAACAAATTTGTTAAATGCTAGTGCACTAGGCTTGTTGAATGTGGTCCATTGATCTGGATTCACTGATGGTAGGTTTGGGCAGGTGGGTTAGTGGTTCCTTTGTAGTTGGTTTTTATGGTATTGTAGGCAGATAATGGAGACACAGGGAGTATGAACCTGTCCTGGTGAAAAGCTTAGCAGATTATGGCAGGAGAAAATATTCTTGTGGTAGATTTAGTGTTCATTCTAAGTAGAATAATTGCAGGATTAGCTTTCTTTCAGAATATGCAGGGATCATTCTTCTCTCTGAGTTTTTTGGCAGGAATAGTTTGTGCAAGTATCTCTCAGAGTTGGTGCACATATCTCTCAGAGTTGGTGTAACTATATGTCAGAGTTAGTATGAGTATCTCTCCAGTTGGTGGAACTATATCTCAGAGTTGGTATAAGTATAATACAATAGCCTAATTGAGCCTTTTATAGCTGAATCTCTTATATCTGAACAAATTACAAAAAAATTTCTTTTTAATTAAAATTTATAAAATTCTTCATCTAGCTAACAATAACTATATAATTAAAAATAAATAAATTGCCTTTTACAGATCTAGGGATTAGCAAGTGAAAAATTATTATTTTTTCTTTGTTTTTAATTAATTATTGTTATCAATTATGTAATAATCCTCATAATTGAAAGTGCTACTAAAGAATTTAAAATATAATATTTTTATCATTGTTTATTTATATATATTAAACTCCTTGTATTTTGGAAAATATGAACATCCTGCAACATATTTTGTGTTACATAGACATATATGCTTCATATTTGGTATTAAATAATTAAAGATAATAGGCAATCACATATTTAAATATGAAATTAATGTCAATTGATGTTTTATTGTACAGTCAATTAGAATGTAAGTGTACATATCAATTGTTTATAATCTATTTATCATATATATATATATATATATATATATATATATATATATATGATAAATAGATTATAAACAATATATATATATATATAATTGATATTCATCAACCTTTTCCTTGTCAAATATTCCAGTTGGCCAAGTGAGGTAAAACGCTAAACTTTTGATTGGTCAATTACAGAATCAGCAGTAAAAATATATTCATCTTTTAATATTATATTCATTTTAGTTTCATTTGTAAAAAGTATATTAATAATTTGTCAGATTATGAAAGTGAACAAAAGTTTTTTCAAAAATAATTTGTCTGAAGGTTTGTAATGATGGTATATTATAAGATGTGATATGTTGGACTATTTACTTCATTTATGAGTGAATGTTGAATGTACAGAAAATTTTAAACTTTATTTAAACTTTCCAAATACAAACAACTTGTTAGTAATACCACACAAATAGACAATACAGGTTAGTAATTACACCTGTATTGTCTATTTGTGTGTTATTACTAACAAGTTGTTTGTATTTGGAAAGTTTAAATAAAGTTTAAAATTTTCTATACATTCAATCACTCATAAATGATGGAAATAGTCCAACATATCACATTTTCATAAATAAATTTCTATTTATAATTATAAAAATATTTGATAGCAGAAGACATAAAAAGAAAGTTTGTAACAAATTAGAAATTGCTGCAGACATCATTGATTTCTTTCTCAATTTATGTTAGTGTAAAAGTAAATAATTTTTTATTAAAATCTTGCTATTTTTCTAAAATAATTATATTTTCAGCACATTTTACCAAAATACTTTATAATATGTAAATAAATGCCAGGAAAATATTCTAAATTATTCATTTTTTTTGAAAATGAAATAAAGAGCTTGGGGCAATAATAAATGTTGACTGGTATCAAAATTGTTGTTAGTGCTGGTTTCTTTTTCAATTTACATTCATAAGTAAATAAGCATTTATTTTTATACAGGACTGTGTTTACAATTGTATTACATTCAAATATCAGCCTTTCAAGCTAATTGTACACATGCTTTGTGAGTGTTAATAATAAATGAATACTTTTCTTTCCAATACAAGATATAGTATTTATGCAGGAATAAAATGAATCCACCTATTCCTACAACTCAAATGCTTATATATGAGCAAATCTGAAATACTGGCAAGGAAAGCGTGAGGACAAACCACTCACTTTAAATCACTATCTACGATGTCTGAATGAATGATGTCAGTAAAATTGTCTAGAATTTACTAAATGTCACTCTAACTGAAACTTAATCATATGTAAATAAGCATTTAGTTTTATATAGTGCTGTGTGTACAATTGTATTACATTCAAATATCAGCCTTTTAAGCTAATTGTGCATGCGCTTTGTGAGTGTTAATAATAAATGAATACTTTCCTTTCCAATACAAGATATAGTATTTATGCAGGAATAAAATGAATCCACCTATTCCTACAACTCAAATGCTTATATATGGGCAAATCTGAAGTACTGGCAAGGAAAGCATGAGGACAGACCACTCACTTTAAATCACTATCTAGGCTGATATTTGAATGTATTACAATTGTAAACACAGTGCTATATAAAAATAAATGCTTATTTACATATGATTAAGTTTCAGTTAGAGTGACATTTAGTAAATTCTAGACAATTTCACCGACATCATTCATTTAGACATCATAGATGGTGATTTAAAGTAAGTGGTCTGTCCTCACACTTTTCTTGCCAGTATTTCAGTTTTGCTCATATATAAGCATTTGAGTTGTAGGAATAGGTGGATTCATTTTATTCCTGCATAATACTATATCTTGTATTGGAAAGGAAAGTATTCATTTATTATTAACACTCACAAAGGGTGTGCACAATTAGCTTGAAAGGCTGATATTTGAATGTATTACAATTGTAAACACAGTGCTATATAAAAATAAATGCTTATTTACATATGATTAAGTTTCAGTTAGAGTGACATTTAGTAAATTCTAGGCAACTTCACCGATGTCATTCATTTAGACATCATAGATTGTGATTTAAAGTGAGTGGTCTGTCCTCATGCTTTCCTTGCCAGTACTTCAGATTTGCTCATATATAAGCATTTGAGTTATAGGAATAAGTGGATTCATTTTATTCCTGCATAAATACTATATCTTGTATTGGAAAGGAAAATATTCATTTATTATTAACACTCGGAAAGCACATGCACAATTAGCTTGAAAGGCTGATATTTGAATGTAATACAATTGTAAACACAGCACTATATAAAAATAAATGCTTATTTACATATTATTAAGTTTCAGTTAAAGTGACGTTTAGTAAATTCTAGACAATTTCACCGACATCATTCATTCAGACATCATAGATAGTGATTTAAAGTGAGTGGTCTGTCCTCATGCTTTCCTTGCCAGTACTTCAGATTTGCTCATATATAAGCATTTGAGTTGTAGAAATAGGTGGATTCATTTTATTCCTACATAAATACAATATTTTGTATTGAAAAGAAAAGTATTCATTTATTATTAGCACTCGCAAAGTGCGTGCACAATTAGCTTGAAAGGCTGATATTTGAATGTAATTTACATTCCTGTAAAAGTAAAAAAAAATGTACTAAAATTTTATTATTTTTCTAAAATAATTATATTTTTAGCATATTTTATAAAAATACTTTATAATAATTTTTCAAAATAATTTATAATATGTAAAAAAATGATTAAAAAATGTTCTAAAACATTTATTTTCATTTTCAAAATCAAAGCAAAGACATTGGAGTAGTGAAAATTATTGACAGGCTCTCTTCTTTTGTTTTTGATCAATCATCATCTAGGAAATCCTGCCTTCTTCCCTAGTTGTAGCTTTGAATGCTGATATTATTAATTTTTTACTTGTAAAATAATTCAAGAGAGGGCAGCATCTTATGGTACTTTTTAAGCCTTATAATGAGACTATATTCACTATGATAATGTTTAAACTAACAGTTTTAAAGCAAGTTACAGCCATGTTTAAGTTAACTTGAAACAATCTGGAAAGGGGTTGATGAATTTTAATTTAACTTAAGTCAAATAAATTTGTCTGATTATTGTTCAATTGTACAATATGAATTTATTGATTAATAACATTTGAGATAGACGAGAAAAATTGACTATATCGTAAGTTTATTTTAAATAACTATATCACAATTCAGAAATCAAATGCCAGGATTGGTGAGTATGGTTATATTATTATTTTTGTATTGAATTCAATAGTCATTATCTGGTTAGAAATAAACTTTATATGGGTAAACATAATCAAATATTTGCATATTTTATTTAAAAGTAGTATATTTTGTTCTCTTATGAGTCAGAATGATCTAATTAAATATAAAATTTTAATATTCATACTTGATTATAATAAATGTGAATAATTTTTTTACATGTTTTGATTGTTATATTATAATTTTAATAATCTAGTTACAGGAATTTAAAATAAATTGATATGGTAGTTAATTGTACTTAAGTAAATACCCAACAGAAAACTACTGTTTCTTTTATAGATTAAAGATTATGTTATAGGTTTGTTAATATTACATCATTATTAAGAATTTTATATTGTTATAAATAGCATGATTGTTAAGTTTAAATTAATATATGAGTAGAGCATGGTTGAATTAGTATAATTTATTATTTACCATTTTATTAAATTAGGATTTAAAATTAATTATTGGGTTCTAGATTTATTTAAATATTATGAATATTGTAAATTTATAAGAAATACTAAAACTGTTATTTCAATTATTCTTGAATTATTTTTAGATATGAACATGATTAAATTTCAGTGTAAGTTTATATTTTTATAAGCAATGTTTGATTAGTAGTGTATATTAGAACTTAGTTGTTTATGATTGATGTCATTTGATTATAAATGAAACCTATCTTAAGCTTATGTCATGGATTTGAGACCATAAGATTTGATTTAATTGCTTTATTTTAATTTCTTTTAGGTAATGTTTATATTTAGTGCATCTGAAATGATAATTTTGTTTGTTTTCTATTTATTCTAAATGCTATTCGAACTCATTGCTATAATAAAGATTATCATCACTGTTTTGTTTTGGTATAGTTAACAATCGAATATGGATTAGATAATTGATTATTTTAAATACTGAATGATTATTTATTGATTAGCATTTCTTTATCTTGGTATATTGTATTTATTCTGTTATAAATAATAGTATTATTTATGGGAATTATAAAATTAGGATCATGTTTCTTAAATTTACATTTTATTTAGTTACAAATAATGTCAAATTTCAGGACTCATTTTCATTCTATTATATAGGGTGACAAATGATTGGGCTATATATTTTATTCAGGCTATATTAGAGTTATCATTGCACCTTTTTGATCTGTTAAAAATGCAACCCATACCCCTGAGGCTATAAAAGGGGTTAGCATATACATTTATTCTGTTACAAATGGCACTGCAGTTTGCAGGACATAATTCAACAGGATCACTCTACGATGCCCTTGTCATATCCAATCTGTTACAAATAACACCTCTAACACTAAGGGCAATGATAAAGGTTATTTTATTGTCATCATTTCATGTCAGTTATAAAATTCTATCCCAATCTCTAGAGTAACTTTTTATCCTGTTACAAATTGCACCCAATGTGAGCCATTAAAAGAAGAGTATACTCTCATGTCTATCCTGTTACATTTGATGCAGCCAACTTAGGTTCAATCAAAGACCAAAATTTGAGTCATATATATATATATATATTGTAATATCCACTGCTCTATTAGGGTTTTTTACGAGTTAACTACACATACTCGGTGACAAATTATGTCCATCTAGTAAATTTGTTTTGTCCAACAATTCAGTAAGATTTAATGGACACAATCATTTTTCTTGGTCACACACAGCCTTTTAACTAATATAACTACTAAAATAATGGGATTATGTAAGCCAGCTTTTAATTTATTTGAAAGGCACCAGGATTCTGTATCAGAATCCACTGGCCAAATTCCTTTTATTCATTTAGTTACGACAAAATTATCTGGAATCTCCAAAGGATTGTGTTTCAGTACAGCATTGGCAATTTATTTGAACTATAATAATATCTAAGTTATAATGAATTTAGAACTATAAGAATCAATAACAATGTAAGTCATATTTTACTTTATTAATACAAAACAAAACATTAATATGATTGAGAGAATAAAATATAAAAAAAACAAACAAAGGTTAAAACTACAGCTAATATGTGTTTCTCTTATTTGTATGACTCATGGAAACAATTCATAACACTTAAGAGTTCAAGAAAGTGATCACTAATATTTGATTTAATAAAGTTACTTACCGGTAAGTTTAAATGTTCATGTACAGGATTTCTAATGTTGACCATGCTTGGATTTCTTTAGAATAGATATACTGTCCAGTATTCCACAATCCTAAGTTTTTGTGGTTTGAAATCTAATAGAAGATGGCTTTTTCACTCAGGTAGTTCGCAACACAAGTACAAGGCAACTCCAGCAAATGAACTGCTACTACTCATACATCTTAATACTTCAGCCTATTAGTAAAAGTAGTTTGGCCCACTTTCATAATTTCTTTACATTTATTTTTTTTACTGATTTCTGCAGGAAGGACAATCTAAGAAGAAACACTCTGCACCACCTGTTATTTTTTTTATCCTCCTTTTTTTTTCTGCACAACTCCGGTTGACACCTGCCAATGTGTACCAAATTTAAAAGAATTTATCCCACAAAGTCTTTCTTTTTTTTCTTGGTCACCATATTTAATTACCTAAGGAATGTTACCACTTTGTTTTCATGCTACAGATGGCCTTGTGATAATGGTTTGTTTTAATTTTACAAATACAAAGTATTTTCCCTTTTGTTTTTTATTATACTTTTTACATTCCTTCTCTCTTTTTAATTTCTTTTTAACACACACACACACACACACATATATATACACACACTCATGTTGTTTAAACTAATAGATCAAATATATTTATATAAATATATTTTTTGTTAGGAATTTATCAATTTAAATTTTAAATTGCCACCCCTATTTGTATTAGGATAAAATACAGTACAATACCTCTGCAATCAATGACAAAAATAAAATATGGGGTATGACATTATTTTATTCTCTCAGCTCTATTAATCATTCTTTACTGATATATTTTTTTATATATCAAGTGACTGCTTATGATTACACGATCGAGAGGTTTACATAATGCATTGCCCAAGAATTTCTTACCTGCTTGCAGTATGCATATACAACCCCATATATTTTAACAAAGAGTCCAAGTTTAAGCACAACAGAGCATTGCTCATTTGTTTGAGATTTATGGCTCTGGGCACTTGGTTCGTCCTCCCATTTCTTGGGACCCTGCTTCTATAAGTTTGACAGGCACATAAGGATGATCTTTGCATAATATCTAAAATGCATGCATTTCAGAGTTACTATTATTCCTTACTAGTGCATACACATCATGAATCACATTGACAACCCCAGTTCACTGTATGCCAACCTTCCACCATTTAGTAAATGATCACATAATCCCTATCCTCTCTCATTTACCATTAATTTTTTTCTGCGGTCTTCAGGGTTTTGGTCCATCCGTTTGATTGTCTATTGTTATCTGTTTGGGTATGTATAACCCGATCAAGTTGATGATGATCTATTTCTCTATGCCACTCACACCAATCTCTCCACTGTGTATCAAGATCTTCCCTGTCATATTTATCCTGACTTCTGAACTTTTCTCCAGGGGATGGCAATCTTGCCCTATTCCCTTTCTTTTTTCTTTGATGTAGTTATCTTATCCATTTCTTGATTTTATGCATTATTGGTCAACATCATAGTGTTCAATTGTACTTGACCTTTATGACTTGGTATCTTGTTCATGTACTTGGGGTTCATTTCTTCATCACTAGCCTTGTTGATCTCAAATGTGTTAAGTAGTTCAGCCATCTCTTGACCATCTCGCATCCAGTACTTATCAGTAGGTGCCCTGTTTAGGAAAATTTTTATGTGTAATTTGTATAACCTGTTTTTCTGTCAACTTACACTTCATTAAGGCTTGTAGTTGCACTACTTGCTTCCAGAAAAATGACACATAATCCTGCTTTATACTACATTTTTCTTGAGCCACTTTACTCTTAATTCCCCCCTGGTGGTTTTTGTTCCAATAAAATTTCATTAATGTCTGACCATACTGCACAAAGTTATTCGGTCTCTTGAAGAGAGCCTCCCACCAAGCCTGTGCTATTCCTTGTAAATGACCAATGGCTATAGTTAGTTTAATATCTTCTGACATTGGATTTATCACAAAGTATCTCTCAAGACTATTTAAATGTTCCATCAGTGACTCCCTATCCTGCCCATAGAAGATTTTCAATTTCAAAAAAAGGATTTATCGCACTCAACATGTTTTCTCTATTTTCTAGAGGTTTTATTTTCTGACTCTCCTGTTTATCAGATCCTATTTCTATCACTTCACTCTGTGCCTTTTTTTAACCTTCTCATCTACAATTTTTATTAACTCTTCTTTCATTTCTTTAATCTCTTCCCTTATCTCTGTTTTCACTTCCCTAATCATCTCCACCACTTCTTTTTTATTTATTCTTTGAATCCTCTTATTTCCTTTTTCATATTCTCTTTGAATTCATTTATTGCTTCATATAATAGTCTTTTCACTAATGTTTCCATACCCTCTTTTGATACTTTTTTGTCTTCTACCATATTTTGCATATCTTTGCCACTTCTCAATTTCATACACTTCTATTTTTTTTTTAAAAAATATTATTTTTATGTGTTATTTTTCTCTTTGTATATTTTGCTTGATTTCTTTCTTTTTTTTTTATTAATACATTTGCCGAAGCTGCTCTCCCCTGCTGTCACTTTACCTTATGAGCTACTTTATTTCCATCATTTTGTTTACTCTTATTTTATTTTTAAACCTACATATGTGAAACAAAAACAAAAAATAAAACACAAAACCCTTTTATATTTAAACTTTTATTATTTTACTCCTATCTCAAAATGTAGTTATTGTCGAAGCCTCAAGTTGGGCTGCCATTGTAACATCTATTGCTCTATTAGGGTTTTATGAGTTACCTACACATACTCGGTGACCAAATTACATCCTATCTATTAAATTTGTTGCATTGGACAATTCAGTAAGATTTAATGGATTCAATTATTTTTCCTGGTCACACAACAGCCTTTTAACTAATGTAACAACTAAAATAATGGGATTATGTAAGCCAGCTTTTAATTTATTTGAAAGGCACCAGGATTCTGTATTGGAATCCACTGGCCAAATCCCTTTTACTCATTTTAGTTATGACAAAATTATCTGGAATCTCCAAAGGATTGTGTTTCAGTACAGCATTGGCAATTTATTTGAACTATAATAATATCTAAGTTATAATGAATTTAGAACTATAAGAATCAATAACAATGTAAGTCATATTTTACTTTATTAATACAAAACAAAACATTAATATGATCGAGAGAATAAAATATATAAAAAAAAACAAAGATTAAAACTACAGCTAATATTTATTTCTCTTATTTGTATGACTCATGGCAACAGTTCATCATGCTTAAGAGTTCAAGAAAGTGATCACTAATATTTGATTTAATAAAGTTACTTACCGGTAAGTTTAAATGTTCACATACAGGATTTCTAATGTTGACCATGCATGGATTTCTTTAGAATGGATCTACTGTCCAGTATTCCGGTGATCCTTAAGTTTTTGTGGTTTGAAATCTAGTAGGAGATGGCTTCTTCACTCAGGTAGTTTGCGACATAGGTACAAAGCAACTCCAGCAAATGAACTGCTACTACTTGCATATCTTAATATTTCAGCCTATTAGTAAAAGTAGTTTGGCCCACCCTCATAATTTCTTCATTTATATTTTTTACTGATTTCTGCAGGAAGGACAATCTAAGAAGAGCCACTCTGCACTACCTGTTATTCCTTTTATCATCCTTTTTTTTTTCTGTGCAACTCCTGTTGACACCTGCTAATGTGTACCAATTTTAAAAGAATTTAGCCGACAAAGTCTTCCTTTTTTTTCTTGGTCGCCATATTTAATTTCCTAAAGAATGTTACCACTTTGTTTCCATGTTGCAGATGGCCTTGCGATAATGGTTTGTTTTAATTTTACAAATACAAAGTATTTTCCCTTTTGTTTTTTATTATACTTTTTACATTCCTTCTCTTTTTTTAATTTATTTTAACACACACACACACACACACACACATATATATATATATATACTCACATTGTTTAAACTAATAGATCAAATATACTTATATAAATCTATTTTTCATTAGGAATTTATCAATTTAACTTTTAAATTGCCAATGCTATTTGTACTAGGATAAAATATAGTACGATATATATATATTGTACTGAGGTACATTGTGACTGCATGTGTAATATTCTTTGAAAGTAATAATATTTAATAAATTTCATTTTAAAAAAAAATAAAGTGGGGAAATTAAGTTAAAATAAAAGTTAGAAGTTGAAGGAAAAGAAAATTAACAAACAAAGAAGTAGGGTAGGGAGGTTATTGTTAAAAAAAAAATAATAATAAATGATTTTAAAAGAAGGGTAAGACTTTTTTCATTAAAAAAAAAAAGTGAAATAAAAATGATTTAATATTACTTTTGATCAGTTCATAATAAAAAGTAATAAAGAAAATTTCATTTTGTTTTATAATAAAAGAATTAAATGCGTGCGTGTGTAAAAATTTTGAATATAAAAAAAATAGAAGCTCAATCAGAGTGAAGTAAATGTACAATAATTTCACAAGATAACAAATGCTGGATATAAAAAAACTTTGTCATTGTTAAGACGGTTTAATTTCAACATTTCATTATTATTATATTTTTAAAATATTCCAAAATATTTCATAAAATCAAAGAATCAAAAGAAAACTATATAAATTGGTATTCAAACAAAATGATGCATTGTTAAATTCATCGTAGCGTGCAGCTAACTGGAGCATTCTTTGCAATTCCATCAACAGATAATTCGAAGGGAAAACCATGTTCAGATAGTGTCAACAGAGTAATGGAGTGTCTATGTCAAAAGCCATGAATGCCATGTAACATCATGAATTCAGGGAAAATTTATGTAGAGTTTAGCACTAACCGATTAGAGATAACATTCTATAGAAATTGCTTTTTGCTATACATATGTCAAATCAGATTTCAAATCCTAGGTAATGTTTAATTTTCCTATTCTCTAATTCTTGCTTTTTTTAAAACTGTGATAAATAAATAAATAAAAACTTTTAACTTTACCGATTAATATTTGGAAGATATAAATAATATTGGCTTCTGTGTCCAACTTTATTCAGAGACATTAATTGTATGTATGTGTGAATATTAATTTAATATGCTATGTATATTTTTAGTTATTTATAATGTATTAAAACATTTATTTAAATGAAAAGAGTGTGTGTGGTTGAATTATAAAACAAAATGATTGTTTTAAGGAAAAAAAAGATTTAAATTGTCATTGAAATATCTAATATTGATATATGAATATACCTATTTATACTGAAATAATATTTTTAGTAAAGTGGGAATGGAAAGAATTATTATTGAGAAATGATTAAGTTACAATGAAAAGAATAGGGAGAATTTTCTTTTTAAAATAATGATTTGTTATTTAAGGACGTCAAAGTTTATCGGACAGTAAATCATCATTATTATTTAAAAATAGAATTTATAGATTGGGCAGAGTTTTTTTTGAAGACAGCTATAATTCGATGAGCTAGCTGGGATCTCAGGTACTAGATTTGTTGCTGGTCAGGTAAACATGTTAATTACTATGTGATTAACTGGCACCTAAAGGGTTTACCTTTAAAATAAATAAAATGTTTAGTTGACCAGTATTTTTCTAGTAGCCAAGTGTTTATATTATTGGTAACTTGCTGCCAATGATATTGTTCATTCTAACTGAGGACCAAGCACCTTCAGAGATTGGATGGTTTTAGTAAGGAAGGAAGAAGATTTTATATTACTATTTGTTGTTATTATATAAAATGAAGAAGGTGGGTGGTTCAATATATATATATATATATATATATATATATATATATATATATATATATATATATATATATATATATATATATATATATTGTAACCTAGTGTTATTGACACTTGGTTTACTTGGCATTATTTCTGCAGGAAAACAATGCTATTCTTTAAAGAAATAAAAAGATAAAATAACAATAGTAATAATTGATTAATAAAGTATGCTATTCACTCACTTTGGCATGTTTTGGGTGAATAACTAATAGATTTAATAACTCAATGTCATTTTTAAAGAGAGAACATGAATAATTTAATTGAGATATTAATAATTAGAGCAAATTAATATGGTATAAAAGCTAAACAGTAATTGATTTTGGATGGGTAGAGGGGAGAGTGGATGAGTGTCTTATCATAAAGCACAATAACTTCTGGTAATTTCTTTTTGTAAAAAAAAAAAAAAAAAAAAAAAAAGAAAAAAATAATGTTTAAAGAATTATACATCACTGATTGTTAATTTAATGTATTTATTATTATTTTTTTTATATTGTCAAATTACTTTGTAATCCAGGTAAATAATACTGAAAACTATATGATTGTAATAAGTTTTTCCTTTCTTTTGTTTATGTTATAATCAAATGATTATTTTTCTGGAAGAGGTCGCTAAAGTAAAAAAAAAAAAAAACAACAACAAAACGAAACAACCAATTTCATAATCAAGATCATTTTTTTTGAAAAAAAAAAAAAAAGATAGTCTGCTTTTAGTTTTCAAGGAAGGAACAGTGCTGAAATTTGGTAACTCAATTTTTTCATTTTATTTTGCAGAAATAAATGTAATCAAAGTAAAATTTTAATAATATAATGTGTGGCTAAATTTTTTTGATAAGATATCCTGATTTTCTTTGCCATCTACCTATTTAAAGACCTTTTATACTTAAAAGTTTATTGTCTCGCGCTAAAGTTCAAAAATGACAGATGTAACTAAAAGAATCACGAAAAATTATATTATATCTAAATTAAGGAAAAGAAGCGATTTCCAAGAAAAGATTAATTATTTATTAACTTTATGTCATTTATTGATATTTTCTTGGTATAGAAAGAAAAAAAATAATAATTGAAAGAAATATTTTGAAACCAAGGAAAATCAACTAGAAACATTTTCGCGCTCTTTCTCAATATTGTCTGCCTTTACAAGTAATGTAGTTACATACGTTAAAATATGTTTTATTCACCAAGAATTGTCTGGAAATAATAATAATGATAAATAAGATTAAATTATGCACCTGTATATTTTTTAAAAAAAAATATATATATATAAACTTTCTCAGAGTAAATATAGGAAAAGTTATATAGGGGCATTCTTACGGAGAAGTTACCGTTAAAAAAAAATTTATAATTCCTAAAGTATGAACAAAACCAAATATCTTAGTGACTTAATGATAAAAATAAATGATATATTATATTACACATCAGTTGGAGTTATTAAAACTTCCTATACATGTAAATCAGCTGCAGTTATTATCAGAATAATCTCGGAAAAATTGCGCATTTTCGTCCATAAGTAAGCTAGCTAATAAGTATACGTATCGTCAATAAAAAAAAAATATTGTGTATGTTTATCGTCTATAGTCAAATATTCGTCTATGTTAGAAGTCTATTTTTTTTTCTTGGATCCCAAAATTGTAGTAGTTTAATTCAAGTAAGAATTAATCTTCAATTCTGCTATATGTTTCTTTACCTAATTTATTAAACGCACAAAATAAGAGAAAACTTTTATTTAAAGGAAATAATACCATGCGTTTATTGTTTTTAAACTTGCTTCGTGAAATACGACTGGATAAAGCTCTTCACCTGGACCAATTGCTCAACAGAAAAACATTTTCTAATGAGAGAGTATGCACTTGTTAATTAATGATTGTTTAAAACTAAGTTATAAATGATATGTATTTTTTTGTTATATCACATAGGTTAAAGTCTGTATGGTCAAGTGATATTTAATAGCCTTGTAATGACAAAGGTATGTTTTAATATAATTATTATAGGTTAAGTTGATATTTAACACGAAAGAAAAAAATCTATAAAATATGTTTTAATTATTACATACAATTGTAGGTAGAAATTTTGTATGTTAGATACGTAAAAGAAAAATATTTAGATATTTAAGGGGTAAAATAAATATTGAAAATTATCAGAAGTAACTAAAAAAAAAAAAAATGCTATAACAAAATATTTCTTGTTAAAGTTTTGAAACGAATTTATACTGTATTAATTGAGGAATTTATTCCTAATTATTCTTAAATAACACATCCACTTTATTTAGTTTAAGATAGTATGCTACCAACTATTTTGAATGTTCCTTTATTAAAATTAAAATTATTATACTTTTATTCTATGATGTCCATTGATTTCAGATGTTGATCAAAGTATACACGGTAACATAAGTTTATTATAATCAGTGTATTTACTTATCCTGCCCAGATATAGCATTGGTATATGCTTAATATTCGCATAGGTAATAATTATAATGTATTTATTTTGTGGGATGAAAAATGATCTCCCCAAAAGCTTTGTTTTCCATGAGAGGAAGATTTTAAATATAATGTTCGGGTATGTTTATAGCCCAAGTGATCGATTCTCATAGATAGGACGATCAAGAATTTATCTAGCATTTAGTATGCTTCATTCGTTTAAATCCCAGGAGAGGATTGTATTTGGTGTGTGTTCGTTGTATGCCCAAGTAAGAGGCAAGAAACCACCAAAATATTTTAATGTAGTAGATTACTCTACAGACCTTCGTGGTTATTCCATATTCCTCATGTGAAAATAAAGATAGCTCCACCATGGAAGGTGTTGATTATTGTGCTTAATTTTGAAAGTTCGGGCAAGATAAAGGTTATATTGGAGGTGTTAGTTCCTCAAGATCCACTTTAGTATAAATAGTGCGTTAGTAACTAAGATCAATATCTGTATTGTGCTGCTAAATATTGCTAGTATTTGACAAGTAAATCAATGGAGAAAGTAATTAAAATTGCGTAGTTTTAAAACGCTTATTTACTGAAGGAATATTCAAATGCAATATTTAATTCTGGTTAGTAATTAAATAATACTCATATTTAAAATTATACGTATGAATAAAATTTGTATCATAACTTAAGTTAGCATTAAGTTAAATGTAAGATGGTAAGTGTAACTTCTGATAACTGGCCTATAATTAGAATAGGTTATCCCATTAAAGACCATAAATAAAGTAAATGTATTAGAAATAAATTTAATATTTTGCGTATTGCATATGATGGGATTAATCATTTTAAAAAAAAAAAAAAATAGTTAGTCAATAATTTTGAATAAAAGCTTCTACAAGGTTACCAAAATGTAATAAACAATGTATTGGTAATGAAATGTACTTTTAGTTAATCAATCCATATGATTGCATACAGGAGAAGTAGTAACCTCTAGTCCATAACCAAAAGAGTATACAGATTAATGTCAGTTATATTTTATATTTTTGTATTACTATGGGATTATTGAATAAATGTTCATATATTTTTTTTTGTGATAATAATAAATTATAGTCTTGTTAAAATTTGTTGTAGATTCATTTTTTTTGTTTTTATATGCTAAATATAAGTGTTTGCACAATATTTGCAAAACCTTTTCTTGAGTCCGAAATCATTCCAAATTCTTAAAAACTTAATATACCAGATAAATAAAGTTAAGCAGATCGGAATATGTCATTATATTTTAGTTTAATGATAATTATTTATGGAGTTGAAAACTTAAGACTAAACATTCACCTTTGTGTAAAAAAAAAAAAAAATGAATTTATTCCCAAACCATTAACTTTGGTTGCACATTATTCCATTCCCATTTAGTTAAATTGTCTAAGTAATAAATCTTAGTTATATTATTGTGTTGTCATGGATGATGGAAGGACACAAAAAGCACCCTTGTCTTTTTATTATTCTGACTGAGATTCTAAAAAAAAAAAAAAAAAAAGGCTGTGTTATTCAAAATTATACGTCATTATTGAATAGAATTATCATCTCTTTAAATAATATAGCAGTGGATATGAGAGATGAAGACACATTGAATTTAAGTAAAATAAATGTTTCCTATAGCCGACCAGAATGCCAGTCATATGCGACAACACAATACTGCCGAGCATTTCCTTACATGAAACAAAGAACCCTGAGATTAATATTATTATAATTATTCTTTAAATTAATAAGTGATCAATTATTGTTGTTATTACAATCGTGGCATGGCTTAAGAGAATTGAATGTACAATTGTATTATATGAAAAGTATTTTAGATCATATTGGAAAATTAATGGATATGTTGCTTTATTTTGGTTGCCTTAACAACAAGTGCAAATAAACTAAACTAATAAAAATATTGGGTTAGAAATAAACTAAATAAACTAATAAAAATACTGGGTTAGAATATATATATATATATATATATATATATATATATATATATATATATATATATATATATATATATATATATATATATATATATATTGTAATGGAAATTAAAATACTCCTTAATTAAACCTTTGACTTTTTTAAAACTTTTACAACTTGCACTTTTTTAATTTTTAAACTTTCTAATTATTTATTCTAATTTTATAGAAATCATATTATTTGGCAAAAAAGACCTTTTTAAAAACCCGTTACTCAAGCAGGAGAGTAAATATGATTAATACTTACATATCAATCATACCCCATTATAACTGCTCCTGCTTACTTGTATGATATAATGTAATGAAAAACATGCAGAGTTTGAGTAAAAATATCTCTGGACTGATCTCCATCTGAAAATTTATATATCAATTCTAGTTTAATGAACCAGCATTTACCTGATGTGGTATAGTGGTAGAATGTCAGATTCTAGAGCTCAGGGTTTATGGATCATGGTCCAACTAATCATTTCCAATGCTCAAATTTCTTATAAACTCCTAAACAGTAAACCATTGTATTATTTATTTAATAAACTGTTATGCTCATCCTATTCACTTTAGTTGCCAAATGTTACATGATCATATTTTCTTTTTCTGAATGAACATATTATTTAAAAACATAATACATGTATAAATAAATGTTGTTTTTCTCTAGTTTCATTTAAATTTTTTCTCCAAGCATAAGAGAAGGTTATGCATTACTAGTGTAACGAGCACAGACGTTCGTTACATTGTTTTTTTTTATATATATTATTAAACAAGTTAAAATAAAAAGTTCGCATTTAAAAACTTTCTTTAAAAATTGAAATTAAAATATTGTCTTAAACTCTTATATATTAAGTCGCACAGATAATGAAAAATTATTAAAATAAAATTTTTATTAAAGAAAAAGGTATTTTTAAAACTAAATTTTAAAAAAGATTTGGAGATAAAATTATATCTTTAAATTTGTCTTGAAATATATTTTTGATTTGGAAAACAGGGTAATTAATTAGAAATGGAAATGATTGTTAATTAGTTAAATTAAAACCAGCCTTGAGCAAAAATGTAATAACCTCAGCGAAAGGATCATTACATCCATGACGCAATGTTAATTCAATCCTTTGACAAAAATATAAAAAGGACAAGTTTTGGAAAGCATAGTGACTAGTGACTGGAAATTGATTGATTATTGACGATGTAACAGCTAGGTGTTAGCGCTGGGGGGATTGAAAAAGACGCACAGCTTCAATCCCTTCAGTTCTGCTAAGAAAGAGAAAAAAATGGGCCATCGTTTATACAATGAGGACCAACTACACGAAAAACAAAATCTCCAAAGGATAAATAAATAAATCAACCGGATACTAATCTTCGGACGACGTGGGAATTCACGTTTGCTCTTCCGAGGAATATAATAGGATGAACTATTTCAATAACCGTAAGAACTTTAAAATTTATGAACAGTAAATTAAAAACTTTTCATATTTAAAATGATTTTAATATTATTCTATCTGACCAACAATATTTATTAATTGGTTATAATTTTATTTAATGTATTTAATTTGTAAAATCATTTCCATTTATTTATTTATTTATTTAATTTTGTTCTTTAAGTTATTATGATTTCTGTTTTCCGTTAAATAAATTATAAAAAAATGTTAAACTTAAGTCGGGCGTGAATGGCTGTATCGATTTGTAAAGATATATTAAGGGAGGGTAATCTTGGGTTGTTCATTTCGTAGTTGAATTGGTTCAATGGATTGGATATATTTATGTAATTAGTAGGTGTAATATGAGATCATACGGGCAGGATTATAGATATACGCCACTCACCCTCTGTTTGCCTATGGATGGGTTTGTAAGTCGGCAGAATACATCAGCCCATTCCTATGGAGTTTTTAGTTTATTGATCTACTTGCCCACAGATGTCACATTCCTGTGGGTGGAGAGTCAATGTCGTTTTTCTTTCTTCATATTGTTCAGATGTACATTCCTGACAATATAATTGTGTTGTCGTATCATGCTACATTGAATACATGAATGTATCAGGTGGATTGGCGCTGGTTGATTGCGAAATGTGTTGCCTAGGGTTAAATAGGGATAGAATATTTTATTTTCGAATGCAAATCTATATAGTATATTCAGGCTCGATCCTATAAAACTATTAAATTTAAGTTGTTTATAGACGCTTGCATAGATTGGCTATCGGTTAAATATGTTTGCGTTTTCATATTTGATCAAAATATATAGACATTCGACAAATACTGATACCTTACGGTGAGTATCTAAAAGGTATTTATTCGGATGTCTTTTAAGTTATTGGTGACGATGCAGGTATCTTACGATGAATACTAGAGGGTTTCTTATATTTCCCTCTGCAATTGTCAGTAATCAATAATTTTGTATTTTGATCGCTTATGTTTACTTTGGAATGTTTTTAACCGTGTAATCTATGTAACCGATCTATAGCAACTTATTATAACAAGCTTTTATAATCCCATCTGTGCGAACTTAATTAAAATGTAAACTTATAATATAATAGAAATTAAAATGTAAATTAAAATCTAAGGTAAAGTTAAAAATAATGTTAAAATGTAAAACTAATACTAAAATAATTTTAAATCTTATATATATGTGCATAAATAAATGTTTGTATGTTAATTACTGGCAGTGGCTTATTTTATTCCTTTTTTTTTATATATATGCTCTTAGATTATCTTATTAAATCTCTGCTATTCCACTGAGCTAGTGACATGGGCTAACGACCGGAATCAAAATTTAAGAAAAAAAAAATATATTTTTTTTGGACTCATGTATCTGCCTACTTTATAAATTTTTCTAGGTTCAAATGCCTAGATGGCGCCCCGTAGTGCAGTTTACGTTAAGTCACTTTCTCCGGATCGTTACAATGGCCCCACGTTGGGCGCCATTGTAACGATCCGGAGAAAGTGACTTAACGTAAACTGCACTACGGGGCGCCATCTAGGCATTTGAACCTAGAAAAATTTATAAAGTAGGCAGATACGTGAGTCCAAAAAAAATATATATTTTTTTTCTTAAATTTTGATTCTGGTCGTTAGCCCATGTCACTAGCTCAGTGGAATAGCAGAGATTTAATAAGATAATCTAAGAGCATATATATAAAAAAAAAGGAATAAAATAAGCCACTGCCAGTAATTAACATACAAACATTTATTTATGCACATATATATAAGATTTAAAATTATTTTAGTATTAGTTTTACATTTTAACATTATTTTTAACTTTACCTTAGATTTTAATTTACATTTTAATTTCTATTATATTATAAGTTTACATTTTAATTAAGTTCGCACAGATGGGATTATAAAAGCTTGTTATAATAAGTTGCTATAGATCGGTTACATAGATTACACGGTTAAAAACATTCCAAAGTAAACATAAGCGATCAAAATACAAAGTTATTGATTACTGACAATTGCAGAGGGAAATATAAGAAACCCTCTAGTATTCATCGTAAGATACCTGCATCGTCACCAATAACTTAAAAGACATCCGAATAAATACCTTTTAGATACTCACCGTAAGGTATCAGTATTTGTCGAATGTCTATATATTTTGATCAAATATGAAAACGCAAACATATTTAACCAATAGCCAATCTATGCAAGCGTCTATAAACAACTTAAATTTAATAGTTTTATAGGATCGAGCCTGAATATACTATATAGATTTGCATTCGAAAATAAAATATTCTATCCCTATTTAACCCTAGGCAACACATTTCGCAATCAACCGGCGCCAATCCACCTGATACATTCATATATTCAATGTAGCATGATACGACAACACAATTATATTGTCAGGAATGTACATGTGAACAATATGAAGAAAGAAAAACGACATTGACTCTCCACCCACAGGAATGTGACATCTGTGGGCAAGTAGATCAATAAACTAAAAACTCCATAGGAATGGGCTGCGGTATTCTGCCGACTTACAAACCCATCCATAGGCAAACAGAGGGTGAGTGGCGTATATCTATAATCCTGCCCGTGGCGGATCTCATATTACACCTACTAATTACATAAATATATCCAATCCATTGAACCAATTCAACTACGAAATGAACAACCCAAGATTACCCTCCCTTAATATATCTTTACAAATCGATACAGCCATTCACGCCCGACTTAAGTTTAACATTTTTTTATAATTTATTTAACGGAAAACAGAAATCATAATAACTTAAAGAACAAAATTAAATAAATAAATAAATAAATGGAAATGATTTTACAAATTAAATACATTAAATAAAATTATAACCAATTAATAAATATTGTTGGTCAGATAGAATAATATTAAAATCATTTTAAATATGAAAAGTTTTTAATTTACTGTTCATAAATTTTAAAGTTCTTACGGTTATTGAAATAGTTCATCCTATTATATTCCTGGCCGTTTAAACGTGAATTCCCACGTCGTCCGAAGATTAGTATCCGGTTGATTTATTTATTTATCCTTTGGAGATTTTGTTTTTCGTGTAGTTGGTCCTCATTGTATAAACGATGGCCCATTTTTTTCTCTTTCTTAGCAGAACTGAAGGGATTGAAGCTGTGCATCTTTTTCAATCCCCCCAGCGCTAACACCTAGCTGTTACATCGTCAATAATCAATCAATTTCCAGTCACTAGTCACTATGCTTTCCAAAACTTGTCCTTTTTATATTTTTGTCAAAGGATTGAATTAACATTGCGTCATGGATGTAATGATCCTTTCGCTGAGGTTATTACATTTTTTGCTCAAGGCTGGTTTTAATTTAACTAATTAACAATCATTTCCATTTCTAATTAATTACCCTGTTTTCCAAATCAAAAATATATTTCAAGACAAATTTAAAGATATAATTTTATCTCCAAATCTTTTTTAAAATTTAGTTTTAAAAATACCTTTTTCTTTAATAAAAATTTTATTTTAATAATTTTTCATTATCTGTGCGACTTAATATATAAGAGTTTAAGACGATATTTTAATTTCAATTTTTAAAGAAAGTTTTTAAATGCGAACTTTTTATTTTAACTTGTTTAATAATATATATAAAAAAAAACAATGTAACGAACGTCTGTGCTCGTTACACTAGGTAATAACCATTTAGAAAACAGACCTTATAAATTAATTTAAGTCACAATAAAAACAAGTAAAGCAGTGAGTGTAGCTGATAAGATTAAAAATAAATGAATTTAAAAGCATTTAGAAGAAGCTAGTGTTTTTAAATATTAAAAGAGTTAGATAAATAAATAAATAAAATGCCATAGTCTATGCTGTTTTGATAAATAAGTCAATGCCTAGTCATTGACTGAAGAAGCTAAGAATTGAAAGATCAGCTTCTCCTTATTTGATTAATTTTTATATGAAATGAATCTAAAGTTGAAGAATCCGAATTTGAAGTCCAGCTCAAATTTAGAATAATAAATTTTTTAGCAGAAAAATATCAGATTATTTTAATACATTTCTTATTCTATAAATTTAATTACAGCTCTGAATAATTATAATTTGACATTACTTTTAAAAAAAATCTTAGAATTATTAATAATTACTTGATCTGATAAAAATAATAATTCAAAGTTGAAAATCTGCGAACTATTTCATTTTCTGGTATTTTGATTCAAAATTGTCTTAACAAGCAACGAAATTTTTTTTATTAAACTTAATATTATTAAAGTTTTGTCAGAATAGGACTATTGAATATTAGTTAAATATTTAAAATTAAGTTACTGTATTTACGTATTAAAATGTTTGTAATTTTTAAATTCTAAGTAGGAAAAAGTTAAATTCCCAATCCCCTCAAATATTCTAAATATTGATTATTACTCGGCCACTTCTGAAGCTATCAAAATATTCTAAGTTATTAACTTTAATATTTAACTTATAATTTTTTATGTTTTTTTTAAAAAATATATATATTTGTTTTTGTTAATTCATTTGTTTGTTATATTCTCTTTAATTCCTTAGTTCTTTATAATTTCTATTAGTTCAGATACGTTGAATTTAATGTTCTTTTAAAAATTATTCATTGCATAAATAATCGAATAGCTTATTGCTCGGGAATTCATATAAAGTTCGACTGCCATAAGTGACATCTATAGAACGTGATTTTGAGAGACTGTCATTATTACCACTGCACCAAATTTTGTGGAACTTCAAATGACTAGATATGAGTGAATTAGTTTCAAGCAAGGTATAGTATGATATGGAGGGCATCTGAAAGAATTGTGTGCTAGTACGTAGTTTTATTTATTTATTAAAGAATCAAAAGTTAAGCTAATATTTTTATAGAAAGTCATTGGTAAATAGATTAATGTAACTGACCATTATCATACTTCTAAAAATAACAACTGGAATATTGTCCAATAACAAATATTTTAAATACCTCGGGACATAATTAAGACAAAAGAAATATTATATAAATATTTTTGCTTGTACCACTTTTGTCTCTAATCATATGACTTATGATCATCATCATTTTCAAACAGTGTCATTTCAGTGCAGATCATTTCCTTCACATTCCTTCATCAAACTTTTTATTTTGTCCATTTATCTCACATGATTTGCTAGTAGTGGAATGCAGTTTAGAATTTCAGTTATCTGCCTAATTTTATTTCTTTTAGCAATATGATCATCTCAGCGCCATTTAAGCTTTTTAATTTTTCAATAAGATTGATATCTGTTTGTTCAAATCCATATATTAGGTTTTTAATTCTTATTAATCCAGTATTTTATTAAGTGATCTGCCATCTTCATATTATTTATTTACTAAATATCAAAGTCTCAAATCTTTATGTAAGCACAAGTAAAGTACATTTATTCAAAACTTTTTTTAAAATGTGAAAACATATTTCCTTTTACTATTAAGTTATTTTAATCAAAAACTATTTAATTGTATGATTAATTTAATTTATCATGCTTTCAACTGCATTAATAATTTGATCAAAGTATTTTTTTATCTTTCCCTAACTCTCAATCTTGACTTTTCTCTTTTTTAGAAAGCCATTGAAGATTATTTTAGTGTCCTGGCTCACGATCCAGTTCTGTTATTTCCTGTACTCGAACTTCATATGAACGTCTGAGCAATAAACCATTTTAGTATTTATTTATTGGACTTTTATTGTATATTAATATCAGTTTTACTTTCTTGATGTCATCTGATAATTCTTGTATATTTTCTGTAGTTCTGCAGTATCATTTACTAATAAAAACAAACAAACAATCACCTACAAAATATAGACTACCTCAATAATTTCAATTTATTTTTAATCTCTTTGCTAACTACTGTGAAAAGTTTTAAAAAGATCACATTATTGCACTGTAGCTATACACATAATTTTTAGTTGAACAGAATTAATAAAACAAACTTCAATTTAGTCAATTGAACATGGATGCCAGTCTATTATTTGGATACTAGACTCACTTTCCCGAAAAATTAATAATACAATTATTTTAATTGATTCCATATTTAATTAACCAAATGTTTCTGCTGCATTTTACTAAAAATCGTTTTATTGATATAACAGTATCTTGTTTCTCCATCTTAATATTTCAAAGCTTTACTCAAAGCAGAAACGCAGTAACTCATCATCATGGATTCTTTTTTCTTTCAATAAACAGTTGTGAATGATGTATTGGGTAAAAACCACTTTTAAATCCATCTGTTTTTCATTTGATTTGAATGCAGACAATTTGTAATGATGTCTTATAAAGTGATAGACGATTCATATTTTACATTTGTTTCTTATCACTATTTCATTTTTAATATCTATTATAAAACTGTTTTGTTAGACATTTGATGTTTTAAAGATTTTTAATATGCTTTCAGTTTCTACAAGAGAGCTTTTAATCTTTTGCTAATCTAAACGCTTAGTTATATAGATATTACATTCATGTTATAGAGCTAACTAAACTCAAATGTTTTTAGGTTGCCACTAAGTTAATCACCCAGTTCAGGTTTGTAAATAGATGTCTAGATATTATTAGTAAAAATAGAATACATTCTAGAATAGAATAACAATCTTATTATTCAGATAAGTATTAATGTAATAGACCCCCCAAAGTAATTAAAATGGATTGCAATAGTCACCACTAAGGAAGGTAGGTCCATAGGCTTAAAGAAGCTTAACTCCTGATTTGTTTATTCTTTTTAAATTTTTTTAACTATAAAATATTTTCCATAAAATCTTTTATTTTATATATAGTATATTGTCCTAATTTTCTGAAGTTTCCCATCTCTCTTTCTGCATATGGTTCTTTTTTTTTTTGTCAAAAATTTACTTTTACTTCTATCAATAGTTTGGCAGTTATATGTCATTACATTAGTAATAAATGGTAATCTAGTTTAATAACATGAGCATTTGTTATTTAAATACAATTATCAGTGGCTTGGTCAAAGATTATTGGCCAAATAAGAGAGGTTTTTGCTTTGTGTTACAAAATTAATAACATTTTTTGAAGATTACTGCATAGATGTATTGTGGCACTATTATATCTATAAGCTTTGTTTTGCAATAATACATTACAACATTAAATTGCTTAAATCCAAAGATTTTACAGCATATTTTGTATCTTACAGTTCTATTTTAATGCTAGTTATTTTGTTCCTTAGTTTTCATTTTTGTTTATAGATAGAAGTAATTAAAAGATAAAAATCTTTAAAAATGCAAGTACTTTATTGAGAATTTTGGTAGGCATTGTTTACATTATGCTTGGATGAAGAGGATAAAGTTTTAAATTTTTATTTCTATAATTATTTTCTAAATTATAAAAATATTTCTATTAATTTGAAACAGAATATAATTACGAAAATAAAATACATTTTATGATCAATGTTAAAAATATGTTTTTAAAATATTTAAACTTAAGTGATGAGATGTGATTTCTGATAAAAACCAGTCTGCTGGGTCTAATATTAAAGCAGCTTTATAGAGAAGTAATTGTGTGTTTTTTTCTTTTATTAGTATTTTTATATTTCCTTGATTTAGTTCATATATATATATATATACACTAATAAAGTCAGAAATATAAGACTTTTTTTTATTCTACATTGATAATTTAATTGTTTTTAAAATACTTTCATTATTTTAGTTATTCAAAAAATAATTGTTAATAATAAATATGCAAAATTACTATTATTTTATCACAAACTTTAATTGAACAGAAAGATACATATATAAAAAATTAACCTTATGGTTTGAGCTTCAATTGAATTATGTTTAATAGAATGTGAACCCATTATTTGCCATAATATAGAAAGGCAAATTTTAGACATTAGATTTGTGTTCCTGTAAAAATTTTCATGCAATTCAAATTCAATATCAAGACAATGTGACATTGTACATTAGCAAATAATGGCCATTGAACATTTTTATTGATAGTTACTGTTACATGCTATTTTAAAGAGAATACTTTATCAGCTTATATTTAAAGTTACAATATAAACTACATTAATGACTTCTATATACATTTTTCTGCCAAATAGTACTCTCCTTCAAACAAGCAGATAAAACTTGTCAATAATATATATTGTAACCTTAAGTTCTGCCTATAGGACTTTATAATTTGTATTTTTGCTAAAATATTTTAAAAAAATTTTTTATATAGTTTATTTTCTGTTAAATAAATTCTCTTTACTTAATAAAAATAGTGAATCATTTAGTAAGTTATCTGATTGATTTATAACTAATGTCATAAAACATCATTATTTGTGATAAATTTAAATAATTTTAACTTATTAATCAAGGCTTATTTTATAATTGTACATGTTATAAAATCATAAAATCAGTATTTTAATGTATAACTTATCCATAATGTATTGTAGTTTAAAGATATAATTATACTCTAAATGTAATCATCATACATATTTATTAAATTAAGTCATTATAAAATAAACACTTAAATAATCTCAATAATATTTTATTGAATTTTACTAAAATAATCAATTTGTTACAATTCATTTTAAAAATATAGTTCTAATTGCTAATATTATAATATTTTATAAATATTAATCATTAGCCAATAACTTTAAATTAATTATTTTTAAATCGTATTTTAAATATCTTTAGTGTGTGTGTAATCTGTTTCTATTTATAGTTAAAATTTAAAAAAAAAAGATTATATTTCAACTTCCTTGTCTAGAAGATAAAATTATTTAAAACAATTTTATTGTGTAATATTTTGTTTATAAAATATGTATTTTAAAAATATTATATTAAGAATAATATTCTGACAATATTAAAATAAATATATTTAAATAAATATATTATTTATTGGAATATAATATTTAATTTATTTCTAAATAATAATTATTTGTTAATGAGTGATGTAATTTATTGTTCTGGTTAAAATTTTCAGACAGTGTTATTAAAAAACTTATTTTTAGCATATCTGATTTATCAACTAAATTAGGTCACATAAATTAATTAGCAATTAGCACTCTCATTGCCAAACATTAATTAATCACCTATCACCTAACCTATCATATTTAAGCTCTGACCATGCATATTTTTAACACATCATTTTTCTTCATCATCTCATTAAGTGTAATTTTTATAATTGCTTATTTTATAAAGTAATATTACAAATGGCAAAAAGAATAATCTGTTTGGGCCTCTAGATTTAGTCCATCCATCACTTTACAGAATCTCCTCATTTTATTCACCATTGGGAAAGCTCCAACAATGCATAATCATGGAAGGAAGTTATATACTGTTGCAATGCTTTGTGAAAACAGGAAATTTAATTATACTACTTGAACTTTTATTAATATTCAATTGCTTGTTTATTCAAATTAAATTTATGTAAAATTTATACTTCTAAAAATATTGAATACTAGAACTTGCAAAATTTTAAACTAAGTTTATTATATTTTATTCTACAATGAATTATAGACTGTATATTTGGCAATGTTAAGCTTTATTATTAGTTAGAAAATATTCTCATGAAGCTTAATTTGATAATTATAGTCAAATTAGAACTTTTGGTAAACATGCACGATATTATAAATGATAAAAGCAACTGTTAAATAATAACTATTAAAGAGTGTAAATGTTTTTGGTTTGTTGTAAAAGTAAATTGTTATTAATTTAATTGTTAATAATTGTTATTATTTCTTCATAATTTAAATGAAATTTATGAAATTATTATAATGCTACTTTCAGGTAAAAGGAATGTTTGTTTTAACATTTATAAAATTATGGAATGAAAATATTGTTTTTCCAAGAATTTATCTTATTTTAAAATATGTGCTGATAAAATACTGTATTAAGGAAATATTTTGCTTTATTATAAAAATGTAAAATAAATATTCATGCTCAAATGTACTTTATTGTCTTTAAATATTTTGTTGCTGATTAAATATAAAATATTTCATTAAAATATATTCTATGTTTTTAATCATCTGCTTATTATCTTATAATGTGTATTCTTTTTGAAGGATTGCTGTGCTCCTAATAAATTATTTATTTCTGTATAAAACTTTGCATTATTTTAATGGAGAATTGATTATATTCTTTATAAATTTTATTGCGTGGATCTATGTATTGTTTTTCAAAAGGAAATAATATTATCTTTGTATTGTTAGAAATAAATATTATGCAAACTACTTTTTTATTGTCTTATATTTGAATTGTTTCAAAAAAAATTTACTTTACTATCTTTGTATTATTGAATGGCTTTTCCAGTTTTGTGAATGCTTACAAAAATTTTAATTGTTTTGCCAATATTTAGTATTCATATTATCTGAATACTTTAATAAAATCTCCAACATGTCCAAGGAATTGTTATTTGAACTATTGTGCTACATAAGAATGAAATTGAAATCAATGATTCAAGGACTCATGAACTATTCTCATGAACTATTAAATGGTAAAAGGGTTATAAATATTTTATACAAGTTTTATTTATGTATGTATTATAATTATGATATTGTTCATTTATTATTTGTTGTATGATTTGTACTATATTGAATATGAAAACTTCTCAGAATTTTACTGTCTTGAAATATAAACAAAAATACATGTACATCCTGGATGGAATTGTTTAGAGTGTATTAAATGAATAGAGGAATTAGTGGAGTGATGTATATTTTTCTTATTAAATTTCTGAGTCACAATTCATATGCCTAGTTATATTTTGCTTTAATTATTAAATTTTATCAGTTTTTCACCATGTATCTTTGTTTTTGTTATATAAGGTAGTAGGTTTATTATTATTTTCATATATTATTATTATCATCCTTGTGAAATGTAGTCTGTCTTAAGTGACAGATAACTAATACTACTATATTTTAGGCAATCTTTTGTGATGGTTTATTCTTAATATATTTATTAAGATTAGAGACAAAGTCCTAATTCTTTATGTAGACTTTTGGACAAATGTTTATTTTGAGTCTATCTCATTGTGATGACTTACATATTTCTTGATGTTTATATTAGTGGAAAAAGGTATTTAAGTCATGCATAATACCAACCATGTCTTTATTTGGGTTCTTGAATATTAAAGTCATGTGTGATGCAAACCATGCTTTTATTTTGTTTTTGATTCAATAACAGTAGTTTAAGAATGTTAATATTAATGATATGCCTAGTATGCATATCTGATGTGTTTAAAACATTCGGGATAAAATGTTTTTATGCTTAAATTTATAATTATTTGTGACTATGATACTATACATCTTCTTACAAATTCAATATTATTGTATCACTGGTAAGATTTATTTGTTGATATTATTAAATATATTTCATACTGTGACATATGGGAATGAAAACTGAATTAAATTATAAATGTGAGAGCTTTCTCTATTCCTAGTTAAATCATATTGTATTTTTTTTTTTTTTTTGTAATTTAAGATTATATTTAAGCTTGATGATAATTATATAATTTTGAACTTATTAAAATATTGATGATTTATCTCTGAAATATTTACGAGTATTAATAAAATATTGATTTAATTATTACTTCTGAATTTGTATTTGTATCATCATCCACATTTTCAGAAATCCCAAATCACACATTTATTTTAATATTAAGGTATAAGACAACAAAAAGATTATAGAAGTTACTTTATTAAATTTATGTTGTTGATATATTTAAGTAACATATTTGGTTAACAATATTATATTATTTTATTTTGATTAAGATGATAAGAGAATCTTTTGTGTAATATATGGGTAGCAACAAAATCGCTTTCCTACTCATAATATCATGGATGTCTTCCTATATTGCTTTATATCTATTTTATATTAGAGTTTCATGATTAATTTTAAAATAAAATTTATTGATTGCATTAGAATATTATCCAATGATTGGATTATATCTTATAATTATTTACTAAAATACATTTATGATTTGAATAAGAATTTCAAATAAAGAATATAATTATCTTTGTTTATTAGAGAATTGTTTTATAAGAACCCTGAAATTTGATTAATACAGATATATTTTGATTAATAATCTTTTTATAGTAACCTGATTTTGTATGAATCTGCTTTATAAGATAAACTTAGAGAGAATTAGAATCCTTGATTAACGGACTTGTTTTAGAGTAGTATAAGAGCTAGCTATCCTAAGGTACAACTGATGTATTGGCCATAATATTTTTAGTGATTTGATGGTTGGCCACAGCTGATTCTGATTGGTTATCTATCTATCTATCTATCTATCTATCTATCTATCTATCTATCTATCTATCTATCTATCTATCTATCTATCTATCTATCTATCTATCTATCTATCTATCTATCTATCTATCTATCTATCTATCTATCTATCTATCTATCTATCTATCTATCTATCTATCTATCTATCTATCTATCTATCTATCTATCTATCCATCCATCCATCCATCCATCCATCCATCTATCCATCTATCCATCTATCTATCTATCTCTCTCTCTATCTATCTATCTATCTATCTATCTATCTATCTATCTATCTATCTATCTATCTATCTATCTATCTATCTATCTATCTATCTATCTATCTATCTATCTATCTATCTATCTATCTATCTATCTATCTATCTATCTATCTATCTATCTATCTATCTATCTATCTATCTATCTATCTATCTATCTATCTATCTATCTATCTATCTATCTATCTATCTATCTATCTATCTATCTATCTATCTATCTATCTATCTATCTATCTATCTATCTATCTATCTATCTATCTATCTATCTATCTATCTATCTATCTATCTATCTATCTATCTATCTATCTATCTATCTATCTATCTATCTATCTATCTATCTATCTATCTATCTATCTATCTATCTATCTATCTATCTATCTATCTATCTATCTATCTATCTATCTATCTATCTATCTATCTATCTATCTATCTATCTATCTATCTATCTATCTATCTATCTATCTATCTATCTATCTATCTATCTATCTATCTATCTATCTATCTATCTATCTATCTATCTATCTATCTATCTATCTATCTATCTATCTATTGTAACAATATATAAAATGCCATTACATTATTTTAAAATGAAAATAAAAAAATCGTAAATAAAAATTGATTTATTAAAAAGAAAAAAAACTTAACTTAAAAACTGAAAATTAAAAGTTGTTTAACGTATATATATATATATATATATATATATCGCACAGATGGGAAACTTTAAAAACTGTATTAAAAATAAAAGTATTTGAAAGTATTTTTTTGTTGTAAAAAAGTAAAGATGTAAAGATTTGATATTTTTAAAAATAGAAATAGTGTTGATTTCTATAATCTTAGAAAATGGAAATGATTATTTTATTAATTAAATGATTGTTCTAAAGCACACTAGCCCTTGGGCACTCCAATAATTAAATGGTAAGAGAATGAAAAAAAATTAAATGATCAATGCAAGCACGAAATGACAGCACAGACTGTAAATGAAACATGAGAGGATTAGTGACGTCTTGCTCATTGAATCCGAAGATTGGATGATAAGAGGCTAATAGAAATATAAAAGCCAAATGATTATTATAATTAGGATCTTAGAGCTGACTATGAATATACCATTATAAATAGCTATATTGCAGATTTTCACAATGTAGAAATCTGCAATAAATTTAATTTTCCGAACAACCAGCTGAGGCCTCTGGATGACAGTTCCTGACCAAATGCATGGCAAGTAGCGGTTTTGTTTCAAAGAAAGACAAACAGTCTACAAAAAGGATCATGAAGATGGATCTCTAAATCTGCTCAAACCATAAAGTATGAACTCTTGTGTTTATAAAATAGTAACTTTTCTAAATTTGCAATTAATAGCTGAAAATAGGAACTCTTATCTGACTTAAAGAATGCAAAATCAATTATTAATATTTTTTTATGCAGATGTTTAAGCAATTATTTTCATTTCTTTCTTTTGTGTGTGTGTGTGTTATGTGTTGATTAAAATGTATTTTAATTTAAGTTGGGTGTGGATATCTGCATGGATAAAAATTAATAACTATGTTTAAATTCGTTTATTTTAAAGGGTTAATTTCAGGCTATTTGTTTCGTAGTTAGGACAATGCTTGTGGAGGGATATATGGGTGTTTATATCAATGTAATGTGAAACATGTTTAGCATACAGGGCAATGTGCCCAACTGAATGCAGGACCCCAAAGAGGCAGTCATATCATTGAAATGGTCGCAGACGTATTTCCTGCACCATTGACCCGTTCTAGCTCTATGGACAGGGATTTATAAGTCGGCAGAAAGACCACTCTCCCCCATACGTAGCACTCTTTAATTAATTTATATACATGATTCCTTTACTAGACAGATGCCCATTCCTGTACTGGATGAGGATCATGTCCTTCAAATAATATCACGCTGTCAGATGCACATTCCTGTCAGTGTGATTTTATGCTAGCATCTTCATTTTGCATTGGTTGCGACTATATATCTGGAAGCGGGCATTGGTTTGGCTGTGAACTTTTAGTCTGAGATTGAATGAGTGTTTTGATAAGTTTTTTTTTAAGTGAGAAATCTATGTAGCCTATCTATACTCAACATGCTAAAGTAAATATTAAAAAGTCCATCTGTGCGGGCTATTTAAAATAGTAATTTAAATTCAAAAATGTTAAAATCTAAATATAAATTTTGTTCCTCAATTTTAAATATAAATATTATATATGTTCATTAATAAATTTTTTTGTGTGTGTTATTACTGGAAGTGGCTTATTTTATTAAATATTAATATATTTTAAGTTATATTAAGTTTCTGCATCTCCTTGAGTTAGTGGCAAGGGCAAACGGTCAATAAAATAAAAAGTTGGATTTTGAATAGCGCATATCTGCCTACTCTAAAAATTTTCCATGTTCAAATGCCTGGTAGCGCCCTGTAGTGGCAGATACTTTAAGACTGCTTTGATCTCGCAAATCCAGACCATTATAATATATATATATATTTCTTGTGAACTAAAAAGCCGAAAAATAATTGTTTGTTCAATCACAATTGGGATTTTTATATTTAACTTGAAATAAATGCTTGTGGTATTCAGAAATTAATTAATTCAATCTTTTGCTGTAAAAAATAATGATTAAATTAATTAATTTCTGGACACCCTACATTTTTATTTTAAGTTGAATATAAAACTCCCATTTGTAATCCAAGAATCAATTAGTTTTTGACTTTTTAGTTCCACAGTAAATAAAAACATTTACTATAATATATATTATTCTTAATTTTTTAGTATTCAGATATTTTTTGCAATTATTTCAATTTATAATTTAAATGTAACATTAAAATTATGTAGTGAAGGAAAAATGCATGCATTAAAGATCATTTACCATTTTGTTTTGTTTATGAAAAAAGAGTTTTTTTACAATCAATCAAAAATAAAATTCCATACATATTTTTTAAAAAAGAAGTTTTGCAACTAAAAGAAATGAAGATTTTATTTCAATTTTAAATTATCAGTATCACTTTTTACTCTAAACTTTTTTTCCATATATATATACTGCCTTCTTGCATTCATAACTGAAAACTTACTGAACTGATATCAATGTATTTGACATTGTAAAGAATTCAGGGAACTAACCTGAAATATTTCATATTGCACTATCACCAATTTATAACATGAAAAATTTGAAGGAAACTGATTTGATAAAAGTATAATATTTTTAGTACAAAATTTATCCCAAACAAATGAGTTTTTAACTTCAATAAAAATGTTTTAAAAAAGCAAATAATTTCTTAAATGTACTTCTTATGAACTAACTTCGTCAGCTAAAGACATCAAATCTTCTGAAACGTCCTCATCACAGTTAATTATTTATCCATGTATTTGTTAAAATCCACAGCAACTTTAATTCAAAATTTTAAGTTTTTGTAATAAATCTATTGAACTTTAACTAAAGTTAAAATCCATATCTAGGCTAAAATTAATATAACTATCTATACTCTAATAATAAATATTAATAACTTTAATATAATTATCTAAAAATGGTAAATTGTCTTCTACATATAATTGTTGATTAACTCATATCAAAATTCATGTTTTCTTGTAGTTAATATGCATCATTTATTTTTTTGCCCTTTACATCAAATAACTATGTTAAAAATTATAAATCATGTATTCCACTGTGTCTAACCAATAAAATTTAGTTTAAAATTAAAACTAATAATTTCTAATCATCTTTGTCTTAAATTAAGAGAGTGGTAAAAAATAACAATGATGATAAAATAAAAATAATAATGAATGATTAGTTTGCTTAGATATGATAAAAAAAATCATGCATTAAAGCTTTGCTGTTTGTTAATTTTCAATGTGTTAAATTGCTCATGCAATCACTTACTGGTGATCTAGGCAGTGGCTATGTTATCACCATCATTTTCAACCATTATCGATCTACTGCAGTATGAAAGTATCTTTTAGTTTAATCCGTTTTTGATTTATATATTTCTTCTCCACATAACACCAGTAAACTTCCTTTATTTCATCATTTCATCTTATATATAATCACTTTCTAAGTCTTTTATAATCTCTTGGAAACAACTTAAAACTTTGTCTACCTACTACCATCTCTTCTATAAATATGTTCAGCCAAGGTCTATTTCGGCTTCTTAATTCTTTCAATAATATGAGCAATATCTGTTGGTACTTTTACTTTATGCATTTCATTTTTGATCTTTTTATATGTATTTCTCTATACTTTGTTGAGTTGTTTGAAATTTTTGTGTTGTTCTATTAAATGCCCAAGCCTTAAATCCATAAATAGGAATTGGTAAAACACATATATTAAAAGTCTTCCTTTTCAAAGATATAGATATATGGCTTTTTAATATTAAATTATTTCTATTGAAGAAATTAATATTTATATTTCGATCAGTATTAATAAACTGATTAAAATATTTGTAATTGTTATTCTAATTCATAAATAGCAATCTTAATTTTTTTAATCGAAGAAAATCCGTTGAACATTACTTTAATTTTTTTATCATTTATCTTTAATCCTTACTTTCATTTCCTTAATTCTTGCATTTCGTGAAAGCAATCACATCACCTGCAAAATCTAGATGACTTAAATAATTGCCATGTATTTTCATTCCTTTAACTAATCAACCTATTGTTCGCCTTTTTTAATATTAATCTTTTTAATATCACCTTGTAATCTAATCACTTGCTATTACATTTTGATAAATATTCTTTATATGACAATATCTTGGGTTTATATGTGGTGGTTCAAGGTTTTAATTACTATGAACATGATTATTGAATCAAGTGCCTTCTCATAACCCAGAACACCAAAGCATAGTGATAATTTATATTTACTGGTTCTTTCTATAATTTCTTTGACTACTTTGATTTAATCCACTACAGTAAAACCATTTTAAAATCTAGTTTGTCCTTTTGTTGGTTAGATTACAAAGTTAACTCAAGAGAATTTATAAAATCTTGGTAAATATTTTATATAGAACCATTGATATTTTCTTTAATTTCTAATAATTTTATCATTTACTTAAATAAATGTTATTACTACATGTTTTCAATCATCTATAACATTTTTATCATCTAATTTATTTGGTATATAAGGTTTGCTAATAATTTTTCTATTTTTTTATTTTATTTGTTTGTTTAAAAATATCAAAAACAATTCCATCATTTTCTAGAACCTTTCCTTCTTCATAGATTATTTGCAAATCTGACCACTTAGGATGCCATAATTGTAGGAGATGCTTTTCTTCTTGTTATTAGGATATAATTCTTTATAGAACTCTTCCACAAATGTCATGATGTTATCTCTCTAATAGTGCTATATTTTCTTATTATTGAAACAACTTTCCTTCTGTTAACTTTACCACTTTATAATTATATTTTCTTATATCATTATTAATTCTTTTTTTTTTGTACCATTTTACAAAGCTTTAAAATGAATCATTTAATTTTTTTTTCATATTTCTTCTTTCTGCCATACATTGACTTGGCTATATATGTAGCAAGAATTTTTTCTCTATCTGAGGGCATGTTAAAGTAATCCATAATAAAATATGACAAAGTGATAACTCTTGAATATGTAATAAGTTTGCCATTATATATCAAGCCAGTAACATAATTTTATGATCTCTCAATTTTTTTACATCATAAACTAATGAAGCCCCTTGCTTTATTAAGATGAAATAAACGCACACATTGGCAAACACCTTGTGCTTACAGTGACGACATGTATTTTTAGTATTATCTATTTATATATAAGTGTGTGTGCTATAATTGAATAAATTACCCATGTTCTCATACCGGGATATGAAATTAAATTTACATCGCTCGCCTATCTACCATTTTCTTCACTGATAAATCAAAAGAATATCAATTTTCTTTTCATTTTGTAATATTACTACTTTGCTAAAACTTATAAAAAATGTCATTTCATCGATTGAAATAAATGATGATACAATTAAAATAACTTTATATAATACATAAAAGAAATTAATAAAGTAATAAAATTATAAAATTCATCGTTGATCGTAGTTGCTTGCGGATGTACAATACGCGATTGTTATTACATGAATGATTAACAAACTTCTCACAAAGCGCGTGTATCGGTGTTATTTGGAAATGCTGTTTTGAATAGCTAGAGGTATTTTCTATGACAAATTCTTTCTTCTCTTCTTTCCTAATTGTCTATTAATGCGGAATCGTTTATAAAAAAAAATTGTACGACTTTTGATCATCTATTAGCGACACCCGCGGGCTTAACTGGACGAATCAAGTTCTAGTAACGGAATCATGTCGGTCTTAATATGATTTGTTCCTTTGATTTTCAAATCAAGGCTTTACAAATCAAATAGAATCATTGAAAAACATCATAACAGCAATTTAATTTGAAGAAAATTGAATAGTTCATGTAACCTAGGGCGATTGTTTTCTTTATTTGTAAAATAAAGACATTTGTATACCTTTTTGTAAATTTAGCTTCTAAATCTAAATTAAATTTATCGAATATTTAGAAAATTAAAAAAAAAAAAAAACTAGCAAAAGTTTTTAAACTATTAGTTTGTAAAGTTGGAAGTCCATAAATATTTATAGAGATTCTAAAACATCTGTACAGTGTATTATTTGGATAAAGCGGATCAATTTTCATAATTGTTAAAAATAACAAAAAAAGATCTTACGGATATTTCCAGAATTTTTCACATTTTACATCTATTATCAAAAATTTAAATACAAAAATAAACATGAATCTAATTTACTGTTATTATAGACTTCAAACAAAATTTGTTAGCGACCGTAGCGACCATTATTTAGTGCTTCAATTAGCCACCAAAATCTTTTGGATAAAGTAGATCTCCATTCTGTTCATTTATATGGTATATTTAATTATATATAAACAAGTTTATCTTATTAAAAAAAAAAATTAAATGAAACAAAAACTACGAATTTAAATTTGTCTATACTTGTTCATATTCTGAGATTCAATTTGTTCAGGATTAGTTATTGTATTTTACTTTTATCTTTTTTTTACAAATTAATTTTTTATTATTACTGTTAATACACATATGTATGTATAAATGGATTATTCTCCTATACATGAGGGGTCAGAATGACTAATATGTCAACATGGGTAGGATGACAACCTTGGCACTAATAAGGGCTTTGAATGTTCCATCTTCAGATTTTCAATGAAATGGAAGGCTGAAGAGTTGTGAGTTAAAATAGTTTGAAGCCTGTCCATTAAAGTATGAAGATTGGCTATTTTAATATAAAGCTGAGAATTGATTATATATATATGTGAGGATAGTAATCTAGACCAACTGATGATTGCTGGTTTAGCATGAAATACGTATATTGGTGATTATTTATCTTTTCAACATGTGTGTGATCAGGTGGGTCAGCAATATGAGATGGCAATGAGAGTAGTGGGTCATGTGAAAGTCTGAGTTCGAATCCAGCCTATATTATTATTACTGTTATAAAAAAAGTAATCGAATACAACAAAAGGTGCAATTCTGCTGAAGTCAATATACCATTATTTTTATTTTTAAATCATAATATTAATTTGGTTATATTTTATTAATAGAAAACTTCATTAAATCAAAAAAGTCTTTATTGTATTATATATATTTATAAGATTATTCATTAGGTAAATGATTAAAAAATTGTAACATATAATGAATCAACCCTAGTATCATCAGATTTTCCATAATGGCTGAAAAGTTAGAGAATGGAGAAGATTGAAGCTTATCCATTGAAGTTTGAAGATTTGCTATCTTAATATAAACGGAGCACTGATTATATACATGTGTGGGAGATGATGATCTGGACTAACTGATGATTGCTGGTTCAGCACGAAATACGAAGATTGGAGATCATTTATCTTTTTCATGTGTGTGTGGTCAGGTGTATCGATTATATAAAAGTGGATAGCCCAGGAAGCTTAAAAATCTGTGTAATATTTAATGAGTAATGCATGCAAATCCTTGTTGGAAAAGAGTACATATTTAATGATACATTGTTGGTGAATTCGTCAAGTTTTAAAAATAAAGTGATTCATTCAGTAAAGAAAGATTTTAAACAAATCTCAGGATCAGGATTACAAGATTAAAAAATATAAATGTTTGCAAAAAAATAGCAGTGGATTATAGTCGGTTTATTAGGATAAAAGGGACCATATATGTTCAATACATTTTCAAAGAACTATAAGATATTCGGAAATTTTACAGTTTATCTATATTAAATGATTCGTTTGATTAATGAAAAAAATATTTTGTGAGACAATACTTTTGGCAGAATGTTAAATATTAAAAATTAATCATGTCAAATTAAAAAAAAATTAAATCTATTTATTATAATGATGTAAGGGCCTATTAAAATTTATAACACAATTTTACAATTGAGATGTTAAAATAAATTATATTAATAACCTGCAATTACATCTATCACTAATGAGACCTCTACATATTTTTGCATAGTTATCTATCCTAGTTACTTTACCTGTCTATGTGCAGAAAACTGAACATAAGTATATAACCGTATCAACTGGCTGATGAATTAATGGTGTGCCAAATATGATTAAATATCTTATCCAGTAAATAATAGAATTGTAGAGTATTTCAAGCCATTTCTTCTTTTTATTTTTAAAATATTATATTTTTTAATTCCAGATATATCAAACATTTCACTAGTTAGATGGATTTTAAGTATGAAACAAGAGTATGCCATTATGTTTACCTATGTTGTCAATGTTTCAGTTAGATAATTAGTTCCTGAAGATTTTTGTAAAAGCTAAATCAAATGTTCGGCATGGATTTTACAAATAAAAACAATATGGATGTATTGAAAATACACAACAAGCTATATGTAAATTAACTATCAGTAAACATAAAATCTAGATTGAGACCATCTACACTTCAACTTTGATCATACATAAGCATAGCATTTACTAATATACTTACATGCAGAGCATGATTTACATATATATGCTGATATAAATTTCATGACAACTATAAACTATTCTAACAAATCAGAAGAAAAGGATGAACTTTATATTTACAATCTCTTAATATTAGATTAATCTTCAATTAATAGATGCTCAATCTTTTAGACACTTCAAAGCTAAACTGTACATGGGGTCATTCTACATTTTATGTTTACTGATAGTTTACATATAGCTCATTGGAGTTTGTCAATACTTTCATATTATTTCATCTATATTTGAGCTGGTACTTCTGCAAATTCAATCTGGTTAAAAAGATATATTTATAAATAAAAACAAGGTAAATTAAATTTTTTTATTAAAATTTTTTAACCTATATAGTCTAAGCCAGCATTTCTCAACTGTGATCCGTAATTTTTTTCCTGGTTTATGGCATTCATGCAAAAATAAAATAAATCATGTTAAACAAATTTGTATACCACAAAGAATCTCTTATTGAATTATCTTTTGATATTACTCTGGAATCCAAATTTAAGGAAACTACTTTGATCAAATTTTTGTATATCTGTGAATAATGAACATCCAGAGCTTAGCAAGAAGGCTTTAAAATTGCTGCTATGTTTTTCCACAACCTATTTCATCATTAACATTCATAAAAACAAAACACAGAAATTGCTTGGATTCTGATGCTGCACTTCATCGTTCTGAAACACCCTTGCAGTCATGGATCAAAAAAATAAAAAAAAAGTAAAATGCAGGAGCAAATTTCACATTAAATATTAAGGTCCATGCCACCCACGTAGTGGGCTAGAATCTTGGTGTAGCAGATGACATAAGCTAGATCTGCTTACAGTAATCAGTGCCACCTAGGTTCTTGGTAGCGTCTAGTAGCAGACGATGTAAGCTTCATGGCTTATGCATTGCAACCAGCGCCACCAGGTGGGAAGTTTTACTTCCAGCTGGCTTTTGGAAGGTTCCTGTGCATACACATGCGTAACAGCGCCACCTAACGGCTGGAACAGGCATTTCTTCTTAAAGGGCCCCTGCTCTAGATATTTCTGTGTGTTTACACAGAAACAGCACCTCTAGCGGCTGGGGTGCAGCTAACCAGAAAGTACCAAAATTAAATATCAATGAATAATTAATTATTTTTTTGTGAACAATCTGTTATTTATTTTATAATATTCTATATATTTGTTGTTTGTAATCTTTTGATAATTTATTTGTAATCAATACAAAACAAAAATCAACACGATCGCTTATGTGAAATATTTTATTTCATTTTAATGTGTTTTGTTTTACTAATTATTCGTTAATTGTTTTATTTAATTTTATTTTTTTATTTGTTTGTAATAAATACAATGAAGAAAATAAAACTTTTGCGAAACACCTTATTTTGTAAACTTGCTGGTCTGGGGGATTTTTCTAGGTCATTTGCCAGTCTACCAACCAAAAGAGTAGGGAAATGCTGATCTAGGTAATAAATTACACAAATTTTAAAATTTGACCAAAATGCCCATAACTCATGAATAAGGTTAAGATCTTAATTTTACTATTTAAAAATCAAATCATTTCATTGTTGTGATTTGGCATTTAAGTTTTTAATTTGGCTATATAAAAAAGTTTGCAAAACGTAGATTTTACTCCTCTATAAAATTCATGTAATATACAGAAAAATATCACAGACAGTATCAAGTAAAAAATAATAGGAAATGAAATATGTTCGCAGGGCAGTCAAAGAATTAGTAGGTGAAATCTATACAGGATCTAATTTTGATAAAATATAGCAATTGTCTGATCCACATGGATTCTGCATAATTTAAAGTAGTGGTCAATAGAATTCTATGAGATTAGTAAAACAATTTTTTAGAAGGATTTCAATATTTTATCTAATTGTACATTCCTTCATATTCTAACTTCATCCTTATTTTTTCAATGAATATTATACTTTCTTAGAGTGTCTCTGAGATTATTTTTATAATCCAAATAAAGATTTATTTTGCCAAAATTCAGAGTAAAATATTTTTTTTAGAAATTTTTGTATTGTTTATCTGTTTCATATACTCAACCCAATAAAGATATGACTTTTTAATTGACAATATATTATCACATCCAACAATCTGAAAGATATTGTTTGATTTTATGATTTTACTATCATATCATTAGAATTTTATCCTTAAATAAAATAATTCTAATAGCCATATGTTCCACCAATAGAGAATCCCACTTGTATACGATGCATTAGGTAATGCACCAACTTTGTACACAATTAATTTAGTCACACGAATTATATTATTGTAATGAAATACTCTAACCTGTAATTTGTTAAAAGCAGTAGACACTGAAATGACAGTGCATCTTAACATTGAAGCCATATTTTTTATTTAAGAATGTACCAAGATAATTGAATTGGATCATATTCTTATATTAATAACCATTCCAAAGTAAAAGTTTTGGAAGATTTTTCTTTCACAATTGGGATTGATAAAGAACTTGAATTTTTTGTTAATTACTAAACCAAAATGTTTGTATATTTTACTTAAAATATTAAGAACTTTCGGTATATCATGTTTTGAATTGGAAAAGACAGCACAATCATTAAAATATTAAAAATCCTAGAAGCCAAGAAGTTGAAGTTAATTGACTCAAATCAAGCATTCTTCCATTAAACTTATATTGAATCTTGATCTCTGAAACACAAAGCTGCCTCTAAATAGTTTCAAAGACTGCTCTCATAAAAATTTAAAACAAAGTTGGAGTTATAGTTTTCATCTTAAATGCTTCAGATTTTTCAGTTTTAATAACACTTCCTCTCATTCCATCATGCAGAGGCTGTATGACATGACTAAATTTAGATTGATAGCCAACTAATTTCAAAAATGCACTGCCCAAAACAATAAAAACTATATAATCCACTATTTTGTTTCCAATATTGTTTTTGCATTCACCATGTGGCAAAAACTATGTCTATAGTTTTTTTTGATTATCTAAAATGCATGTGCCCTTAGTAATCATTCATCTATGACAGAAAGTAACTACTCAATAAAATCTATGAGTGTACTTTGCTGTAATGGAATGATATTTCATTAAAATTACTAAAATCTTGTCTTTTCTCTTTAGTTTTGAAAGATAGAATAATAGAAGCACTTTAATATCTTGCAGCACAACTTCAGGAATCTATATGAATATTCCAATATTTTTTTAAACTAGCATATTAAAAGTATATTTTAAAACATTTTTAGATATTTTATCAAGACTTTTAACCTTTACATTTCACTAAGCTGAATATCTTTGTTCAAATCTAAATGAGTAAATAAATTGGACATATCGTTAAAAGTTATCATCTCAGTTTTGTATCATTATTGAAAAGATGGTCAAAATATTATTTTCATTTGTTTACAATATCATAGTCATTATATAAAAGAATACCATTAATGGATTTAATAAAAAAATGCATATGACTTGCTTAGGAGTTCATAAGAAGTTTAATCACCAGACCTGTGAGCACCAGAATCAATCCTGGAACCTCTCGATCCCAAATCAGACATGCTACCAATTGTGTCAAAACATGAAGAATAAAGAATAATTGGTTTAATAGGATTGTGATACTATTGTTTAGGTTTATATATTGCTTTCAATACATAAAAACGATCTAAAAAAACTATGATTATTGAATGTCTACATCTCCTTTGCCGTTTTATTTTCATTTTCTTGTCCTACGATGAACTTTTGGTTTTAAATTCTTATTTTGTTTATAAAGCTCAACAATGAATTTTAATTATCCTGTTCCAGTAAAAAAATATCGATGTTTTCTTTTAATTAAGTAACTTATAATAAGATCATTATTAGAAAACTTAATGTGTTTTTTTTAATGAACACAAATGTAGAGTTACTTATATCCATAACAACCCCTTATGAAAATTCCATTCTTTAGTAGCATGACACTTCTGAAAGGTCAAATTACCAATTTCAGTGCTTAACAACTTTTTTAATTTAGTATGATTACTACACATCTTTAAAAAAATGAACACTAAATTTATTATAAACATGATTAAAATAAGATCTTTTTTTAAGTGCAATTATTTTAATTTTGGAGCATACTAAGATCTAATCAATAATTTGAACTTATAAGTGCTCGTGTAATATATACTTGTATTCTGATTCATAACTGTAATGTAATTTATTAAATGACATTGTTTTGAACAAGGATGCGTCCATATCTCTTTATAGTGATTTTTCTGTCAGAACAAACTGTTTGTAATCGTCAATCCATTTGTTATGCAAAAATTCAATAGGATCAGACTAATTTAGTTTATAGCATTGATATTATTTCCAATAACCTTTGAGCAAGTTTTTATTGTTCTAACATGCACATTAAAGTCTTCAAGAAAAAAAAAAACTTTTAATGTTATTGATATAGCTTTACTTCTCACTATATGTAAAATATATAATTGTTAATTAGAGAAGATATTAATTAGTATTAAAGTTTATCGGCTTAACGTTTTCGAGGATCCATGCCTCATATTCATAGCCTTCATAAAATGTATAATAAAATATGCAAATACAAATATTCAAATAAGCTAGTATTACGTAGCCCATTTCTTCGAGATCTTGAAGCAAGTATCCTTTCTATTAATGGCATGGATGTTTCCATTGATGTAAAATGCCTCCTTTATTTTTCTTTTGTGATCATTTGATTCTGAGCACAATATTATGGGATTGGTGGGTGTGAAGTTGTGTCCAGATTGTTTAGCATGCTCCAAGAATACAAAGGATGTGTTGCTGTTTTTCTGAGCTCTGTTAAATGTGTAAATATGTTGACCCAGTCTAGTATTGATTGTAGCTTTCGTTTCAGAATGAAAGCTTTCTCTCTCTGAAATTTTATGAATCTAACTTTGAAGAGCATGCACTAGTAAAATATAGTTCAAATAATATCTATGATACAAATGTTAATAGCTTTAGTGTTTCATTGATATTAAGATAGAAATTAATAAATTAGATAGCAAGATCAACACCACATAATCCTTTTCTTTATTGGTTTAGATGCCTTTCAAAAAAATGTATTCAGTAATCTGTTGTATTGACTTTTTTCTGGAAGATGAATTTCATTAATATCAATCACAAGTCTTGATAATGAAAAAGTTATAAATACTGTCTTTCATTTAGCTCTTGAAGAGTTTGAAACATGTAACGTTTTCACAATTTATGCACTTACATAAAAAAAAAAATGATAAAGATAAGTATTTTAAATCTAATTTTTTAAAATTACTACTATTATCTCCCATTTTACCATTAATAATGATATTGCATATAGTTACTTTTATCATTTTAATGAGTAATAAACCAGAGGCAATACTTTAGACAAACTGTTCACAATAAACTATTTTTAGATGACCTTTAGGACTTCCTAAATATGCAATTCTTTCTAAGCTGAAAATTGTATCTCAAATCTAATTACAACATGCCTTATCTTTCCCTTATTATTTTTCGTATATATATTGCTTATAATAACTTCTTTCATATACCCTTTAATGCAAACAAATTTTCTTAAAAACTTTTTTATTTTCTTTACAGTTTCAACTGTCCAGCAATCTTCATCAGAGCTACAATATTTAAATAATATAAATACATAATAATCACTTCACATAAATATAAAATATACACATATAAGTGATTTAGTGATTGAAATTTATTTAATTATATCTAGTTTAACTTTGGAATTACAGGTAAAATTGTATTTCATTTAAATAGGGTAAATATTTATTAATCTGATGATTCTTAGAGTTTTAGTTTAAAAGATACTGTATGGTAATTTTCTTATTGTGCAACAGTTCAAAAAAAGCAATGGTAATATCAATCTTGAAATGATATAATCATGGACAAGAACTGCTGCCTTGTAGAATAAGATGTTGGTTTATCAAAGACTAAGTGCTGTTTTCAATACAAACAGTTTTTTCAGTTGCCCTCTTTTACTTCAATTATTTAAGTTATGGTAAGTCCTGATCATTGTGAGCCTCTCGTACCATCAGAAATCATATAATCACTGTAACAATGGGATTGTGTGTTTGTGCAACATTCCACCCTTTAACTATGTGCACAACATGTATGACTCCAATATTTCCTTATTTTTGTTAGCTCAAGTACTTAAGAATTAAGAAAGCATTGAGAGGACAGGATTAACAGACTAGAAGTTCTTAATTATACTTTGCTCAAAGCAGTACAATCATTAACACATGAGTTGCAGCTGGAAAAAATTGTATGTTTAGGCAACCCCATTTAGGAATTCCCCTGACTATCATGGAAATGGAAGGATCTGGAAAATTTCATCTAATATTTCCATGCCTTACACAATCTGTCTAGGTTGTCATTGCCAATGCATTATTCATTTCAGTGGTAAAAATAATAAGAATAGTAATAATAATATAGTAGTATTGGGGTAATAAGAGGGAGTGGTAGTACTAAAGATAAGTATCATAAACCTATTTTTTTTCTAAATATGGTACATGGAATGTACAAACTTTATTTGATATAAACTCATCAAGACCAGAACAGAGAATCATACTTGTGGCCAAAGAACCATCAAGATTTAAGATTGATATAGCTGCTCTTATCAAAACTAATCTCCCAGAGAAAGGAAGTTTATTAAAACAGATGGATGGTAATAAATATTTTTTGGAAAGACATGCCAGTCAGTGAAAGATAAATGCATGGTGTTGGATTTGCTATAAAATCTAATTAAATATTTTCTATTGTTTGTTATTCTGTTATGTCAATAAAAGGTTAAACTTGACTTGCATAAAGGTATTAGAGTTCCTTCTACTAGTGCCTTTGCTCCATTATTAGATTCAAAGAAATTCAGAGAAGAAAGCTTTGTTGGGTAGCATTATTATTGCAATACTATTAAAAATCAAATTTTTCTTCTTGGAAACTTTAACATAAATGTTGGTTAGTAAATTTTGAGCAGAAGTTATTGAAAATAATAGTACCGACATTGTAAATTCAAATGGTTTGTTAATATGGAATGTATGCACAATACATGGATTGGCTATCACAAACACTATTAGACAGAAAAATCAGTACAAAGAAACATGGATGCATCTATACTCAAAAACAATGGTATTAATAGATTATATTATTGTTGGGAGTCAGAATACAAGAGAAACTCACATTACACAAGCACTTATAAGTTTATCTCTGATTGTTGGACAAATAATAAATTAATATGCACTAAGATAAAAATGATAATTACATCAAAAATAGATATGATTCCAATCATATTTACAAGAAAATTAATTTTCATTCTTTAGAATAATCTACTTTACATATTAAATTTCAACAGCTGTTGAACACTAATATTACTAATTTAGACTTTAGAACTGTTATATTATTAAAGCATGGAATTCTCTTAAGAAGTGCGTTATAGATACAAGTAAATCTATGAATTCACTAAAAAGAAGAATCATGGCTGGTTTACTGATACTTATCATATTATTAGTGATTTAATTAAAAGGAAACATGCCATTCTGTGCTTAGCAAAATAATAAATTTAATGTGGAACTTCATAATAAATATAAAGATCTGAAGGCAGAAGTTCGATGATTGACAAGAAGGTTAAAAATGATTGGTGGATTAAAACTGCAAATAAGATAAGATATTCATTCATTATGGTCATTCTAGATCTTTTTTTTTGATGCATTAAAAACAACAAATGAGTCTGAGATATAGTCTCACAATATTAAATTCAGCAATGGCATTCTCCCATATGATAATATTTTCAACAGGCGAAAAGAGTATTTTGATCATGTTTGGAATAATACTACAATAATTGAAATAATGACTTTTAATGATATATCCATTTTATGTATTCATTTAGATTTGGACAAAAATATTCAGCTTAATGAAATCAAAACAGTTCTTTGTAATCTTAAAAATGAAAAGGCTGTGGGTCCTGATCAAACACCTGAAAAGGTTTTAAAAATATTGTGGTGATGTGTTAGCTTCAAAAATATGGGAATTTTTTAGAAATATCTGGACAAATCTAATTTTAAGAATATTTTTATTGTTCTAATTTTTAAAAGATGAAAGGAATAGATAATATTATGATAATTATCATGGAATATCGATATTATCCACTGCAGCAAAAGTACTTTCAAGAATTTTATAGAATGAATTGCTTCTAATTGTAGATTAACGATTATCAGAGATTTGATGTGGTTCTAGGGAATCAGGAAACACTATAAATATGATTTTTGTTGTTATACAAATGCAAAAAAAAAATATGGGAAATAAAGGAGAGATTTATATATTGCTTTTATTGATTTGAACAAACCATTTGATTCAGTTAATTGGACAGGTCTATGGCAGTGTTTGAAATTCATTGGTTGTACACCCAAATTTATTTGTATTCTACAGTTTCTACATAATGAAATGAGAGGAAGTATTATTACTAAAAGTGGAAAATCTGAGGCATTTAAAAATGAAAACTGGTATTAAATAAAGATGTGAACTTGCTCCAACACTATTTTCAACTTTTATGACTGGCACTTTTGCAATTGTTTACAGGCAGCTTAATGAAACAAGGATCAAAATATGATACAGGTTTAATGGTGGAATTTTTAGTTTAAATTCATTAAAGACAAAAACAATTTTATCTTTTTGGATTCTGGATTTACATTATGCTGATGACTGTTTTATTTTTACTAACCCAAAAAATGGTTTACAGAATGTTCTTAATGCAATTTATAAAGATTTTAGTTTATTAATTAATGGTAAAAAACTCAAGTTCTTTACCAGGCAGTGATGAGAGAAAAATCCTTTGCAACACTCAACTTGAATGATAACAGTTTTCTCTACCATAGCTTGACGTTTTTTTAAAAAACAGAACATATAGTACACTTTGACCTTCTCAAGCCACTGCTGTAACATAATATAATTTTATTGCAGTGAAACTTTCTCTGTATGTTAATGATTTCTCCAATAAATTTTTTTCCATGGTGACATAGTAGCAGTATTGTTTTTGAAACACATGTTTTTTCTCTAATTGTTTTGATATTTTTAAGTCCTTATTGATTTTGAAATTTATACAATCACTCCTACATGCAGTTATCCATTTCTCTGTGTGTAAACATTAAGTGCACTGATGCAGCACAAAAGTATTTAATCAATTTTTTTTTCTACCTCTATTAAATTGATTCATTTTATTGCTTAAAGCAAATATTTGACAATTTTTTTAAATTTCATAAAGCTTTTATTTTTATGTTTAAAAAACATTTTATTATACTAAATATTATTCTACATTAAACTGGGGGGGGGGGGTAATAAAATTGTGTGCTTTGAACATAATTTGAAAAACATTATTCATAAATGTGAGACCATATGTTTAAATTGTAACATTTGCAATTTGGAATTTAGTAAGGGTGCTATGAGCAGTAAAAAAAAAATTGTTATTGTATTGTAAAATTTATTAAATTACAAATAATACTTTTATTTTTTGATAATTTACATTTTTTTTGTGTATTTACCTTTTTTGAGGATATATATAATAATATTTCTTTTTTTTTCTTTTTTAAAAAAAAATAGAGATAATCAGCTTTTTTTATTGTTTGTCTTCCTTGTAAAAAATTTAGCTTCAAATTATTTTAAAGATAATTTGAATCTGGTTATATTTGTATGTTAATGATAACTATTCCTATTGTGTTTTCAAAGTGCTATTTAAACATGCCTACAAATATAAAAATATTTAATTACACAAATAGTTAATTGATGATTAGTAATTAATATGCCAACTAGTTAAATATATTCTCAATAACTTAGTTTTATTATTATCATTACTTACACATTTATATGTAGCCAATTTCACCATAATGCATATATAAAAATAGTTAAGATTGAGACAGGCTGTGAGAGCCTAGAAATTTTTCAGGACTGAATGCTTTTGAGAAGACTTTCTTCTGATGAACTAGATACCAGTCCATTTTTTGGCTTGTCTAATCAACTTTGAAATATCTCCCATAATTCTTTCAAATAATTTTTCCTATCTCTAATAAAATAGTTCTATTTAAGAAGAGTAGAGAAAATGTAATTTCTACCTGAACCAAAAATAACTACAAGAGTGAAGTGAGAATAAATGCATTAAAATTCCAGGGTATCATAAAATAAGAGCAAAATGAAATACAGTTTAGTAAAATGACTCTCTAATAATAAGAGCATTAAAAAAATCAGTATAAAAATTTCTATTTTATAAGATATATAAAAACTGATCTTAAGAAATAGCAATTAATATAAAAATAAACCAATGTTTAATTGCTTTTTATAAAATAAAATAATCACAATCTTTTTTTCTAAATTCTGTTGAGTGAAGTTAGAAATAGGTTTAATAAATTTTTACTGCCTTGCATAAGTATATTTAGTATTGTAGAATTAGTTTGAATATTTAATTGTAATTGCAGATATTTTTAGCTCTACATTATAAGTACTGAAGCAGTCACACACACACACACACACACACACATATATATATATATATATATATATATATATATATATATATTGTTGCCATAAAGTTATAATACTAAGATATTTTTTAAAAAAAATGTATAAAGAAATTTAATTTTATAATAAAATTTAATTTTATTATGCAATTTAATATTGTTATGTGGGAATAAAGGAAGGTTTCAAGTCAGTAAAAAAAATTTAACTAATTAAAATCAACTGATGTTCAAAATAATGTATAAATTAATTACTATATGAGGTTAGATAAAAAAAATCAAAGGTATTTGGAATTTAATTAAGAAAATGCAATTAGTAAAAATTCTAAAATTAAACTAGGTTGAGATTGCAATCAGTAAGATTATTTTTTTTAGATAGCAAAGAAAAGAATTTTAAGTTTTAAAATTAATTAATCAATTTGGAAAACATCCAGATGCCTTTGTTTTGAGGATTATATATAGGAGCAGAAAAGAAAAAGTATTACTTGTAAAGTTTTGTATAGTTTTGTTATAGTTTATATCATGCTATGATCAATGAGTAGATCACCTCAATTTCTCTGACCACCTTTGGAAGAGCATGAGTATGGAGTGCCCTGATACTATAAAATGTGATGTTGCTAAAGTTCCTGTCTGCAATTGATGATCCAAGTTGCTGACATGCTATGCCATCACCATCAAAAGGAAGCCCCAATATATAAAGTCATCAAGTGACCAGACAGCCAATATCCAAGAGCACTACCCCATAGGACCAATGAACTGTACTGGGAAGTTCGGCATAGTGTTTGACTATCTACCAAAATCCTTCGAAGTCTATTAAAATAGTGATTATTTTAATTTTATAAATTTTAATTTACCAGTAAATAATTAAAGCCTCTTTAATATTCTTTTTCCTTGATTAAATAATTATATACACCTGGGTCTCATTTTACATGATAGATAGGTTCCTCAGAAAACACGCGCAAACGAAATTGCGAACTTACATTGAAAAAGGGGGGATGCGGTCTGTGATTTTTCAAAATTCGCGTAAAAGCAAAGCACCAATGTAAAATTATTTTAAAATTCGCACAAAAAAAGGAAATAAAATATGACTAATAAAAAATTTCAAATTTGAAAAAAATTGATACAAGACAAACTTTTTTTAACTATAATATTTAATTTTATTCAAAATAATATATTTTTATGCATAATTTACAATACAGTAATTTACATTTTTTATACACATTTTAATTATTATCACTATTTGAGAAAAACACATTCATTTGCAAACTGAGGAAATACAACTAGCGCCAACTTCACACTCATATTGTGTCGACGATTTTCTGGTGACAATGTAATTAGTAATTAATCTTTGAGATGATGATTTTATTAATTGTTTATGAAACTAACAACTAAAAATTAAATTCTTATTTTTGTTTTTAATTTTTTAATTTTCAATTTTAATTGTGCCCACTGCTATTACTCACCTTCTAAAAATAAATTTGTGGACACTAAATGATTAATACTATAATTGATTACGTTCTTTTTTAAAAAGCAAAAACTGAATGTGATTTAAAATGCAAAATTAACACACACAATGTTTAAACAAATTTACTTTATAATCTTCTAAAATTTAATGTGTGTATACATAAAATGTGGAAATCATAATTTTAATTTCATTATTGCATAAAATCTTACTATTATAAAGCATTGAAAATATTGAAATTACTAAGATGAAAGTCGAATTCCAATAATGTGCTATTACTTTCAATATAACATAAGTGCATAAAATTTACTATTTAAAGTAATAGCGCATTATTTTAGTGCGACTTCCGGTGAAACATGAATCGCGTAACTTCAAAATCGTGTTAAATAAGTCCGCATAAAAAGAGACCCAGGTGTATTAATCATTCTGTGAAATATGTTTCTTACTGTATTATTTAGATATTTTATTGCATTATTCAAAATATTTTCTTATTGTATTTTGACCTATGTTTAATTAATTCAATATTAAAGAAGATTGACTTTTGTAATATACTCGATCTTTCTTAAATTTGCTAAACTTATTGTTTAAGAATCAGATGAAGGTAAATTTAGTAAAATATTTTAATGACTAAAATATTTGATGTCATCTATAAGAAATCCAGTAATTCAGTCAAATCAAGACATTTAAATCCATCCTTTCATTGATTCTGATTTGTGTTTTTTTAATATTTGCTATTTAAACTTATCTATTCAAAATCTGTTATTTAAAATATGTAATCTGAGCCATTAAGACAATTACAAATGGTTCATAAACAATTCTTTTAAAATAAAATTGAGTTTAACAAAATAAAAGTTAAAACTTTATTTGATTTTAGAAGGGACAAGTATATATATAAAATGTGTACAGGTGATTTATGAACAACTTTCAATATTAAGTAAAATTAAGTTTGACCAAAATAAAAGTTAATCCTTTTATTTTTAAAGGTAACTAGTATATATGTATATTGCAGACATGCTTTTAATTCTAGAAAACTTGCATTATAATTAATGAAATATATATGTATTGTAACGGGCATGGGATGATCGAAAAGCTCCAACTTCCCTTTCACTTATATATGTAATGGGGAATTCTTATTATTTAAAAATCGTCCACCTTCCGCTACCTCAAGCAGAGAGAAATACGGAAACAGACGAGCCGATTTCCGTACTTGACCGAATCTGTACGCTATATGGATATAACCTCCAGATTATTTTTCCCGATCAACTTTCTCCCAGCTGCTGTAAGATATTACAGTTACAGCGCTTGGCTAATTTATAAATTTTACAGGATAAAACCCTGCACCATCAATGTTTCACGTGTTAATTTCATAACTAAAAGAATGCAAAAAAATGAAATAATATTTCTACCCTCCTAGTATTAGACTATTTTGTGGAGTGGCGAAGAACGAGACAAGACAGATTTAAATAAATTAATATATTTTTAATACTAACAAATAATTTGATAATAAAAGATATAAGAAACATTAACATAAAAATTAAACATATTATATTCTATAGTGCTATAAGGAAATAAATACTTGAAATTCTTATACATAAATACTTGAAATCATTATAAATGCTGTCACATTTATAACTCATTAGCCTAGCTGTCTCTATCAAAAGAATATCATTACCATTTATGAAAGGCATTTGGCCATTGTCTATGGAATTTATGTGCACATTTGACGATATATAAAATAATATTTAAGTTACCTAGGATTTAGTCTTTGAGTTCATTCCGACGTGTTGTCGACCGTCACGTGGATTATCCACTTCTTTAGGAGGGACGGTCGTAGATTATATTTGGTGGGATGTAGCTTCTTGGTTAATAAGGCATGGAGGATGAGGCATCACAGGTCGGGCCACTACAGGAGTCCATAGGCAGGCGTTACTACCGTAGCTGTTACATTATTGCAGAACCATTGGTACAGAAGTCCGGATTGACCGCGATCATGATGGCCTTAGCCGGTCATACTATGTGAGATATCGATGGTAAAAGTCATGTTGGTTAGCTATATCGGCTGATTCTTGGAGCCGCGATTTTTTCACCTTGTCGACTCGAAGTCTCAAGCTCTAATCTCTCTTTTAATCTCCTTAGCTCTCCACCTAATTTTTCCTTTTTTTTTTTTTAATTAAAACATTCCAATGGTCTTTGTCTTTTGGATTCTTTGTTTCCACTTGTTGTTGACACCTCCCATGCTATGCCTTCAGCCATATGTAACTTTATTTTATATGATTTTATAGCACTACATACATTTTATTTATTTCCTTATTTTTTCTTTGATTACTTACGCAAATTTTAACGCATGTTTTTCTTTATTTCTTATTTAAATTTTAATAATCATTTATTTTTTATTTAATTCTTGCTTTAACTCTACTCCATAAAACCCGCATTTCGTTTATCGTCAAATGTGTACTTTGAAGCCCAGATTCTTATCTTTTCGAACATATTAATTTTCTAGGTTTTTCTTTCCGCGTTAAGGAAGTTTTTTCTTTTCCCTTTTTTTTTTTTTTTTAAACTTTATTTTTCCTAAATCATATTTTACTACATGTTTTATTTATGTTTCTTTACTGCTTTAACTTTCCTACCGTATGCTGGTAGTATTATAATTTAATATTTACTTTTATCAAAATTCGGACTTTGACTAGCAAAAGATAACGATCTTGTTAACTCTAGTTCCCTCTCTTTCTCTTTGTTGTGCTAATTTTCAACATTTCTTGGTTTTGTTAATTTCCAAGCTCATTTTTTTCTTTCTTATTTATTTCTTTCTTTCCAACCCTAACATTTCTAATTTGTGGATGTTTTGTAGGTACATGTGTGACCACAGTATGTGCGCTCATCACATTACACCGTTCCCCCCTTTAAAATTTTTTTTTGCATAAAAAATTTTTAACCTTATGCCTGGAAATCTAAGTGCTCCCAACTATTGTTCGAACTCCTTTTTTTCCCCATTATTGCTACTATGATGTGGCGATGAGGTTAATCTATAGAGAGGTGACCAGGTAAATTATATCCCTTTCTTTGCTGAACCAAGCAGTATAGCCAAACCAATTTAATCCTAACTTACCACGCATGCGTTTAATTTCTGCCACTACTCGTATCTACAGGTTCGAATCCACAGGATATCTCTGATATATCTCTGTGACCCGATTAAACCTGTTCATACATCGCATTTCTGCAATAAGGCACCTCTAAGTGCCAACTCCGGACACTATTACTGAGGTGGCTTGGACGACTGGCATCTTTCCGTCCAGCTCATTCATGAGCCCAGTGTATTTCTGAAAGCTCTATATTCATACCAAAAGGGGTTCTTTCCCCATAGATTGGTCTCTGGACCATTGACTCACGATATATGTGCTTAATATCTAACTGGAAATATTAATCCAGTGAGTCATTGTGATACTGGGATCTCTGTCCCTGTGTTCTCTGTGTGATAATACTTGATGCACCGCAGAACACACAAGCATGGCAAAGAAGAAGGCAAAACCAAGTACTGCTAATAAGATCAAGCTACAAATATCTAAGCCTACTTTCCCTCAACCTCAATCTACAACCCCATCCTGCCAATTAATTTATCCTTTATCATTTTATCCTAAAGTCCCTCATACTGTTTGGCCATCTATTGGCTCGTCATTTCTTTATATCGTTAGTTTCTGTATGCCCATCCGTTTTCCATGATTCGAGGTCCTTGTCCATTTCTGAATGTGTCATCATCTAGCCCCCCTTCTTTTTTTTTATTTTGGGATCGCTCTTACGTTTTATCTGGTGGTTGTCTTTCTTTATTACATAGCCTTAGTGATCGAGCATTGTATACTCCCTTTTCATCTGATCCCTGGGCTATCACGAAGGCATTATTCCCATACTGCTTTTGGATCGTGTATGGTGCTTCATAAATGGGTTGGAATTTCTTAAATATGTTTTGTGACGGGTAGCTTACCGGGTGCACCCTTACCATGACCTTATCACCGACCCGGAATTGACTTTCCATTCCCCTGAATCTTTGCCTTCTTATTTCACCCATCCTTTCCATTTGATTGCGTGCCTGCTCCATGTCCCTTCTTCTATTTACTACTTTGGTTCCTACAGGTAATCGACCCTTAAATGGGCATGGGATATGTTTCCCAAAATGCAGCCGAATGGGTTCAAAACCTGTGGACTCATTCTTTGCACAATTGATCATGTTCACTATACGTGGGGTTTCCTTTACCCACATACGATGGTCGTCAGATATATATACCCGAAACAGATGCCCGAGCTCTCTCATGACCCGTTCGCAGGGGTTCGACTGAGGGTTATGGATCGATGTCAATGTGTGCTTTATTCTGTGTTTAACGATCCATTTCTTCCACTCGCATGACGTAAATGGGGTACTGTGATCTGATAAGATCCGATTAGGAGTTCCCACTATCATAAAATGTTGTTGCTCAAGTGCCTTAATGGTCTGCTTAGCATTGGCTTGTGTGACTGGATATGCCGCCACCAACTTTGAGAAGAGGTCATACGTGACCAGTAAGTATTTCTTCTTATTAAAAGCTGGCAACGGACCATAAAAGTCGATGGCTAATATACTGTTTGGCTGATCGGTGTATATGGGTTGTAATGATCCTACTCCTGATACATTGGGGGGTTTAGTTCGAGCGCAGATGTCACATGTCCGAATAACACTGGCAAGGTCATCATGCATTCCTGGCCAATAAAACCAGTGTCTCAGGCAACTCTCCACTTTATTTCTCCCATAATGCCCACATGTTTCATGGACATACTGAATGGTCTGTTTTCTCAGGACCCTGGGCATGACAATGCGCATCTGCTTCTTTCGCTTGAGCATCTGTTGTAAGAGTCCTCCTTTCATGCAGCAGTGGTTTCGGTCCTGCCACAGGGTGTTTCTTTTTATCTCTGATATAGATTGATGCTGTAAATATCCTATCAATTGTCGGCACTCCAGATCCATCCTTTGGTGTTCTTTTAACTTGTGCATTTCACCTGCTATCTTGAGCTCTCCATCCATCTCAGTAACTGCAATGTATGCCCCATCACATTTCATGTGTTGAGTCATTGCTATTGGGTACCGACTAAGAGTATCGGCCACAATATTCTCCTTCCCACGGCAATACACTACCCTGTAGTTAAACTCTTGTAGGAACAAGCTCCATCTCAACAACCTATTGTTAGCCAAAAAACTGTGATTTAAGAACTCAAGGCTGCGGTGATCGGTCAATACCACAATGTCTGACCCAACCAAGTATTGCCGGAATTTTTTGAACGCCCATATCACTGTGAGAGCCTCCTTCTCTGTAACAGTATAATTAAGTTCCGGGCCTTTCAGCAACCGGCTAATAAAGCCAAGGACTCTGTGTTGTCCTTCCTCCTGTATTTGGAACATCGCGGCACCTAATCCAAATCCGCTACTATCAGTTTGCACGAAAAAAGTCTTGTTAAAATCCGGATATGCCAGCATCACTGTGTCCAAGAAGCCTGCCTTTACTCTCTGAAAGCTTTGTTCATGTTGTTCCCTCCATGTCCATGGTGTTTCCTTTTTCAGCAACTGTAATAGCGGCTCCATGTCCAAAGAGAACCCTCTATAGAACCGATTATAGAAGTTGCATAAACCCAGAAACGATTTAATGTGTTTTCTGTTCCGAGGCGTTGGAAATTCCTGGATGGCTTTGATCTTCTCTGGGTTTGGTACTACCCCTTTCCCACTAATAATGTGGCCCAGGAACTTGACTTCTGTTGCCATTATGTGACTTTTGTTTAAATTAATCCTGATGCCCTTCCGCTTACATTCATCCAAGAACCCTTCCACATGTTTGAAATGTTCCTCGATATTCTCAGATGCGATAACAATGTCGTCCACATATATCACGATGAAACTCTTTATCTTATCATCTAATACTTGATCCAAACATCGGACGAGCCCTGCTCCACTATTTCTCAATCCGAACGGAATCCTATTAAAGTTGTAGGCATGTCCCTCATATCTAAATGCCGTGTACTTCCTATCTCTAGGATGTAGCTTGATCTGCCAGTAACTGGCCGTCAAATCGAACGTCGAAAATACCCCTTTGCCTTGGAATCTTGTGAGTACCTCACTTATAGGGGGTGGAGCATTAATGTCCGGAATAGTTATCTTATTCAGGTGCCGTGCATCCAGACATAATCGGATGGATCCATCTTTTTTTTTCACTGTCACAATAGGGTTATTAAATGCCGATGAACACTTAGAAATCACCCCCCACTTTAGCATCCTATCTATCTGAGCCTCCACTTCTTGCTTATATTGGTAGGGTATTGGGTAAGCATGAGCCCGATATGGCTGGTCCTCCATAAGTCTTATCCGATGCTCATAACCTCGAATGACCCCCGGGACCTCTGAGAATACCACACCATTCCTCACGATAATCTTCTTCAACCTATCCCTCTGATCGTTATCTATCAACGTCGACTCATCCACTATCTGTTCCCATTCTATCTCCATCAAAGCATTTTGCGCAAGAATTTCTCCCTGATAAACTCCTCTATCATCTTGGTTTTTTTTCATAAAGTTTAGCCGTGTGCCATTTATCTCCGTATAGCCCTGTTTATAGTTTAGTATGCATCCCACCTTGTGCATGAAATCAGAACCTAACACAAGGTCATGGATTAGCCCCTCCAAGATCACCAATACATGTTCAAACCTTTTCCCTGCAATGTCTATCCTTACGTATACCTGTTGGGACTCCAGTTTTACCCTTTTCCCGTTCGCCAACAGTACTTGAACTGATTTTAATGGCAGCGTTCTGAGTTCTGCACCGCCATCCTTCAACCTGTCCCACATTTCCTGAGACATAATAGAGATCTGACTTCCCGAATCGAATAGTGCATTGACCACAAGTCCTTCCACCTCAATCGTTAATTTTGGACATACCTGGAGAGCCATGTCTAATGCTTCTTTCTCTTCCCCATAACCTAGGTTTGCTACTTGGACCTGCTGCTGTTTTCCCTTCTTCTTGCCGTCCTGAAACTCTACTCGGTCTCTACTGTGGTCCAATGCGCTCAACAGTTCTGCCATCTGTTCCACTGACTCTTTAATCTCTGTACTGATGAGAGTACGTTCAATGTCCTTCAGAAACCCGGACCTAATTATATGGAGTATTTGTGTCTCCGATAACGGGTTTGCTGTTATTAGTCGTAATCTAGCCACCTGTAGACGGAAGAATGTTATGAATGACTCCTCCGGTCCCCATTTGTGCTGTTTTATTTGATGCAACATATGCTCCTGGAGCTCCTCACTCCAATAACTGCTCTTCAACATTCTCTGGTATGCTGCAAACGTAATGGGCTTCTGGAATAGCGAATTCCACCAGACTTGAGACTCGCCCTGCAGATGGCTGCAAGCGACTGCTATCTTGGCTTCTTCACTTACTCTACTGAATTGGAAGTACCGTTCCAGGCTGCTCAAGTGTTCCATCGGGCTTTCTCCAGGGTTACCATTGAAAACTTGTACCTTCAGGAAGTGGTGGAAGCCCACAGGATAGTCCATGTAATTTCCAGATTCTCTGATTCTGTCTTCTCCATTAGTTCTTGGTTCTCGGCCCTCTATATTGGCCTTAATGCTGCTATTGGCTGTACTCTTTACACATTCTTCCACTCTTGTGTTTAAGCTGGCTACTACTTTTGCCACTTGACCTAAACTCTCCTGCACGCTCATCATCACTCTTTGACTCTTATCTCTAACTACATCCGTCTCTTCATCTAACGGTCTTATCTCCCTTTCTGGATGTCCTATATCCTTTTCCCAATCACAATCTCCTAATTCTCTAACTCTCTCCTCAACCGTTTCAGATTTCGCATATCCACACGGCCCTATACTCCTTTGTTCCTCCATCCCCATCTCTGGGTGAAATCCAGCCCATGTATCATTAGACTTTGATTGCTGGATGATCTCATTTTTTACTTCTTCCTTGAATGCAGCCATTCTTTTCTGGCTATCGATTTCGACCTTGATCATCCATTCTTCTATTCTTCTCTCCTGTCTGTTCATGTATTCTTCCACGAATTGCTGTTGATCAATCCTCATTTGCCTTAGCATATCCATGATATCATTATTACTTATTTTACCCGGTGCTTTCATCTCTTTATCTTCATTCCCTTCTCTCACTTCCTTTCCTTGAACGTCCATTTTATCTTGGGATCTCGTATGCATAAATATAATGTTCTTTAACCCTTAATCTACGTTTTTAATATTGTTTTACTAAACTCTTCTGGCTATATTTATATAACGAAAAAAATTTTTTTTTCTATTGATTCTCTGCTTTCCTTTTACTTTGATTAACGATTTAATATTTGTGATTTATCAGTTAGCGTTTAGATCGCTAGCCAACCCAAACATTTGTACTCCGGTTCCTCTTCTTGTCCGCCTGCCCTAGATTTGCCCAACTGCCCGTCCACCTTGATGATTGTCCTCGTTTTTCCCTACTCATCTACCTCTGACTCACTTTAATTAATTCAATGCTGCACGTTTATATATATATATATTTTTAAAATTTTAACTCACTACTATATCGATATATCTAAAGAAATTCATTTTGACTGTGTTTCCAGACGCATGTACCCTTCCGATATATATATTTTCTACTCCTACATTTACAAAATTCGGCCCCTTAAGGTTACTGCTGTTTTAAACAAGATCATACACACATATATATATTTTTACTTCTCTTACACATGCGACTATTCTAGAATCACACATATATATTTTTCTCCCACTTAACTAAAATACGCGACAATACTTATAGTTTCTTCAATTTAAATTATACACGCGAATTCCCTTTATCATTAAAATATTTTATTTTCCGCTTAACTGGGACACGTTATTATTTATTCACACATATATATTTCTACATTTAACTTAGTTTCGACTATTTTAATCATTTAACCTTTATAACTACAACATTACTGAAACTGTTTCACTATTTCTAACTTAACTATTTTATGTTTTCGTTAATTAATTACATCCAGATAATCTATATCCGATCGCTATAATTATAGCTGAATACATTTTATTATACGATTATGAAACCACCCACACATTTATCTATTCTTTAACTTTACTGGGCTATGCGGCTACTATATATATATATATTTTTTATTATTTATCGTAAACTTTCATGAAACTTTGTGTTATTCTCTTTCTTTTTCTTCTTTAAAAACGATTTATATTACATTACAGCAATCATTTGATATAATTAGTTATTTGTTCATTACAACTTGTGTAATTATTCTTGTCTCAGATTATCCCTCATTACGCATTTCAAAACTTTCATAATACTAAAAAAATTTTCCCCCTCGCTACTCTTTGTACACCTTTGACGTGAAACGCTCGTATGGAGTATTATAAAAAAAAACTTATCCCCTTCGCCCTTCGCCACTTTAACTTGCAACGCTAAATTTATATGTTTGAAAACACATATATTAACCAATTTTTATTTTAGAAAATATTTATTATATTATATAATTATTCAACACGTGATTGTTAATTGGGCAGAAGTTTCAAATCCCGGACTGGCCCCCAAAATATGTAACGGGCACGGGACGATCGAAAAGCTCCAACTTCCCTTTCACTTATATATGTAATGGGGAATTCTTATTATTCAAAAATCGTCCACCTTCCGCTACCTCAAGCAGAGAGAAATACGGAAACAGACGAGCCGATTTCCGTACTTGACCGAATCTGTACGCTATACGGATATAACCTCCAGATTATTTTTCCCGATCAACTTTCTCCCGGCTGCTGTAAGATATTACAGTTACAGCGCTTGGCTAATTTATAAATTTTACAGGATAAAACCCTGCACCATCAACGTTTCACGTGTTAATTTCATAACTAAAAGAATGCAAAAAAAATGAAATAATATTTCTACCCTCCTAGTATTAGACTATTTTGTGGAGTGGCGAAGAACGAGACAAGACAGATTTAAATAAATTAATATATTTTTAATACTAACAAATAATTTGATAATAAAAGATATAAGAAACATTAACATAAAAATTAAACATATTATATTCTATAGTGCTATAAGGAAATAAATACTTGAAATTCTTATAAATAAATACTTGAAATCATTATAAATGCTGTCACATTTATAACTCGTTAGCCTAGCTGTCTATCAAAAGAATGTCATTACCATTCATGAAAGGCATTTGGCCATTGTCTATGGAATTTATGTGCACATTTGACGATATATAAAATAATATTTAAGTTACCTAGGGTTTAGTCTTTGAGTTCATTCCGACGTGTTGTCGACCGTCACGTGGATTATCCACTTCTTTAGGAGGGACGGTCGTAGATTATATTTGGCGGGATGTAGCTTCTTGGTTAATAAGGCATGGAGGACGAGGCATCACAGGTCGGGCCACTACAGGAGTCCATAGGCAGGCGTTACTACCGTAGCTGTTACATTATTGCAGAACCATTGGTACAGAAGTCCGGATTGACCGCGATCATGATGGCCTTAGCCGGTCATACTATGTGAGATATCGATGGTAAAAGTCATGTTGGTTAGCTATATCGGCTGATTCTTGGAGCCGCGATTTTTTTCACCTTGTCGACTCGAAGTCTCAAGCTCTAATCTCTCTTTTAATCTCCTTAGCTCTCCACCTAATTTTTTCTTTTTTTTTTTTTTTAATTAAAACATTCCAATGGTCTTTGTCCTTTAGATTCTTTGTTTCCACTTGTTGTTGACACCTCCCATGCTATGCCTTCGGCCATATGTAACTTTATTTTATATGATTTTATAGCACTACGTACATTTTATTTATTTCCTTATTTTTTCTTTGATTACTTACACAAATTTTAACGCATGTTTTTCTTTATTTCTTATTTAAATTTTAATAATCATTTATTTTTTATCTAATTCTTGCTTTAACTCTACTCCATAAAACCCGCATTTCGTTTATCGTCAAATGTGTACTTTGAAGCCCAGATTCTTATCTTTTCGAACATATTAATTTTCTAGGTTTTTCTTTCCGTGCTATCGAAGTTTTTTCTTTTCCCTTTTTTTTTTTTTTTTTAAACTTTACTTTTCCTAAATCATATTTTACTACATGTTTTATTTATGTTTCTTTACTGCTTTAACTTTCCTACCGTATGCTGGTAGTATTATAATTTAATATTTACTTTTATCAAAATTCGGACTTTGACTAGCAAAAGATAACGATCTTGTTAACTCTAGTTCCCTCTCTTTCTCTTTGTTGTGCTAATTTTCAACATTTCTTGGTTTTGTTAATTTCCAAGCTCATTTTTTTCTTTCTTATTTATTTCTTTTTTTCCAACCCTAACATTTCTAATTTGTGGATGTTTTGTAGGTACATGTGTGACCTAAACAATTCAAAACAAAACAACACTCTCCATATAGTAGTGCCATCTTGTGCTAACAAGAGCAATCAATGGATGCCAGAAGGCTTGTGCATAAAATCCCTATCTAGTGCCTACTCATCCAATATCCCCTGACTAGTTTCTGGCTTGTGGCCTTCATCAGTGAGGAGCCTTGGATCTGAGAGCACTGCACCTAGATCTTAGGATCTTGTTAGCACAAGATGGCACTACTATATGGAGAGTGTTGTTTTGTTTTGAATTGTTTAATAACAATTATTGTGCTAGTATGAGATAGTGATCATGTGATGTTTAGTGGTTTTACATGTGTGACCACAGTATGTGCGCTCATCACAGAATACTGCAGGTACTCTATTTTCAATTTTATAAAACTTATGTTATAAATAATGAAATATAATCAAAAATAATAATAATAATAATAATAATTCTTTACAACAGCTATAAAATCAAATAATCATTTTATACATAAAAAGCTGTTTTCAGCACTTGCTTTGGGGTCCTTTTCAAAAGTTATAAATCTATTTAACGTTAACTAATCACCCGACATAAAATCAATATTGTCCAATAATGGAATTAAAACAAACAATAATAATGTAAATAATTAAAACAAATCAAAACCCTCATATATATGTTCAATAATTACAAAACAATTGATTATATCATAATATGTTAAATAATATTACAAATATGTTAAACAAATGGAATCATCATATAATTATTAAATACAATAAAAAATGGAAACGGATGTTAAATAAATATTGGTCAAAAAATTCAAATCATAATTTTAAAGATCAACGATTTTATAACTTCATAGCTTATAATGAGGAGCAGCAGAATAATTTCATAAATCTACTGTCAATTGAATTTTCTAAAGACCAAAACATGTTATTGAGTAAAGGACCATCTTTTATACCTGTAATAGATAGATATATTAATAAGAAGATTGTTACTGATATTGAATTAGCAAATATATCAGTTGATGATAAAAAGAAAATTAATTGTTTATTAAATAAAGATTTATATGAAAAGAAAAATACTTATAAGGACTATAAGTATAGGAATGTCTGAAGGTTTGTAATGATGGTATATTATAAAATGTGATATGTTGTACCTTTAGATTCTTGAATATTGAATTTAAGGCAACCAACTGACAGAATAGCTCAGTTAGTAGAGCAGTTGCCTTAAATTCAATATTCAAGATTTTAAAGGTGTGAGTTCAACTTCTAAGTGAATATTGTCACTGTGCACATAGGCCATCAACACTTGAAGAAGAGTGGAAAATAATACTACTCAAAACATTGTGTAATTATTAACCTGTATTGTCTATTTGTGTGTTATTACTAACAAATTGTTTGTATTTGGAAAGTTTAAATAAAGTTTAAAATTTTCTATACATTCAACATTCACTCATAAATGATGGAAATAGTCCAACCTATCATATCTTATAAGTATAGGGGTACTGTTAATAATATTAAGATTATCTATGATTATAAAAAAATTACTATTTGAAAAGAAGATAAAGGAAATAGATTTGTTGTCATGTATTATAAGAATTATATTAATAGAATAGAAGAGGAAATAACTAAAGAAGGATATTATAAATTATTAAAAGATCCTACTATAGGGATAAAAAACAAATATTTAAAATTACTTAATTTTAAATCCTTTTCAATAATATTTATTATGTTTATATCATTTATATATTAACTTAAATTTTTTATTAATATTATCTATACTTTTAAGTTTTGGAATACTTGGATACATTTTTTCAATATCCATTGTAAAAATACTTTGATTCCTATTTAATTTTATACTATTTAATTTATCAATAATATAATCTGCATTCTTTATAGAATATTTACCATATCCTAAAATACTTGTTATTCATTTATTTATATACTTTCAAAACTTATGTAAAATAAAATTGCTAAAGTTAAACATAATGAAATATATGATACAATAGTTTAATTCTTCAAAACCTTGAACACGATTTAATATATTATCATTGTGGGCTATTGTATCAGTATTTGTTTATATATGCAAGACCTATGGGGCAGATCTCTAATTAAGCAGGGAATAATTTTATCAGCAGGGTTATATATATATATATATATATATATATATATATATATATATATATATATATATATATATCATAACTGTGTAGATCCTGATTTAGCCTCATATAATATATGTCTGCACATTATAAACTTATGACATGATTTATGTATTATTTTATATAGATTTAAATTTAAGTCCAAATAGTTATTATTTTATATAAATTTAATATTACTGGGTTGTCTAATTTCATGATTATTTTATTGCATATCTTCAGCAGGTGTATATCCTTGCTTCAGAAAAAATACAATAGCTGGGCCTCTTTTGGATATGATCCATACAAATACAGGAATATTCCTTTCTATATTAGACCCAGTGAACCTTCATTTTATATTCCCAATTGGACAGTGATCATTCCTGCCCGATGATGAGATTTATTGATGATTATGGGGAAAATGCTCATTCCTTTCTACTATGATTTATTTATTTCATAGAGAGTTGGATATGGTCTCACAAAGGTGAGCATATTCCAGTCTACCTCATTATTGGATTGTTTCTTACTTTAGTAACCCAGTACTGCTTCCCCCATGTATGTTAAAGCCGGATATTTCAGGTTTGATGGATCATGTTCATGAGAGCTATGTGATCTTCTATTTTAACCAGATTTCTTGGAGTTAATTCACATTTTTATGTGTATGCTTAATTTAGTATCAAGTGCCTACTTAAGGGATATTTGCAAAAGAGATCATCAAATCTACCACCCAAAATATATATATTTGTTTGTATTGAAATTCCTTGTATATATACAATATACAAACACAAATTAATTGTCATATAGTCTCTCTCTCTCTCTCTCTCTCTCTCTCTCTCTAATATATATATATATATATATTGAAACTCTTAACACATATAATTACTAATTAATGTGATTCACACTTCTCCAATGACTCTAGTAACAAATTAAGTGACAGTTATTTCTTTTGTTTATTTTTTTGTTTATAATTTTATTACTAATAAAGTGTTTGGATTTTCACATATATATTACATTGGGTGTCTTGTTTGCCACAGAGAAGTCATATAGTTATAATCTGATTCTAAGAGTTTCTCCCTCTTCCTAATCACCAAGCCAAATAAAATGAAGTATTATGTGGCATGGGAATAAGTTGTGGTGGTTTAAGTCACCCTAGTAATGATTTTGCTGTTGTTGGCTCATTCCAATTATTACAGTACATATTATCATAAAATAATTATTAATATGAAGGTCAAGAATTGCTGTTCTGACATTTTTTTTTTCAAATACTTAAGTTTCCAGTACATCTAATGAAGATATGTTCTACTTGAAATACATGTGTGGTTTGGGAGGAATATTGACAATTTATCCTGGTTATATATATATCAAGTCGAAACGTCGGTATATCAATATTTAAATTTTTTAACACGGATGAACCCGCAAAATATGTCTTATATATATATATATAATCTCAAATCATTTCTTCCCCAAACGTTTTGTTTTTTCAGCAACACTACTTAATGAATAAAGATAAAGTCTGAAGTTATTCACAAGATAGCATTGCTGAAAAAACATAGGGTTTGGGGAAAAAAACGTAGTGTTTGGGAAGGGGAGAAGAATGATTTGACTTTTTATATTTGAATTTTCAGTTAGTAATATGCGCCGCATCTATTTCATATATATATGATTTTTAATTGATGAATACAAAAGAGCCTTTTTATCATATCAACTTTATTATATGTCAAAGTTTCTATAATCTCCTGAGTTTTTTTTATTTAAAGATATATTAAAAAAATAAGTTAGTTTACGTATACGTCTTTAAATAAAAAAAAGTATATTTATCTAAGATTTCAAGGTGTAATGGTTAGTACGTTAGTCTGCTATATCTAAGACTTAATTTCAAAATTTCAAATTCAAATAGGGATTGAAGAGTATTTTTCAAAAAGTCACTCTATTTAGTGATTGCATAATTAATGATCAATAAAGAAATAATTACTTTAGTTGAAAAATAAAAGTACCAGAATACTTTGATTGTTTTGATAAGTGTTAACGCATTAGCCATAATAAATGTAATTGTGACGTAATATAATTCTTACTTCATGAAAGAAGTGTATATTAAATACAGATGGCAACTTTTCATTATCATCTACCTGATCACTTTTCAACAATAATTGCATTTTATTGTCAAGTACCAAGATGGCTTGTTTTGCTATTTTTAATCTCCAATTCACATCCTTATACGCTTTCTTCTCTTTACAAAATGCCAGAATAATTTTTTTGTTACTTTTAATATCGTTATAGGATACTTTTTCTTTTAGGAATAACACTGAGAGTTTTCTTACTGCATCATTATTATTATTTATTTGGATGCAATGAGTTCTATAAATTCTACAGTTTGTTTTAATTTATAAAATTATACGTGCAGAATATGAATTAGTAAAGATATTCAGTAAACACAATATTATTACATTATACATTTTTGTTTATTAAAAAGTAATAAAAATTTTAATTCATACATTTTAGATATGCATTCTTAAATTACCTCTTCTCATAAGCTTCATGTATATCATACAATATCTTGCATGATACATGTTTAATGCTATATTACAGATTTAAACAAAATATCTACCAACAGCTAAGTATTGATGATTTAATGCCTAGAAAACAAATGGATTATTTCAGGACAAAATATATAAAGCTTTGTTTGCTATTCTATTATGATTGGTAAATGTTTATCTCTGTAAAATACATAGTGTACATGTGAGAAGACTGCTTTAATTAAGAAATGGTGATAGTCTAAAGTTTATATGTCTAATAGAATATGGCTAAAAATCTGTCTATTCTATATGCATATATATATATATATATAATATTTATCATTCCTCCATCACTATATTCTTTCAATAGCACTACCTTGTAGCAAAGATAAAGTGTGAATTTAATAGCATGGACAAAATATTTTTGTCCATGTCAATATATTCAGACTTTATCTTTATTTGCAATGAAGGATTTATGAAAGAACATAGTGGTGGAAGAATGATAGATATATTATATTTGAATTTTCAGCTAGTGATATGCACTAATTTTATTATGTGTGCGTGCACACACACACATATATAATTTTCAATCATTATCATTCCACTTCAGAATGGAAGTCTCTCCAAGTTCAATCCATCCTCTCTGATCTCTATTCTTCAGCACACTTACTTATTTCATCCATCAATGTCACATGTGGTCTCTTTCTAGGTCTTCTATGGAAGATTTCAACTTCCCATCTATTATCATCTTTTTTATAAATATATCCAGCCCAACTTCACTTGAGTCTCTTAATTCTTTCAATGTCATCAGTAACATCTGTTTGCTGTTTCACCTATGTATTTCCTTTTCAGTCTCTTCTTGTTTCTTTTAACATGCATCTCTCCATCCTTCATTGAATGGTCTGAATATTGGTGTTCTGTTAAGTGTCCAAATCTCAGATCCATAAGTAAGAACTAGTAAAACACAAGTAAAAACTAATAAATACATTTATTAAAAACTTTCCTTTTCAAACACATAGGTATATTTTCTATTAAGTTATTTCTACCAAAAGCACTCTAAGCAAGTTTAATACATATATATAAATTGATATATACATATTATATAATTAAAGGGGATTTAAACCCATATTTTCAAGCTCCCTATGGTCATCCACTCTATTCAATATAACTGATACACATGACCACATTATGTGTGAAAAAAATAAATGATCTCCAATATATGTATTTCATGCTGAATCTGCACTCATCAGTTGGTCTGGAACATTATCTCCTACTCACATATAAATAATCAGTGTGACTGTAGGCAGTTTGTAAATCTGGGTTCAAATCACCTTTAATTACATCTAGGTTAAGTATATACATTAAGTTTGTATTTTAATATTATATAATTATATATTTACATGAAAATATGTACTGGAAAATATCATTGGAAATTATCATTATATATTAATGTAAAGCAAAAATTGTTAATTAATTTTTAATAAATTCTTTAAACAATTAATTGTATTTATTGTGTTTTCATCCATAGTAATGATTTGGCTAAGATATTTAAAGTTGTTAACTTTATATAATTCATCATTGTCAATCTTTATTTTTTTCTTTTGAGAAAATTTATTGAACATTACATTAGGCTTTTGAACATTTATCTTTTGATCATACTTTCTTACTTTCATCTGATAACTCTTGCAACCTTTCCTGAAGCTCTAAAGCATTATTTGTGAAAATAATTACATCATATGCAAAATCCAGATGACTTAAATAATCTCCATTTACTTAAACTGCTATAAAAAGTTTTGGAGATATGGAGTCACCTATATACTCTTTTCAATATTAATCTTCCTAGTATCATGTAATCTAAATGTTGCTGTCACATTTTTACAAATATTCTTCACTTTGATGATCGAATGCTTTAATCACTGAGGAAATGCTTATATAATTAAATGCCTTTTTACAATTTACAAGTCCAAAGCATAATAGCAATTCATATTTATTGGTCCTTTCTATAACTTCTCTCAATTAATATGATCTATTATATTAAAATCACTTTTAAATCCAGCTTGTGTTTTTCGGTTGGTTAAAATCTAAAGTTCACTGTAGTTTAGTTGTAATTACCTTGGTAAAAATTTGGCAATGAGCTGATAAAAAATTGAAAGGTCTTTATTATATATATATATGTCAACAGATGGCGTTCTACCAAAAACACCGTCAAGCGTATTTTGTTTACATAAACGTCAGAGAATGCATTCACTATCTCTAACCTTAATTCCACTTTCAGATCATGATTTCAAGCTATTTGCTATCGTCAGTGAAAGACAGGAATAAGAACTAGATCTAAACACAAACTCTGAGCATTTATGAAACAGTTTCTATTCAGCTTGCAAGCGTGAATTTTTTAGACATGTTAATGTCTTCGAACTCAGCACAGCAAGCCAGATAGCTACATGGGTCTGATATCAGTTCAGCATCACCACATAGTAGAAGCCTCTGCAATATATATCATTGCAAGAAAGACCTCAAAGGTACATTTATGAAAAACAAAATCAAGTTAAAAACTTGTTAACGCTTGTATTTATGTCAACAGATGGCATTCTACCAAAAACACCATCAAGCGTATTTTGTTTATGTCAGAGAAAGCATTCACTATCTCTAACCCTAATTCCACTTTCAGATCATGATTTCAAGCTATTTGCTATCGTCAGTGAAAGACAGGAATAAGAACTAGATCTAAACACAAACTCTGAGCATTTACGAAACAGTTTCTATTCAGCTTGCAAGCGTGAATTGCACAGCAAGCCAGATAGCTACATGGGTCTGATATGCAAGCGTGAATTTTTTAGACACGTAAATGTCTTCGAACTCAGCACAGCAAGCCAGATAGCTACATGGGTCTGATATCAGACCCATGTAGCTATCCGGATTGCTGTGCTGAGTTCGAAGACATTAACGTGTCTAAAAAATTCATGCTTGCAAGCTGAATAGAAACTGTTTCATAAATGCTCAGAGTTTGTGTTTAGATCTAGTTTTTATTCCTGTCTTTCACTGATGATAGCAAATAGCTTGAAATCATTATCTGAAAGTGGAATTAAAGTTAGAGATAGTGAATGCATTCTCTGACATTTATGTAAACAAAATACGCTTGATGGTGTTTTTGGTAGAACGCCATCTGTTGACATAAATACAAGCATTAACAAGTTTTAAACTTGATTTTGTTTTTCATAAATGTACCTTTGAGGTCTTTCTTGCAATGATATATATTGCAGAAGCTTCTACTATGTGGTGATGCTGAACTGATATCAGACCCATGTAGCCATCTGGCTTGCTGTGCTGAGTTCGAAGATATTAATGTGTCTAAAAAATTCACGCTTGCAAGCTGAATAGAAACTGTTTCATAAACGCTCAGAGTTTGTGTTTAGATCTAGTTCTTATTTCTGTCTTTCACTGATGATAGCAAATAGCTTGAAATCATGATCTGAAAGTGGAATTAAGGTTAGAGATAGTGAATGCATTCTCTGGCGTTTATGTAAACAAAATACGCTTGATGGTGTTTTTGGTAGAACACCATCTGTTGACATAAATACAAGCATTAACAAGTTTTTAACTTGATTTTGTTTTTCATAAATGTACCTTTGAGGTCTTTCTTGCAATGATATATATTTCAGAGGCTTCTACTATGTGGTGATGCTGAACTGATATCAGACACATGTAGCTATCTGGCTTGCTGTGCTGAGTTCGAAGACATTAATGTGTCTAAAAAATTCACGCTTGCAAGCTGAGTAGACACTGTTTCATAAATGCTCAGAGTTTGTGTTTAGATCTAGTTATTATTCCTGTCTTTCACTGACGATAGCAAATAGCTTGAAATCATGATCTGAAAGTGGAATTAAGGTTAGAGATAGTGAATGCATTCTCTGACATTTATTTAAACAAAATACGCTTGACGGTGTTTTTGGTAGAACGCCATCTGTTGACATAAATACAAGTGTTAACAAGTTTTTAACTTGATTTTGTTTTTCATAAATGTACCTTTGAGGTCTTTCTTGCAATGATATATATTGCAGAGGCTTCTACTATGTTGTGATGCTGAACTGATATCAGACCCATGTAGCTATCTGGCTTGCTGTGCTGAGTTCGAAGACATTAACGTGTCTAAAAAATTCATGCTTGCAAGCGGAATAGAAACTGTTTCATAAACGCTCAGAGTTTGTGTTTAGATCTAGTTCTTATTCCTGTCTTTCACTGACGATAGCAAATAGCTTGAAATCATGATCTGAAAGTGGAATTAAGGTTAGAGATAGTGAATGCATTCTCTGACGTTTATGTAAACAAAATACGCTTGATGGTGTTTTTGGTAGAACACCACCTGTTGACATAAATACAAGCGTTAACAAGTTTTTAACTTGATTTTGTTTTTCATAAATGTACCTTTGACGTCTTTCTTGCAATGATATATATTGCAGAGGCTTCTACTATGTGGTGATGCTGAACTGATATCAGACCCATGTAGCTATCTGGCTTGCTGTGCTGAGTTCGAAGAAATTAACGTGTCTAAAAAATTCACGCTTGCAAGCTGAATAGAAACTGTTTCATAAACGCTCAGAGTTTGTGTTTAGATCTAGTTCTTATTCTTGTCTTTCACTGACGATAGCAAATAGCTTGAAATCATGATCTGAAAGTGGAATTAAGGTTAGAGATAGTGAATGCATTCTCTGATGTTTATGTAAACAAAATACGCTTGATGGTGTTTTTGGTAGAATGCCATCTGTTGACATAAATACAAGCGTTAACAAGTTTTTAACTTGATTTTGTTTTTCATATATATAATACAATACCCATTATAAAATATATATATGATAAAAACAAAAAATTAATGGTAAATGCAATATTACAATTTAAATTCGTTTGTAGTGCTTTCAATTACATGGTAATTCTCATCAGCTTTAACTGAATTTCAATTTTTTTAAACTTAATGTTATGTATATTTCCATAAGCTGTGTATGGTCGTATTTGCCTATTAGTAACATCATTCTTATATTAATATAAGAATGATGTTATTAATAGGCAAATACAGCTATACACAGCTTATAGAAATATACATAACATTAAGTTTAAAAAATTTGAAATTCAGTTAAAGCTGACGAGGATTACCACATAATCGAAAGTGCTACAAAAGAATTTAAACTATAATATTGCATTTACCATTAATTTTTTTTATTATATATATATATATAATAATTATACCACTTGTCACACTGAATTTTATAATGGATAGAAATAGCTCTGCTTTGTAAATTATAATATCAAATGATTAAAATTAATTTGTAAAATATCTCAGTTGATTTAACTCTTACTCCTTTGGTCGAAGTTGTTCATGATAATCCTTTATATAATATATTAGAGTATAACAAGAAATTGATACTTTTTTATTACATAAAATTTTGCATATTGCCATTACAGAGCAGACCAATTATTTGCATTAGCAATTTCTTAAAGAGTCATTTCATGCATTATAATGTGATTGTTCACCCTAAACAGAGTTCAAGTAATTCAACCAATCAAATTGCTACTACTAAACTTACATACTTTGATATTAGATTAAAACAAGCTGTCCAGTATAATTGTTTTATAACTTACATCACTATTGATCATTTATCTGCTAAAAGACTAATGCTAATATTTCAATGCAATGTACAAAATCTATAACAAATACAAAATTAACCAGGTTATAAAGTATTAAGTAATAACAAGCAGGTTTACCTATTAAATATCCAATCATTACAGTGAATTGTACATATATACATATGTATGTTTTTTAAAAATATTTTTATAATATTGAATAATTTTTGCTATTCATATAGACATTTCAATTATAATTTTCTTTGCCTTAAAAATAATATTAGGTATAATATATTTTTTATATAAATGTACCTATAAATATATTTATTTTATATAGTCTTCTTTCTATCAACGATTCTTATAATTTAATTAAGTATTTAAAAAATATTCATAAAATTTTATGGATTTCTAATCTTTAAAAAAGACCCCAATCATTTTTTTTTTTTTGATGATTTAAATCTTTTGAGTGTTTGGACATTATTTTGGCTTCACTTATTATAACTAGGATTATTTTTTCAAAAATGTAACAAACAATATTACTGAAAATTTTTCAAAAACTTTAATTTTTTTTGTCATTGAAATTCTGAATTTGTTTATATAATAAGTAGTGCCATCTATGAAAAATTATTTCAAATCATCAGAAATAACAGTAAGGCAAAATGAAGCACCCATTAAGTAACCTATTGCAAAGCAAAGCCTTGCCCAGCAGTCTCTCAAATGGCAACAGTAGAATTATATATATATTGTCCAGAGCATATTTAATTATGTTGTAAGTCATCCATTTCACTATTTGTTTTATTTAAAAAATAAAAATATGATAATTATTTTGTTAAATAAATAAATGAGTGAACACACTTTCAGTAAAATATAGATAAATATGTCCCTTGAGTATTTTTTTTATTTTTAGAAATTTAGTTTATATTAAAATTTTAAATTATATACACATACTTACTATACATATAAAAACAGCTGTATTCGATATATGTGCTTGTTAAAAAATATTGTATACTTGCAGTTCAATAAACAATATGTATTCTATTCTAATATGTCACCAACAGCATGTGAGCTATTACGTAAATAAATTACTATGTACATGGACAGGTTTGGGACGAAATGTAGCATACATTGTGTATCTACTGTATATTGAAATTGTTCTCTCATAATGATGCGCATGTGTATTGATCATACATAAGACAAAAAAGGAAAAAAATAATTAAAAAATAATTATTATTTGTAATTTTCATTTGATTATAAGACTTAAAATAGCAGCTTTAGAAGTGCATATAGCACCAATAATTTTAGAAAAAGAAAATTAACATTAATGACTTTATGCATGCAGGCAATGTGTAGTATGTATGAATAATAGTCGACAAGATACGATAAACATTAAAATATTTAACCTAACTCTAAATAAATAATTTTAAGTTCTAAAAAAACTATTCACTTGTAAAACAAGAAAAAAAAAACTAATAGAATTCATTCAATTAATTGTAAATAAATCTTAAATGAGAAACAAAATTTTAATTCTAGTCAAGTGTTGTTAACCGAGAGGTCATCGCAGCTGCCTTGCAAGCAAGTAGTTGGTTGGAGACGGTTGTGTGTTCGCGTTCCGGCCGATACTATGACATATGGAAAAAAAAATTTTTTTAATTCTAATTAAATGTTTTAAAGTTTAATAGAAGATATTTTAATATCAAAAACTTTTGTCACAGATGAGTAAAAATTCAATTTTATTTTAAAGGTGATATTTGTATTTTTAATTTATTTGTTCTCTTTGCAAATGGATCATTATAATCTTTTATAACAAATTTTGTTTTACAACTAATTAAAATAAAATATTTTTATTAGCATGATAATGACCATTTTTGACATGTTAAAATAAAAGGAAGAGATTGAATTAGGAGACAAAATATGTAAAGACTGCTGAACCATGAAGTCAATATAATACAAAGTCAAAGTTTGCTATTACAATTTGTTTAAAATGACTATCAATATTTCATATTGTAAGCAAAGTTCCATGTGGTTTCTTATTTTGTTTACTATCATTATGCATGATTATAGCCAATTCTTAAAGATTTATTTGATATAAATTTGAGTCTTAAAAAAGTAAAAATTGAATCATGTATAAAGATTATGAGTAAATATCATATTTTAAAATGTTTCTAATAGTCACATGATCATCATTCTTTATACTTACACAAGCTGTTTACACAGAGGCAAAACTCCCCATATAGTAGCATTACACAGTGCATGCCAGAGTAATCAATGGATACAGAAAGGTTTGTACATAAAATCCCTAGCTACTGCCTACTCATCCACTATCTCCAGACTAATTTTTACCTTGTGGCTTGCATCCATTGATTACTATGGCTTGTACAGAATGGCACTACTGTATGTGGAATTTTGCTTCTGTGTATGTTTCTAATAACCTAGCAATCTTATATACATCCAGATTAAAACAACTATCTGAAAAGGAACAAGAATTTTTAATTACCATTTGAAAATTGATAACCCACTCACATAAATAAATTTGCATAAAATAACAAAAAATTATTTTCACGAAATAATTTAATTTAATTTTATACTGAACAAAAAAAATACTGAAAATGTGTACAACACTAGGAATATGGTTTCTATTAAATCAGTCAAGAAATAGTATAAGTTTGAAAAATTTTCTTTAATAAAATAATGTTAATGAGAAAATGATTGTCTCTTTTTTTATAGCAATTATTTTTTTTTATTTTAATTTATGTTTAAGATTAAAACTATGTGTAATTATATCTTAAGGTAATTTAAAGAAAGTGTGTTTAAAATATATAATATTCAATACCGTATGTAAATGGTAATAATTAAATACATAACAGTGAATGAATAATATTAATTGATATAAATTGAAAAGTCAATTGCAGATATTTAAACACACTTATTTCAGTTAAGAATTTAAAAAACAATTCCAAATATTTAAACACACTTATTTCAACATAAAATTTAAACAAACCATGTATTAAATTTTTAAATGAAATTGAAAATCAAAAGTTTAAACTTGGCCCACTTAAAAAATTATCTACTAAAATAAAAATAATAACTTTGAAATAATTTATTAAAAACATCTGAATCAAAATTTTTATTTCATGAATTCAAATATAAAAAAGTAAAATTTATTTAAACCATCTTAATAAAAATAAAAATTAATCACAATCAATATTAAGATATTAAAAAAACCAATTTAATGAATATTTTAATAAATATTATAAGTGTGGATAGATTCAATATTATATTATATGAATGGATTGTTATAAAATTATTTATCTGGTAACATCACAGTCAATTATTTAATCATACTTTCCATTATAAATGATTATATATAATCATCTTTTATTTAAGTTATTATTTTCCTACATAGTAATTGAAAATGGAAAATATTTTGACTTGTCATGCCTGACATTTATACATTACTTTATAGTTTTTATTTAAACGTATGTGCTAATGTTCTGCACATATTGCTTTTAGTGCTTAAATAATAATGATTAGTTTTATTCAAGGTAATGATTTAATGAAATTAATAGTGAAAATGAAGTATGTTTAGGCATTATTGAGATTATTAATATTTCCCAATAGAAGAAGCTCTGTATTTATAAATTGAGTTAGTTGGAATTTTAACTATCAAAAGAGCATTCTCCCAGTTGAATAATGTTAGCATCCACATAAGTTAAATGAATTATATATCAGAAAAAGCAACTTTTGTAGTTATAGAATAATGATTATTTAATAATAGTAATATGTATTAGAGTTAGTATAAGTAAAAATATTTTGAATTTTGAAAATTTTCTAAATTGTGAGAGATTACCTTTTCTGTATAAGGTAAAATAGTAATTAATTTATAGAGTGCACAGAGGGCTTACATAAATAGTCTGAACAGGTGCTAACCTGTATTCAATGTGCTTTAAAATTCACAACAATCAAGCATATTTTGCTGATAGAGGGATCCTCCAAGCCACGACACAAGATAGCATGGTTTGGAAGATCCCTCTATCAGCAAAATATGCTTGATTATTGTGAATTTTAAAGCGCATTGAATACAGGTTAGTGTCTGTTCAGACTATTTACAGAAAAGGTAAACAAATATTTTATCTAAACACTTTTATTCATTGTTAGCATGCTTTTGATGTACACACATCAAGTCAATGAGATAGGTCAGATTGTGTCATGTTAGATTGAATAGAATATTAATCCTTAGAAATTTAATTGATATTATGTTGACATAAACCTTTATTACTTTTTCTACTTATTTTATTTTAAAAGAATACAACCAATTGTACTGTTTCAAACACACTATCTATGTTAAAAATCCAAATCTGAATCACACAACTTAAGGTGCATGATTTACATTTGGATTTTTAAACACAGATAGCATGGTTGAGACAGTAGAAGTATGTTGTATTCTATTATTTTATCAATTTCATTTAGCTTTATGCATTCTTTAATTTACTTAATATTGCATTAAATTTATTGCACTGTGAAGGTAATCTATTAGAAAATATGCTTTTACTACCACATAACATTTAATATTCTATGCTGGATTATATAAAAGAATAAAAGGATTGGCAAAATATGTGTCAATGATTTATTTCCCATATGTATCATTATTGCAATAACAAGCCTTTATAAAATAAAGTTACAAAGGTCAATATCAAATTGATGGAAAAAATTCATTAGAAATAAATATTCAGGAATTGATTAGGATAAATTAAGAAAAATGTATTAAATATAAGCATTTACCAGAAATTAACATAAATCAGTGAGAATATTGTAAAAAGTATATAATTCATTAACTAAATATCATTCATGAAATTAAGAGTTGAAATGAAATTTAATTGGAAACGGAAATGTAACAAATTATTTTGTTATTGTTATATTAAATCAATAATAAAAAGGAAATCTTGAAAATTTTGACTAAACTTAAATAATAAATTATATGACATGGATGTAGATTCAGTCCAAAAATTGAAATTAATGGTCGAGGAAATGGATAATAAAAGAATGATGATGATGATATAAAGTCCATGTGGAGAAGTAAATATGATATATTTTATGAAATTGATTATATTATGTTATTAAAAAAATTGTATATTTGTTTGAGATTAGATTGAATTATCAAAACTACAATGGAGATTGGGTTCAAATTGATAGGACCTAAAATATGAATAATTAAATAACTACTTATAGTCATAGTAAAACATAAGTAAGTCAAACAATCATGTGAATTCCATAATGAAAATCAGTATAGTTTGATACTTTGAAGTGATGACCATTTCAATATTGTAAACAGTAAGCAATCATCTGAACAAGGTCAATTTGCTTAATATTTATGATCTATGTTTGAGTTTAAATTTTCTCATCCATTTATATCATAATGTTATACAGGTTTATTGTTATTTAAATAGAAGCGTCAATGTAATTTACATAAGTCAAGTTTCTTTTTATGATGGCTCATCATAGCTTAAATTAGATAAATCTGAGGTACCTGAAATAAATTATACTTAAAACTACTGCTTAAGTTGTACTTTACATGAACAGCATTTGAGGAAATACTCATTGAATTGTTTTTAATTCATAACTTATGGTGAATTTTATTCTACAGTTAAGTAGATTGAAGCCTTTCCATTAAAGTATGAATATTTGCTATCTTAATATAAACTGAACACTGAGTATATATATATATGGGAGATGATAATCTAGACCAACTGATGAGCGCTGATTTAGCACAAAATACGACTAATGGTGATTATTTATCTTTTCTACATGTGTGTGGTCATGTGTATCAGTAGTATGAGATAGTGTGGATAGTTGAAGGGTATTTGAAAATTTGTGTTCAAATTCCTTATATGAAGAATGCCTGTATTTCAAATCTTATATATCTATCATTTATTTTCTTTAGCCCTTGAAAAATGCAAATTCAAGAGTTCATTGTTCATGAATTTATTTATATATGAATTTCTGTTCAATACAATAAAAAAGTGTTTATATCTCTATCAGACCTGATGAGACTCGGTTGTAGTCAAAACACTTAATGTGAGAGATCAGTCTAATTATTTTAATATTAGATAGCGATTGTGATATTAATGGAGTCTGCATTATAGAACTCTAAAATTCTTATGTTATTTATCGTAAATGTTTTCAGCGTATCTATTATATACAATAAATGTTAGTACAGACGTATGTATATATAAAACATATATGGTTCTGGATATAAATATATAAATGCACAATATTTAAATTATATCTAAAAGGCTCTTTTAAAACTATGATAAATTAAAACATTCACAAATTAATATATAAAAGAAATCAAATGTAATTGTGATTTTAATTACTCAATAATATCTAAAATAAATTTGCACACATGATCTTCTATTTATTTCCTTCGATAATAAAGTTTGAATTAATTAGTATATTTAGAACATTTTATACAACAAATTTTATTGTTCAAGTGAAATCTCGTTTTCTTATTAATTCACAAAGTAGTCGTAAACGTCAGCGTAGTGGTGTTAATTAAAGGGATAATCATTCGGTAACATAATTAAATAATGAGATCTCATTCTTAAGAAGGTTCATGCATATATAATATTTAGTATTTTTGTGTATTTAACAAAAACCTGGCATTCGGTTTTTAATTACAGGTTTAAAACCTTTGAAAAAAAAATCCAATGAAGATTAAATATTAAAACCTTGGAGGTAATTAATTTTACTTTAAAGAAATGTAATCAAGTATATTAGGTCATAACATAGCTGGGTTTTATGTTTTATAAAATAAAAGGAACTTAAAAAAAAATGAGGCTATTAATATATCTTTTTTAAAAGTATGTGTATGTATAATAATACATTTGATGTAACTACAGTAACCAAAGCATTACTATAATACACTTCATCAGCATTAGTGAGACTTGGTTACTGTGTAGCATCTCATTTTAATCTGTATCATAAACGTTTATTAGCTCTGGCATTTGAAGGTCATCATAATATACTAAAGTTTTCATTCATGGTCAAGTTTTAGAGTTTATCTATGTTTGTAATTACTTATTATTACAATTATAGCACTGATATTTTAGTTAATGTCATGTTTCAAGTTAGCGTTGATGGACGAGTGGTCAGCACAGCTGCCTTACAAGCAGTTATCCTGGGTTTGCGGATTCGCTTCCCGGCCGATGCTTTGACACATAAAAAAAAAAAAGTTAGATTAACAAATTTCACAATCATTCTATTTATATACGAACTATGTACAATGCCACCATTGGTTGATGTTTCCTCATCTTGCACATAAATCTACATACAAAATATATCAACTTTCCAAAGGAGCTAGTCTTCTCTTTATAACAGCTCCATAAAGATATTGTTTCGTCATAACAGATATTTTTAATGGGTTTAACTTTTCATATTAAATAATTTTTTTTTAGAGTTAACTACCAAGTTCATTATTTTAATAATAATTATATTCTGGATTCTAATGTAACTTAGCAATGTTGCTAGCACAGTACACATACTATTTTAAATTTGACATACATGTAAATGTGAGTGTGTTCATGAGTTTGGAATATATTGTTTTGGAAATAAATTTTCTTTCAATGTTTACAAATTGTCACATTATTAGTGTAATTTCTTGATTGTATCTTTAAGTTTTCTTAATTCTCATAATCACTCATGTCAGATCATCATCTTAATGATATTATCCATTTTGCATAATACAATTGAAAGATATGAGAGTTAAATACTTTATAGATATAATTAATTTAATAAAATCACTAAGAAGTAGAAATGCTGGGTCATTAAACAACTTTCAGTGAATATAACCAAATGTAACAACCCATATAAAATAACTTATTATATCTTTATGGGCACATATAGCAGAGCTATATAATCTGCATGAGGCAAAATATAAACCATTTTATCGTTAGTGCAATATTCATAACTTCATTAATACGAATATCTAAACAGAGCTAATAGTACAGGCTACATTAACTATCCATGAAAAACAACTAGAAATAAATCACAGGTAATTTCTTTTCTTAACTCATAAAATGGGACATAAAATAGGACATTCTTAACAAGAAATATATGAATGACAACCGATAATTATTGGCTACATTATAGTGAATATTATTCCCTAACATAAACACATGTACAATTGTGCATTTAATTCTAAATAATTATATTAGTATTCAACTGTAATTATTTCAAACTGTATACAATTTCATCAATAAAGTATTAATTACTTTTTTTTTACAGGCACTAAAATAAGTTATTATTCAATATTTTCTTTCTTTTCATTCTATTGTAAATAAGTCAGAATTATAAACAGTTTCAAATATTTTCAATATTTATATAACTTTTCAAAATTAATAATTCATAACATTTTTATCTCATCTCTAAATAATAGAATAATTCATTTTCAAAGGCATATACTTAATTTATCAAAATCTGCATTATAGGTGTATACATAACATATTCACACACTAATGTCAAACGAGTTTCATTTTAGTAATTAAGAAATATATTTAATTTAATTTTAATTTTAACTAATTTTTAATGTAAATATTTAGAATGTTAATACTTTTATCATTTTTTGTATTACTTGTTATTTATAAAATTCTTTGCTTTTCTTTAAAATAAGATAAAACTCATTTATATTTCCTTTTACTTTATATGCAAATATTCATCATCATCATTCTGAACCTTATCAATCCATTGTAAGATTAGGATCTCTTTAAGATCAATCCATTTTTTTAATCTCTAGCCTCTTGTCTCCATATCACCTCAGCATATTTTCTTATTTCATCCATCCATTTCACATATGGTCTCTTTCTAGGTCTCGTTAATCACTTATACTCCAGTCGATTTCAACTGTCCGTCTATGATCCTTTCTCCTAGATTCCTCTTTTGCCTCTTAATTCTTTCAATGATGTCAATAACACCTGTTTGTTATCTCATTCATGTATTCCATTTTCAATCTCTCCTGGTTACTCCTAACATGCATCTCTCCACACTTCTTTAAGTGGGTTGACATTTCTGTATTATTCTTCTCTTAAGTGTCCAAGTCTCAGATCCATAAGTAAAAACTAGTAAAGCACATTTATTAAAAACCTTCATATTTTCTTTCAAATATTAATTTACTTCTACCAAAAGCACTCCAATCAAGTTTAATTCTATGATTAATTTCATCCATTATGTTTTCATCGGTAGTAATAATCTGAAGTAATTGTGGTTGTTAATTTTTCCTAACTCTTCATTATCATTCTTTTTTTTTTTTTTTAGAAAATACATTGAACATTACTTTAATCTTTTTAATATTTACCTTTACTTCTTTCTTAAAATTTTATCTTTATCTGTAGCTCTGAAGCATTCTTTGCAGAAATAATTATAACATCTGCAAAATCTAGATAACTTAAATAATCTCCATTTACTTTTATTCATTTAGCTTTCCATTTTAATCCAAAAAATACTCCTTGAAAAAGTACTATAAAATGTTTTGGAGATAGTCTTTTCAATGTTAATCTCCCTAATATCATTATGTGATGTAATTCTTACTGTTGCATTTTTATAAATATTTTGTAGAATATGATATCTTAGGATCTATACTTTGATGAGCCAATTCTTAAATCACTAAAGAAATGCTTATAGAACCAAATGCCTTTTCATAATTTACAAATCAGAAACATAATAGCAAATCATATTTATTGGTCCTTTCTATAACTTCTCTCAATACTTGAATAATAATCACCATACTAAAAGCACTTCTAAATCCATCTTAATCTTTTCATTATTTAAAAATCCAGAGTTCATTAAGAGATGAATTGTAATTATTTTATAGAAGTGATAAAAGGCTGATATGTCTGTAATTTTTAATATCTTCTCTATCACATTTTTTGAATATTAATATCAATGCTGAATTCTTCCTATCTTCTGGTACATCTTTATTATTTAGACATTTGGTATATAACTTTGCCAACAATTTTTGTATTTCTTTACGTGATTTTTTTAATGATATTGATTATAATTCCATTATTACCTGGAGTTTTCCTTTTTTATAGATGTAATTGCATGTCTCATTTCTTCATTTATAATCCTTGGCAATTCAGAAGATATAGTAGTTGTATGAGATGCTTTTCCTTGTTCTTTATTGCACCCTTGATACAAATTTTCTACACATTTCATGATGTCTTCTCTTTTCTTTTTTTATAATAGTTTCATCTTTTTTTCTTATTACTGAAATAAGTTTCCTACCAATAGATTTTTATACCCTTCTATAGTTTTACTTGCTAATTTACAATTATATTTTCTTATATTGTTATCAACTCCTTTTCATAGCATTTTACAAAACTTTAACTACTCAATCTTTTTTTAATGCATGATTTTAAATATTTTCATATTCCTTCTGTTCTTCATAAATTGCTTTATCTCAATAGAAATTTTACTGATCAATTGCTGCTTTTTTATACCAACTATCTTTGTTGCAGTTTTTAAAAGTGAATCCATTATCTACTATAATAAATTAAAAAATAACAGACACAGTTTTCTATTTTAAAAATAGCCCATTAATTTCAATATATGTACAACAAACCACACACAAACTTCTGCTTTATAAATCTTGATTTATTATAGTATGAACTGTTATAATATACAATAAATGTATATATCAATGTATTGACTACATTATTTTAGTCTCTATGAAGGAATAACTAAAAAATACATAAAAAACAATAAATACAAATATTCCACAAGACATATATTTTTATTTGTTATATAATTATGGAATATTTGTATATATTGTTTTTTATGCATTTTTTAGTTGTTCCTTGATAAAGACTATAAAATAATATAGTCAAAATGTTGGAGTATATTATTGTAAATTCTAATAGTTCATATTATAATAAATCAAGATTTATAAAGAATAAGTTTGTGTATGGTTTGTTGTGTGTATGTATATATATATTGAAGCAGTCAATCTTAGCTTAAGATTGAGCTTCATGTTTCCACCTACTAACCTGTGTTTAAATCCCTATTTCCCATCCCGCTCCTTTTGCCGTGTATATATATTTTATGTATATATTTGAGATGCACGCCTAAATTATAAAATTTGGTGTTTCAATAACATGTTTTAAAATTATTATTAATTCTTTTTTATCAATTATTAATTCTTTTTTATAAATTATTAGTTCTTTTTTTATTAAAGTATCAGAGGTGCGACTCAAATATATATATATAGAAGCAAAACTTACTAACAAAATATTGATGTTTTTAAATATTTATTATATGTCATTTTTAGCTTTTTTTTTTTAAATTGCTTGTTTTTCTATTAAACTGTATATTTTTTATAAAATCCAATATGGAAGATGTGACTGTTATTGTCCAAAAATAATTAAGGGTTGGAAGCACTATTGTTTTAATCTGGGGTAGGTATTTTTAATTAAAGTTTTACTTAAAAGGGGATTAAGATTAGAGATACTTTTGTTAAAAAAACATGCTGTCAAATCTATTCTAATCTGGAAATAGATTTGAATTTATTTTTGGACGTTATCTTACAATTGCATCTTCAAAAACAACTGATAAAAGAAAAAGTATAAAATGACTGAATTTGGAATCACAGAAGAGATTAACTACTATTAAGAACAGATTAGATTAGCTACTTTTAGAGAGAGGTATTATAAACATATTACACATCGCTTGAAACTTAAATAATGTAGCAGTAAATCCATCACTTCTCGACCCTTTTGGGGTCATCATCTTTCGCGGCCGTACCATCCTGCTGCCCAAGAGTGCTAATAGAAGCTTGCTGCCACAGGAAAACTTGCAATATTTTAAATTGAACTCTTAAAACTGCAAGGTAATTTTTCAAGCCGTCACCTCAAACTAAATCTAGCCTAAATATATTCTTTAACTTTGTTTATATATATATATATATATATATATATATATATATATATATATATATATATATATATATATATATATATATATATATAAATCTGTGAATGTAATTTTGCTCTCAAATGATTTCTTTATATCTAATCCTATCTCATATGCTTTTAACTTTCTTTAACTTGGTGTGGTCATTTATTTATATGTATTTATTATTTGATTTATATATCTGCTTGCTTATTATTAAAATGTCAATCTCACAACCTGGCAAGCTTAATTTCTAAAATCTTTTCTGTCATTTTTTTAAACTAAACCTTCATGCAAAGGTTATTAACGTCCCCTTAAAATATATATGTAATGCATTATAAGATAATACGTTCACCAGATTGTTTTATGAATCAACATTTGAGGTTCATTTTTAATATAAAAATTGATTTGTTTAACTCTGAAAATCCAGAACTCAAGCTAATTAATGCTCTGAAACATTTATTTTATAATTATTTATTAAATTCTGAAAGGGTGACTTATAATTTGTTTTCTATATAACTGCTAATCTTGCTTCATTTTTCATACTCTTAAAATATCAAATATAGTATTTAAATATTCCAGTTATTATAAAAATCATAAAGGTGCGATTGATTTATTTAAAAATAGCAGAAAAGGGATGGGGGTAAATTTTAATGTTTCTTTTACTAGATAAAAATCTTAACATATATTTTATTAAATGAAATATTCTCTCTCTATATATATATTATAATTGCATGGCGTATTATAATATTCAAACAAGGGTCATTTATTTTAAAGCAGTAAAATTTATTCAATGTTGTTAAAGACATTTATCATTCGTACTGCATTCCTGACATATAGCCGGTCTTCGTGATTATATATATGTGCTTCTTAATCTGGGGGTTATGACAAGTTCGAACCCATAGATTTCTTCCATTCCATAGATAGTTGAGCTATCTGGAACCACATTTATTCCATATAAAATGCCTCTGGAAGTGATCCCCTAAGTCTGGCACATGCTATGCCTATCCATTTCTTCGTATAAAAAGGCCTCTGGCGATGACTCCCTAAGTTTGGCACATGCTATGCCCATCCATTTCGTTTTTCATCCAGAAGCATGACCTTTTCCTCTTGGTTATTTTTAGGCTATTATGTCAGCACCGCAAACTTCTTCATATTATTATTATTTCTTTTGCTTCATGGCCCGGTTTTAATGCTCTAATATTAAAATTAAGCTTTGCTTAAAATATATATAAATGCCAACTACTTCTATTTTATTAATTAAATTTATTTCAGTCTTATACAGTCCCACCATCATGATTTATATATTCATTTAAGAGTATATATATGCCTTGGGGAAAATAAAGTGTTCGTCTTACTATTATTAAAATAATTTGTCATTAAATATTTTGTCATAGGTTTAAATATAATCAAATGTTTTCAAATGTATTTTATGTATTTTCACAACCATAATGGCAGGAAAATAGTTTGTATTTATATCTGTAATGAATCTCAGAACACTCCCCTAATATATGTTAGTCACCACGTTTCTGAACCATAAATCAAAGCGTTAATAGCAATTTTGTGTAACTTCTTTCTAATATTCGATTGGCATTTTAATATTGGACCCACCAAAAATGTGTGTTTCTTTGCAATATATTATTTAGCTAATAAAGAGCATATGAGAAATAATAGTGTGAATGATACTATGTAATTATCTACCACTTGCTCATTCATGCACATATTAATGTACTTATTTTATAAATGTATAATAATTTGTCAGTATATTAAAATATATTATTGTCTAACTTATTTGAATAGTTCGAATTCCTTTTTCCTCCACTTCCACATATTACAGTCATGCTTATATATCTTTTAGTTTAGTCATAGTAATAGATGTCTCATTGTCTTCTCAGCTTTGCTAGTTGGGTGGATTAAGATTAATTTTCAAAGCCATCATTGTTATGTTATTCATTAGGTGTTAGATCTGGGGCTTAGAAAGTGGGTTCGAATCCAGGCTGGTCCCTGACCTAAATCTTGGGCTTGACTGGGTTTGAAGTACATTTTGTGAGTTCCAGCTCATGTTAGATAGATAAACAGGTTTTGACCGGCACAATATATATATATTGTACCGGGTCAAACCGCTGAAACCACCTACTTATACGTATATAAGTTTTGGCCGGTTTCAAACTCCTTCATAATACATTTATCATCTTATAAAGGTTACGTGAATGAACTGGCACATTTGAGCAAAATGGGAGATCTTATTGATAGCTTTAACTATCAACAATGGCTCATCTTGGCTGCTAGATTCAAACTCCTACTATCCAAACACTTTATTTGTTTCGGAGTAAACTCCAGGCGCCAGCTATCTATTCAAAAGAATAAACAACATCTTTGGTCAGTAGGCTCATAATCCAGCGCTTGAAACCATCCCATAAACTAGCCCAGTCTAATTTTAATCAGTAATAAATTATACAAAATTGGTGGTGGAAAAAATTAATAAAAGGTTGTTAAAAAGAATTGACCGACAAATAAAGTTTAAGTTTTAAAGACAATTTATTAACTAACATTAAATCATTTTAAACATTCTATAAATTTAATATAATACACACACATTTTAAATTAACATTTCTAGACTAGTTTAAATATTCTTGTAGATTTTAATACTAGAACACTGGCATTTATCTGATTTAACTAATAACACTGATATAATGATCACGCACATATTAACTCATAATAATAAAGCATTAATAGCATTTGAAACTTAAACACACATATCAATAGTTCATTTTATGTATGATAAGAGTTCATATAATTTGAATCTTGAATATTTACGAATTACAGTGGTGGCTACTATGTATAAATGATAATAAATAAATGTTTACCTAGGATTTTTGGGAACGTGGATATTGCTTGTTGTTGGCTGCTTCTGCTGCTTCTGATGGATTATATCTAACCGGTTAGATTTGGATGTTTCTTGAAGAGATTTTATGCGAAACCATTTGCTTTATTCTTGAAGACAGTTGAACGTTTGACGGAGGATTTCTGAGTTGTTATGCAGACATTATTTCTCAGGCAAGTTTTGATGATCTTGTTGGACTAAAAAGGCTGGAGCATGAGCATATATTTCCAAAAGCTGCTCAACAATGCATGTTTGTTTCTGGATTCATAATAGAAATGCACTGTTATCTCAACCTGAAACAAGACTGTCACTGCAAACTAGATTGAAACAAACTCTTAACTGATTGTCCGATAAAATATTCCGTATTTATACCGACGAAGTGTTTTCCTTTTGATATCCTCCGGCAAATATCCGTTGTCGAAATTCTTTAGCAATTAATCCTAAGACAACGTGTTTTTTGATTGATTGTTTAATTAGTAGTAGCTATTTCAAAACATGTTGTTTTTATATCTTTAATTAGTAGCACAACGATGTGGTTTTTTTTTAAATACATTTTTCATTTATTTATAACATTTAATACTGATACATTTTTTTTACATTCGCACGCACATATATAATTTTACTCTACACATCAAAACTAGTTTTAAGATTATTTTTTTTCTTTAATTTAAATGAAGAAATTTATATATTTTTTTAAAGCTTTTAAATTGTATTTCACTAATAATAATAAACTCTTTACTTCCTTTTTATAAAACCTTCAGTTTAACTTTAAGAAAACCCCCTTCCCACTTTAAATCAATGATTTTTCAACTTTTATTTCAAACTCTTTTGCGAAAGATTTTTTTGTTTTAATTATTTTTTTACAACAAAATTATTTTATATACATGTGCCAATTTGGCCTTGGCACATTACACCCCCCTCCGTTTTAGAGTAAAATGTGTCATTTTTGACCATTTTATCTCTTGCAATTTTAATTCTTGACTCTAAAGATTTACTAATTTATTATTTTAGATAATTCCTACACATGTGTATACATGCAGCATAATTCTACACCTACTCATATTCTAGATATCGAGTTATTACTGGACTTGCTTACAGGGAATCTATAATAAATAAATCCCTTTTTGCATGCATCATAAGGTGCAGCAGTGCCAAGAAAAACACCTAAAAGGATATCTGGATAAATACATTTAAGATACACATCATGCGGTATCGTATTTACCGAATATTACCAGTGTATGTGCGCATATATACACATGTATGCTTACACACTCTTAATAGACCTTAGATTGACTTTATATTTTTATTACTAATCTTTCAACATTATTTTAAAATTCATATGAACATTTTAAATATTAGTTTTATGATACTATTTTTAAACCATCATGGACATCAGTTTACATATCTATATTACGGAATCATATTTTAAATCATTTACTTAACTTCTTTATTAACGTGCATGCATTCAGAAAACTATTTTATTTTATTGCTCTTCATTAGTATACAGACATTTGATTTGACTTAATTACTTTAAACCATTTATTTATTTCCTTTTATTAACTTACGTATATTCAAACTATTTTATTTTAACGTGCGTGTACTCAGAAAGAAAAAAAAACTGTTTTTCTCGAGTGCATTTTTAGTTTTACTTTCATCATTAGGTAATAAATGTAATGTTAAGAGAAGTAGGCAGCAAAGTATAAGGCAATTCAAACACACAGATAGATTTTGTGCTGATTTAAACCAACTTTTAATTTCTTGCGGAAATCGTGACTACAGCATGGGCATTTTTGTGCACAACAGATCATGAACAGGGACTTTAAGATTGTGAATGGCAGGACTATCTCTACTGCACATTTGACCTACTAAAATATTTATTTTATTTGGTTAGTGGGAATTTTTCCTCCATATTTATTAACTTTTATATGCCAGGACTTTTCTACTGGCACATCATCATCAGTATTATTTATTTTTCGCACTACCCATCTGTAGAACAAAGTCACCATAAGAAAAGGCTTAATCCAACAAAAGTCAGGCCTGGAATTTATCTCCTTGCCCAAATACTTGCACACACCTCAATCCTAATTTAATACACTTTTTTTTAAAACTTTATTTGATAATGTTTTATTTCCATTAATACGTTCATTATACACTTATTTATTTCATTTTTATTTTTAAAGTGTTATTTTTACTCTTTTTTTTTAAAAAAAAACATTTTCATTTTGCTTGTCTATTTTGATTTTACACATTCGTTTTGTTTGCGTCACGCTCTGCTATGTTCTAGACTTATGAGCTGGGATATCAATATAATCAATAAGACATAATCGAGGGTTTTGACATAAATTGTTTTATAGATGCTTTGACATTTTAAAAACACTAAGATTGTTATTTTATTTTACTAAGACTAACTTTAATTATTTTTCATTATTCAAGCTAACTTTGATACTCATTTTTACATTTTGTTTAAAAAGAAAAACTATAGGTTACTTTTGTTTCATTAAACTTTGTTAAACATTTTCCGTTATTCCAAGTCCATGGTCGTTAATAACTAAGTCAAACTGGCGAATCCGTCAGAATACATATTTTTAATTTTTGTCTGGCGGTTCTTTCTTTCTACTAACTCACTAATATAAATTATACTCCATATTCTCACATCTCTCTTTCGATTAAAATTTATTTTATCTCTTTCTCTTTCTGTTTTATTTTCTGCCTTGTAAATTAGAAAACCTTTAAGCTTCACAGACCTCCGTATTTTTCCTAATCGTGAATATTTTTTTCTATTCTTTCTCTTCATTTTAAATCTCCATCTAAATTGAATACGAACGTTTACTTTCACCTTTTAATTTTTATTTTCTATCTTGATTATTTTTATTTCCAAACTACTATGCTTAACACTATCTTCTGGTTTTTGATCTACATAGGTTTCTACTTTCTCTGTAGCAATGCTATCTGATTCTAATTTAATTTCTATTTCCAAACTACTATATTTATAATTATCTGACTCTACTATCTCTCATGACCTCGACTTCCTTATTTTCTTTGACAAAATCTACTTCTACAATCTCTTGATTTTTCTTTATCTTTCCTCTAATTTCTTTTTTTATTTTATTTTGGCCCATTTCATTCTGGTCCTTTAACTTTTCAAGCCTTTCAGCTTGCCCTTCCAATTTACTCTTCATTTTATTATTTTGGTTTTTAAGCTCTTCAGCTATTTTTTTATATTCTTCGGCTGTTTGTTTTTGTTTTTCAAACATGCAAGTTAATAAAGCTATGACTTCCTTATTTCCTTCTTTTTGCTCAACCACTTTTTTGTTTTTATCTTTTTGTTCCTCACTAAAAGCATTCTCTACTTCTTTCACTTGAGTTTCTAATTTTTTCTTCACTGGGGACCTTTTCTATTTCACTAGTTTCGGTTTTATTTTATTCCTCACTGGGAACATTGTCTGTTTTTTTACCTTGAGTCTCCATTTTAGGTTTATTTCTTGTCATATTTATAATTTTAAACTTTACTTTTTTATATTATTTTTTTTTAATATTATATTTTATTCATGCTCATAAGTTTACTAATTTCTATTTTATTTATTTCTTTCTAAACTGGAAATACACGCTGACTTCGCCCCTCCTTTGTCCATTTTTCTCCAACTGATCTTAATGCTTTAACTTCGCCCAAACATTCTCCTGTTTCTAATTTAACATAATGATTTATTTTAACCAATGTAAATAGCACAAATATCTCTTCATTTAAAGAAAACAAAGTTTTCAGTCAATTCTTTTTTTTTTTTAAAAAAAAAAAAAATTAAAACGCTTTAACATACGTAATTTAGCTTTTGTATAGAAAAACTTTTTTTAAACAAGAAACAAAGCATTTATTTACTATTGTTTCTTAGGTCCAGCCCCAAAGTTGGGAAAAGCCATTTATGTACCGGGTCAAACCGCTGAAACCACCTACTTACACATATATAAGTTTTGGCCAGTTTCAAACTCCTTCATAATACATTTATAATCCTATAAAAGTTACGTGAACGAACCGGCATGTTCGAGCAAAATAGGAGATCTTATTGATAGCTTCAACTATCAACAATGGCCCATCTCAGCTGCTAGATTCAAACCCCTACTATCCAAACACTTTATTTGTTTAGGAATAAACTCCAGGCGCCAGCTATCTATTCAAAAAAATAAACAATGCCTTTGGTCAGTAGGCTCATAATCCAGTGCTTGAAACCATCCCATAAACTAGCCCAGTCTAATTTTAATCAGTAATAAATTATACAAAATTGGTGGTGGAAAGAATTAATAAAAGGTTGGTAAAAAGAATTGACCGACAAATAAAGTTTAAGTTTTAAAGACAATTTATTAACTAACATTAAATCATTTTAAACATTCTATAAATTTAATATAATACACACACATTTTAAATTAACATTTCTAGACTAGTTTAAATATTCTTGTAGATTTTAATAATAGAACGCTGGTATTTATTTGATTTAACTAATAACATTAATATAATGATCACGCACATATTAACTCATAATAATAAAGCATTAATAGCATTTGAAACTTAAACACACATATCAATAGTTCATTTTATGTATGATAAGAGTTCATATAATTTGAATCTTGAATATTTACGAATTACAGCGGTGGCTACTACGTATAAATGATAATAAATAAATGTTTACCTAGGATTTTTGGGAACGTGGATATTGCTTGTTGTTGGCTGCTTCTGCTGCTTCTGATGGATTATATCTAACCGGTTAGATTTGGATGTTTCTTGAAGAGATTTTATGCGAAACCATTTGCTTTATTCTTGAAGACAGTTGAATGTTTGACGGAGGATTTCTGAGTTGTTATGCAGACATTATTTCTCAGGCAAGTTTTGATGATCTTGTTGGACTAAAAAGGCTGGAGCACGAGCATATATTTCCAAAAGCTGCTCAACAATGCATGTTTGTTTCTGGATTCATAATAGAAATGCACTGTTATCTCAACCTGGAACAAGACTGTCACTGCAAACTAGATTGAAACAAACTCTTAACTGATTGTTCGATAAAATATTTCGTATTTATACCGATGAAGTGTTTTCCTTGCTATTTCAAAACGTGTTGTTTTCATATCTTTAATTAGTAGCGCACCGCTGTGTGTTTTTTTTTTAAATACATTTTTTATTTATTTATAATATTTAATACTGGTACATTTTTTTTACATTCGCACACACATATATAATTTTACTCTACACATCAAAACTAGTTTTAAGATTATTTTTCTTCTTTAATTCAAATGAAGAGATTTATATATATATTTTTTAAAGCTTTTAAATTGTATTTCACTAATAATAACAAACTCTTTACTTCCTTTTTATAAAACCTTCAGTTTAACTTTAAGAAAACCCCCTTCCCACTTTAAATCAATGATTTTTCAACTTTTATTTCAAACTCTTTTGCGAAAGATTTTTTTGTTTTAATAATTTTTTTATGACAAATTTATTTGATATACATGTGCCAATTTGGCCTTGGCACAATATATATATATATATATGAACCATATTTAAAATATGTTTTCAAATGTTTCTGTGAAAATTAGGAATATCAATTGTGAATATTGTTTTTTCTTATAATTTTGTCTCTTTAGTTTTGCATTAACACACATCTAACAAATTGAAGATCATTTCTGTCTTGAATTTATTCAAAACGTTATAATCTTGAAATGCATATTTTCTGTTAGTCAAAATATAATCCAATTTTGCTATATATACATTTGGATGCTACCATGTTCATTTCCATTTAACATTTTTCTCAAGAAATAATTCATAATATGAAGTTTTTTTTTTCTGCAAACTCCACAAATCTATGTCCACTCCCATTTCTATCACCATAACAAAATTTATCCACATCACTTTTATGTTTTAATTTAGAATTAAAGTTTTTCATGGCAATTTAAAAATGTTATTTGATCTGTCAAAAGCCTCCCCTTCTTTTTCATTACTGTGAGAACTTGTCAGGGCAGAAATTGAATTATGTGTATTTGGTATCTAGCATTAAGCTGAATAACTAATGTTGCCACTCTGTATGATAAATCATCAATCTCCACAAAGTTGTCCTTTCACTCTTTATTTACTATAAATCCTATCACACTTCTACTTCTGATGTTTGTTTCTTTATAATAAAGTATATGCACACTTTTTAAATCAATGGTGTCTCCCCTGTTTCTTTTAATTTCACAAAGACCAATAACATCCCATTTAATATTAGACAAATTTTCTTTTGATTCTTGCAATATTTTTTTTTACGAGAGTGATTTTCAGTGAAAAGTACCTAAATTAAAAGTTAAAATTAAATGGAAGTCTTGGTCACAATCAGGAGATTCTTAGCCCCCTCCATCTTTAGCAATTTACCACTACCTTGATTGGCAATTTATAATCACCTGGGAAGAAGGGAATGCAAATAATACCATAATATATTTAAAAGTATTAACATGGAACATATAAAATAAAACATTGTTTCAAAATAAATTTATATGAATACATTTTAAATCTTTTAGCATGACTGATTTTTTTTTCAACTGCAATTAATTTATTGTGTAATACTATTAGTTGCAGAATCACTTTTCCTCTGTGTAAAACATCCCTTGAATTTGGAAATGAATTTAGTCTATAGCAAAAGAAAATGTAACAGAAAGCTGTTATAAATAAATATAACATTGCATTAAATTTTTTTTTGTTTTTTCTTTAACAAAATAATATAATAGGAGTGTTATAAAGCAAACTATATGTGTAATATACCATTAAAACATAATAATTTGCAGTTTTGCTATTTATCCTTTTGGTTACATGCATAGATCTTTTAGTGACCTTTAAATACTCATATAAATCATCTATTAATTCCAAAGTATTTGAAATATTGTTGACAATTGAATATTTTTGCACAAGATACCATATACTAGAATAGTTGCAGTTTAATGAATTTTTGCTTAGTTTGAAAATGATAAATAGTAGATAAGCATAGAAGGCAATGATCAGGATACTAGTTTAGAGCTGAAGTAGATAGTCTGAGAAAGAGAGATCCTTGAGGTTTTTAACTTATTTGCTCATAGGATCTTTTTATTTATTATATACTTTAGTTAAAATTAAGGTTTGTCTGGTGCTTCACAGTGGCTGGAAAATTAATTTTTTTCCAATAGCTATTTCTATTGTACAGAAATTCTGGGAAAATAACCTAATATATTTGAACATAGTCAAACTAACTCCTGGAATAGTCAAGCATTGGTGGTCGAGTGATCAGCACAACTGCCTTACAAGCAGTTGTCCCCGGTTCGCTGGTTCGCATCCCGGCCAATGCTTTGACACATTGGAAAAAAATCTCCTAGAATCAGGATGAATACTTAACAAAAATTTTTTTAGTTTTTATATAACTTCTTCAAGAACTTCTTCAAAAAGTAAAGTGCATGAATGATTTAGTATTATATGATATTTTATATAACTTCACAAGACAATACATTTTTATTATTACTTAATATTTTTACCTTATGTGGAAATTATAAATAAGTATAGGTTGCTTATCATCTCAACATACTAATTAGTCTTAAATCCAATTAATTAATTATCTTGTTTTTTAAAAAAAACAAATTTAATTAAAGCAAATGTGATAATGATTTAAAATAAATGAATAATCCTTATTCAATCTATCAAAAAAATTATTCGAATGTTTTTATAACTGAATTTAAACTATTCTATTAGTGATTTTGTTTTTAAATTTTAAACTATCAGAAACATTCAAACATGGACACACAAATATTTAGCATGTCCGTGTATGTATATGTGTTAATAAATTGAGCCTTAAATTATTAACATTATTAAATTATTAAATTATTAATATTGTAGTTATGCCCAAATAAGCTATGTTCAAGATCTCTCTTTTTGTCAAACTTTATATTTTTCTATACTCTTTCCTCTGCCTGATTTTGGCAATAAATTAAAATTGCCAATGAAGAACCCATTTTAACATATACATAGCATTAAACACAATCACCTTCAATAGTAAATGCTATTGCAATAAATAATATACACTTACCACCTCAATACATGACAATACTGTAACAAGAAAATGAAATCATTTTCTTATTGGTTCTCTTTATATATAAAAAAGATTGTCCTGAACACTTAAAACAGAGAGTGTGGAAACAATTATTTTGTTGTTCTTATATTGATCAAACAGATCGATTAGGTGATTTTGTTTAATATTATATATATATATATATGTAATAAATAAAGTTTGATATCTACAAAATGTATAGTCAAAAGTACTTCTAAAAGAATATAATTTATGTAAATTGTACTGTATTTTGATATATATATATATTGATTTGTGTGTATATATATATATTGTAATGGAAACGTATATGTAGCAGTCCCACGATTGGACTAGCCAAATGTAATGGAACCTATAATTCGGAGCCTCACTTGGATGCTCCAAATGTAATGGAACTTAAGGTAGCCCATGTTTGAGCAAGCCGAATGTAATGGATCGTACTTGCTACATTCCATTTAAATTGAAGAAAGACAAAACTATCCCGGTTATATAAATAATGTAATGGAAACTATATGGTAGCTCATAATTAAGCAAGTTAAATATAATGGAACGTATATGAAGTATTCCATTTATATTAAAGAATGAAGAAAAATAAACTTGTTCCAATTATATTTTAATAAATTATTTAAATTGCCCTTCCAGCTAGCTCTACATGAAACAAATCTAAAATCATACTAATCAATGAGATCTTTCATTATAATTTATCTTTTAGGTTGATGTGACTAACTAATCAAATATATATATCAAAAATAAAGGGACTTTTATTAAATTCAAATATACACATCTACTATATAAATTTATGTACCTCTAAATATGTGTATAAATAATAATATATGTAAGTGACCTACGAACCAAGTAATAAATGAAATAAGAAATTACCCCTTATTAAGTCGTAAATTCAATTAACTTACTAATAACTTTGATATTAAGAAAATAAGAATAATATAGTATCGATCTTTAAATAATTACAAAGGCATTATTTATAAAAATAAATAGCACATCTTTATTTTATGTTATCGTTTGACTTTAAATAATATTAATGTTTCAATATTAATATAAACAATAAATATATAAAGACATATTTCTGCCTAATAGTTATAATGTAAAGATAATAACTAATATATAGTACCTCAACTTATAAATTATATTTTCATATTTTAAAATTATTTAAATATTTATCTTAAACATCATCTGTTATACGTTTAATGTTATAATAGAATAAGACGCTTAAATTGATCATTCACAAACGTTACATTTTACAATGAAAAATAAAATAAACAAAAAAAAAAAAAATATATCAATCTCAAAAATATATATCCACACATCACTCATATATATATAAAATTATTAAATACCTTTTTAAAAGTTCACTTAGTTGATTGTCCTTTTAAGAATTAATTTAGTCCATGAGTTTTTTCATCTGTATATTTTATTATTTTATTTTTAGAATGCATTCTATTAAAAGAACGACGAAACGATTTCATTAAAGAAGATTATTAATTCTTGAATATATGCATATTTTATTAAAATGTTAAATCCAGTACCTCAATTACAATTACTTCCGGATTAGAATTAAATTGACGATAATACATTTAAGATAGCTATGCCAGCTTTTAATTCCAGACGCGATGAAATTTATACGTTGAAAATTTTAGTTGTTCCATTGAAAAATTGCTTTAGAATATATGAAAGCGATGATGATGATGCAGCCCTAGCTGCGATATATCCTTGTTACCCCGTCATAATTTATATGTTTATTACAAAATATATACGTTACTTCAGTATTTTAAAAAAAATGGTAAACTTTAAAGAAATAAAATGTAATAAAATTCTATCCTTCAGTTGTTTGTTCTATATCCCATTTTTAATAAGCAATAATCCTAATAATGGCTTCCTTATTATTGTCGCGTGGTTTCATGCCAGCAGATGCTATTTTAAAACTCATGTTATATATATATGTTCTCTTTTACAACAATTAACATCAAAATAAAAATAAAATATCAAGTATACATATAAAAAGTATCAAATCGAAAATTTAACATCTTTTAAAATATACATAAATAATTATTTATTGCATTTAATAATCATTATAAATAAAATAATTTTTTTTTTTATAATCAACAATTTATATGTCCTTATTTATTTCAATAATTAAATATTTATAATGATGTACTATCAATATATATAAATAAAATCATAACTTCAAATAATAACTATATTTAATAAACATAAAAGAAAAATTTAAATATTTCATATGTAAACTTCAACTTAAAGAGATTTTTTTTTTAATAACAAATAACAAATTTTTAAAATATAAATATTGACCTATTGATATTTACAATACCCTCAAATCCACCGAAAAAAAAAAAGTCTTTGCAAATAACTAATTAATTATGAAATATCGAAAAAAACTTCTCAAATTTGTAATCTTTCTAAGGACTAACATGGTTTAAAGAATATTATTTTTCTTATTAATAACCACATTCATTTATTTATATCTATCTCTCAGATCATCTAGATATTTGTCCAAATTTTTTTTTAAAAAATATATAATAATCAAAAGTGCCTTTTCAATTCTTCCTGTAAAGAATTTCCAGTATGTTAAACTTTGTGAAAAAGTTTGCCCTAATTTACAAGATTTTCATATAGCATTTTGGTATAACTCAATTGCTTTTGAATAATTTTGAGATAAGTATCTAAAGATTTTGCTATGAACTCCTTAGATTCTACATCTATATAACATAACTCTTAACTTTATCAATAATAGTTGCTATTTTATCAGATAATCTTACTTTTCCTTTGACTATCTTGATAAACATCATCGACTTGAGTAAGTCTTTATTTTACTTATTCTAGGTTCAATTAAAAACAATTCTCTGGATAATTTTGAATGGTATTCATTCAAATTTTCTAAATAATCCTTTAAAAATCGCAAATCAGTGTGATATAATTTCAACATTAAAGAACTCTTGAAAATCATTTTGTTTTACAACAATAACATTATTATATTAATTATTTTCAGTTTAACTTTAGGTTTACTTAAATTTCTTTCCTTAGTTATATTTTCTTGAAGAAAATCTTTATTATTTATCTTTCTATCTATAACTTTAAGTTTAACTTTAGCTTTTCCAATATCTTTCATAAAATTTATACTTCCTTTAAGATAATTTATTTTAAGCTTATCTCTACTCAGTTTAATGGATGATTTGAATATCCAGTCGCTAGAGTATTAACCTCAGTGTTAGTGGTATCATATGGATAACTCCCTGGTTGTAAATTAGTATCACAACTATATTCATGATTTCTATGGTAACCTCCATGATCCCGGTATGGATTTTGTCTTCTATTATTGTGATAATTTCTGGTAAACCTTTGTATGCGACCTGCAAATTGGTTTCTTGGTATATGATAATTTACGTTTGCTAAATTATAATTAGAGTTATCTCTTGTAGTTCCAGTTGATTTATTACAAATACCATCACTAGCTTCTAATATTCCCAAGATATCTGCTACTTCCTCAACGGTATGTCGATCTGCAGCCACCAATGTTTGTTCAATATGCCTTGGTAAATTTCTACGCAAAATCCGCACAATCTGAGTTTCTGATAATGGAAATGCATTTAAGGTTTTGAATTTGGCCACTTGATGTCTAAAAAATTGAGTATAACTCCCATCACGAGAAGTATATTTTTCGTGAGAAAGTCTATGGCGTATAAAATCCTGTTTATCCTCATTCCAGAAGTTATTCATTATTGCTTCACGATAATCACCATAAGTTTGAGGCCTTTCAAACAGAGATCTCCACCATTCTTTGGCTGATGCATATAAATGGTTACTAGCAATTGCCAACTTTTCTTTCTCTGACAGGATACTAAGTGTAAATAATTCTTCTAATGTATTTAGGTATTCCATAGGATTTTCATGATATTCACCTTTAAAAACTTTAACATTAATGAACCTTGCAGCATTATGATTCATATATGTATCACTAGATATTTGGTGTGGAAAATCAGAAGATCTTTTAGATTCCATTAAATTTGTTCCATTATTAACTTTATCTATACAACACTTACAATTTTCTTTATTTATCAATTCCTTAACAAATGTCTCATCCTTAAGATAATCTCTGTCTATAATATTATCTTTTATTTTATTTATATCTATCTTTACTTCATATTCTTTCCATTGTTTTTGCAAATTTGATATATATTCACTATTTTCTAACGTAATGATTTTTATTTGCTCAATTTTTACATCCATTTCTGCCACATCCTTTCGTACCTCTATTTCATAATTTTTACAGGTTTCAATTTCATTATTATTTATATATTCTGAAAGGGGTCTTAATTTTCCTTGAATTTGATCCAATTTAACATCTATTTCTTGTATACGATTAGAAGTAACTTCATTTACTACATTAATACGTTCATTTATATCTTGTAATTTATTAATATCAATCAACTGTTCCTCTTGCTGCAATCCCACAGCAATTTTAACTTCAGCAGAGATAGTTGTATATAGGTTTTTAAATGAAGATTCATTATCAATTTTCAATGTTTGGAACTTATCCCATAATACTTTATTATCATTAATAATCTTTTCCTTAAATTCCCCATGTTCTTTCTTAGATTCTTCTAATCTGGCCATAATTCCTTGATTTTCTTCCTTCATTTCATTATTTATTTCTTCAATTTTTGCTTTTAAAGAATTAGCTTCCACTATTGTCTCTTCTCTATATTTTTCCATCTTTTCATCAAATTTTACTTCTACTCTTCTAATACTATCATCTACCAGAACTTTTAATTCATTAGAATTGACTTTCATCTCAACTCTAAGTTCATCATATTTAGATTCTAGTTTCTGAGAAAGTTCATTAGAGTTGGTTTTCATCTCAGCTCTAAGTTCTTTTAATTCATTAGAGTTAGTTTTTATCTCAGCTCTAAGATCATCTTTTAATTCATTAGAGTTTATTTTCATCTCAGCTCTAAGTTTATCATATTTGGTATTTAATCTAGATTCAAATTTTTCCAAAAAATCTTTTAAGTCAAAATCACCATTAACTGGCATCTTATTACTATTGTTATCCATTATTATTAATAATACAATATTATATACTCATAAAATAAAATCTAAGATATATATATATATATTTATTTCTATATAGTAACTATCACAGATCAAGGGCTCACCATCTCCAATCATTATTCCAACAAGCAATTTTTTTAACTAAAAATACAAGCCTTTTTAATCTTATAACAATCTAAATTTTACTTATTTGAACTCATGAACTTCTTGGCTTAAAAAAAAAATAATCTTATCTATCACCATAACATCAACAAATTTCTCTAAAATATATATATGCAGAGAATAACAACTGATATCACTAAATAACATTTATTTATATTTAATGATAATAAATATTCTACACTTATACTATATTAAAATGTGGATACTTCATATCAAATTCAATATAACCTTGAAATATTTAAACTACAACTAAATGTTCACATGCCTTAAAATAACTAATTTGATAATATAGTGAGACAACTTTCTCATTCAAAATAATGGTAGTTAAATATAAAATACTTAAATCGATACCTATAAATTTTCTGAACTTTAATACTTAATACCATTTTATACACATAAGAAAAAAAAATATCTACTTCACTTATTATTAACTTTTGTGCTCGAAATATTTTACTAAAATTGTACTAATGCAGTTTACTACTAACAAATATTCACTAATTGAATTTCATGTTTAAAAGTCACTTACAAAAAAAAATAAAACATCAATATGTTTGTTTTCAAACCCTAATTGATAATCAATGTAATAGATTATTTGTTACAAACAATAATCAATTAATCAAACTCTTAAGTTTGGTGTTATATATTTAAGTTATATACTTATCTATTCCTCCAAAGATCCGACAGATATTGACAACCAAAAGATTGATTAGCACTTCACAACTTTGATGTAGATAAAAGAATCCAATCATTACTCCCAAAGCATACAATGTTTCATGAACACTTAGATGACTATCACATTTCATTCTATCCTATCTACTACAACCCATAATAATTTTTCTTAGAACACCGTTACACTACCCTGCTTATATTTAAGTCTTAGGGGCTATTATTTATAAATATTTCCTTGCTCATCTTAAGGAGACTTAGAGGCAAATATTATACATACATTAAAATAATTATATCTTACTCTCTCTGGAGTTTTAAAGATAAAATCATGGCAGGACTACTGTTAACTGCTTCATGATAAATAATAATAAACATCAAGATTTGGGTTGGAGCAATGAATGAGACTAATCAATACAAGTGACATGAATGCATCACATCCTCAAGACAATGACAAAACTCCCCACTCAACATCAACACCTGCAACAGAACCAACCAAACTCCAACAATCAAATATCCCATCCAACCTTCAAAATTATAGATTTTCTACAACTCAAATTTTCCAAATATGTACAAAATTATTATACTATAATTCAACACCATCAATATACTTTTTAAATTGAAATTAAACTGCTTCATGACTATATTTATCTTTTATCACTAAAAAAAAATACAATAATATTAACCATCACCATCTAAACATAAGGCTAAAATATTTCCATTTATATAAAAAAAAAAATTAAACACACAAAAATGCTTCTCTTTCTTTAAATTATACATCTCATATTAATATATATACTAGACATCTTAATCTCAAGTATGTGGGGTATTTCAAGCCTTAATTAGCTTATTTCTAGCCCTAGTTGTTGCGCCAAATGTAATGGAAACGTATATGTAGCAGTCCCACGATTGGACTAGCCAAATGTAATGGAACCTATAATTCGGAGCCTCACTTGGATGCTCCAAATGTAATGGAACTTAAGGTAGCCCATGTTTGAGCAAGCCGAATGTAATGGATCGTACTTGCTACATTCCATTTAAATTGAAGAAAGACAAAATTATCCCGGTTATATAAATAATGTAATGGAAACTATATGGTAGCTCATAATTAAGCAAGTTAAATATAATGGAACGTATATGAAGTATTCCATTTATATTAAAGAATGAAGAAAAATAAACTTGTTCCAATTATATTTTAATAAATTATTTAAATTGCCCTTCCAGCTAGCTCTACATGAAACAAATCTAAAATCATACTAATCAATGAGATCTTTCATTATAATTTATCTTTTAGGTTGATGTGACTAACTAATCAAATATATATATCAAAAATAAAGGGACTTTTATTAAATTCAAATATACACATCTACTATATAAATTTATGTACCTCTAAATATGTGTATAAATAATAATATATGTAAGTGACCTACGAACCAAGTAATAAATGAAATAAGAAATTACCCCTTATTAAGTCGTAAATTCAATTAACTTACTAATAACTTTGATATTAAGAAAATAAGAATAATATAGTATCGATCTTTAAATAATTACAAAGGCATTATTTATAAAAATAAATAGCACATCTTTATTTTATGTTATCGTTTGACTTTAAATAATATTAATGTTTCAATATTAATATAAACAATAAATATATAAAGACATATTTCTGCCTAATAGTTATAATGTAAAGATAATAACTAATATATAGTACCTCAACTTATAAATTATATTTTCATATTTTAAAATTATTTAAATATTTATCTTAAACATCATCTGTTATACGTTTAATGTTATAATAGAATAAGACGCTTAAATTGATCATTCACAAACGTTACATTTTACAATGAAAAAAAAAATAAACAAAAAAAAAAAAATATATCAATCTCAAAAATATATATCCACACATCACTCATATATATATAAAATTATTAAATACCTTTTTAAAAGTTCACTTAGTTGATTGTCCTTTTAAGAATTAATTTAGTCCATGAGTTTTTTCATCTGTATATTTTATTATTTTATTTTTAGAATGCATTCTATTAAAAGAACGACGAAACGATTTCATTAAAGAAGATTATTAATTCTTGAATATATGCATATTTTATTAAAATGTTAAATCCAGTACCTCAATTACAATTACTTCCGGATTAGAATTAAATTGACGATAATACATTTAAGATAGCTATGCCAGCTTTTAATTCCAGACGCGATGAAATTTATACGTTGAAAATTTTAGTTGTTCCATTGAAAAATTGCTTTAGAATATATGAAAGCGATGATGATGATGCAGCCCTAGCTGCGATATATCCTTGTTACCCCGTCATAATTTATATGTTTATTACAAAATATATACGTTACTTCAGTATTTTAAAAAAAATGGTAAACTTTAAAGAAATAAAATGTAATAAAATTCTATCCTTCAGTTGTTTGTTCTATATCCCATTTTTAATAAGCAATAATCCTAATAATGGCTTCCTTATTATTGTCGCGTGGTTTCATGCCAGCAGATGCTATTTTAAAACTCATGTTATATATATATGTTCTCTTTTACAACAATTAACATCAAAATAAAAATAAAATATCAAGTATACATATAAAAAGTATCAAATCGAAAATTTAACATCTTTTAAAATATACATAAATAATTATTTATTGCATTTAATAATCATTATAAATAAAATAATTTTTTTTTTATAATCAACAATTTATATGTCCTTATTTATTTCAATAATTAAATATTTATAATGATGTACTATCAATATATATAAATAAAATCATAACTTCAAATAATAACTATATTTAATAAACATAAAAGAAAAATTTAAATATTTCATATGTAAACTTCAACTTAAAGAGATTTTTTTTTTTAATAACAAATAACAAATTTTTAAAATATAAATATCGACCTATTGATATTTACAATATATATATATATATTGTAACGTCCACTACATTATTTAGTGTTTTAAATGAGTTAACTACTCGTACTCGGTGACCAAATTACGTCCTATCTATTAAATTTGTTTTATCATACAATTCAGTAAAATTTAATGGACCCAATTATTTTTCCTGGTCACACAACACACTTTTAACTAATGTAGCTACTAAAATAATGGGATCGAGTAAGCCAGCTTTTAATTTATTTGAAAGGCACCAGAATTCTATATTAGAATTCACTGGCAAACATTCTTTTTTTATTTATTTAGCAACGATTTTGGAATCTCTGGAGGATTGTGTTTCAGTACAACACTGGCAATTTATTTGAATTATAATAATGTCTAAATTGTAATGAATTTAGAACTATAAGAATTAATAATAACGTAAGTTAAATTTTACTTTATTAATACGAATCAAAAACATTAATATGATCGAGAGAATAAAATACAAAAAGACAATAAAAATATAAAACTACAGCTAACATTTGTTTCTTTTATTCATATGACTCATGGCAACAGTTCATCATGCTTAAAAGTTCAAGAAAGTGATCACTAATTTTTTTGATTTAACAAAGTTACTTACCAGTAAGTTTGAATGTTAACGTGCAGGATTTCTAATGTTGACCATGCATGGATTTTTTTATAACGAATCTGCGGTCCAGTATTCTGGTGATCTTTAAGATTTTGTGGTTAAAATCTAGTAGGAGATGGTTTCTTCACTCAGGTAGTTCACGACACAGGTACAAAGCAACTCCAGCAAATGAACAGTTACTACTCGCACATCTTAATATTTCAGTCTATTAGTAACAGTAGTTTGGCCCACTTTCATAATTTCTTCACGTTTAATTTTATTTTTACTGCTCTCTGCAGGAAGAACGATCTAAGAAGAAGCCTCTGCACCCAATGTTTATTTTTTTTTCTTTCTGCACAAATCCTATTGACACCTGCCAATGTGTATCAAATTTAAAAGAATTCAGCTCACAAAGTCTTCTTTTTCTTTTCTTGATCGCCATCTTTAATTACCTAAAGAATGTTATCACTTTGTTTCTATGCTGCTGATGACCTTGCGATAATGGTTTATTTTAAATTTAAAAAATACAAAGTAAGTTTCTCTCTGATTTTTATTATACTTTCCACATTCATTCTCTCTTTTTGATTTCATTAAACACCCATAAAAAACATATACACTCATGTTGTTTAAATGAATAGATCAAATATATTTATATAAATATATTTTTCATTAGGAATTTATCAATTCAACTTTTAAATTGCCAACGCTATTTGTACTAGGATAAAATACAGTAAATACCTCTGCGGTCAATGACAAGAATAAAATACGGTGTTTACACTCTTCTTTTATTCTCCAACCTTATTTTGGTACATCCATGGTCTTCAGGTTCTAAATCTATCCTGTTTTCTCCTAATGCTATCTGTCAGGATTCGTTTTATATGGCCTTAAGGCTCTCGCATTAAAAGCCCTCTTTTTTTCTTTTTCATTTGCGAGAGTAAATGCAATTGGACCATTCTCTCTAACTATTTGATACGAGCGTTCATATAATTTCTGAAACTTTTTGCATATACCTTTCTCTGTTTGGCTAACGGGATTTGTCCAGACCAATACCCTGTCCCCTTTTTTGAAATCTTTGGATCTTATACCCCTCCTGTCTACCCTTGCAACTGCGGAATGTCTCATGTTGGATGCTGCTTTTCTCTGATCTATCTTTCCATCAATATGTTCAGGAATGGCTGGCAACTTGGTCTTGTATAGCCTCGGTATGGGTTGATGGAACTGTAGCCAAATAGGCACAAACCTTGTGGAACCATTCTGCATCCAGTTGATATAATTCACTACTCTGGGCAACTGTTTCACCCACTCTTTATGGTTTGAAGATGTGTACACTCTAAAAAGTCTTCCCAATTCCCTCATCACCCTTTTGCAAGGGTTCGACTGAGGGTTATGGATAGATGACAATGTGTGTCATACTTTCATTTTCACTGTCCACTCCTTCCATTCATTGGCCATGAAAGGAGTTCCATGGTCAGATAATATTGTCTTTGGTTTGCCCATTTTGAGAAAGTGTTGTGTTTCTAATATGCGTATGGTGTTCCTTGTATTAGCCTGCGGCATAGGATATGCACATACCCATTTCGAAAAAACATCATATACCACTAATATGTACCTCATCTTTCAGAACCTAGGTAGTGGCCCATAAAAATCAATCGCTATCAGATCATTCGGTCTTTTTTTTATTATCGGGTTTACCATTCCTGCATATGATTTGTTGACTGGTTTAGTTCTCTGGCACAGTTCACACCCTTTCAACATTTTAGTTATTTGGTATCTCATGTGCGGCCAGTAAAACCAAGTTTTCAACAATCTCTCGGTCTTGTGGACTCCATAATGGCCATATAAGCAGTGTGTATACATAGTTATTCTCTCTTGGAGCACCTTGGGCATTGCCATTCTCCACGTTCCCTCCTTTATGTCTACCAAATACCATAATACTCCCTTGCTCAACTGATATCTTCCATATTTTTCGGAACACCTTCCCTTTTCCCCATTCTTTATTTATTTCTAAATTATCTATAATCACCTGATATCTGGGATCTAACCTCTGCTTATCACCTAAGTGATTCAATTCATCTTCCACAGACATGTCAATTTCTGTGCTTAATGCTGTCAGACATATCTTCCATTTTCAAATGCCCTGTGGGCTCCAAACCTGGGTTTTGGCTCAAAGCATCTGCCACTACATTCTCCAAACCTTCACAATATTCTACAGAATAGTTGAATTCTTGGAGAAACAGACTCCAACGAATCAATCTACTATTAGACAGATAACTGTCATTAATGAATTCCAGACTCTTATGGTCAGTTCTGACTATCACCTCTGACCCTATCAGAAATTGTCAGAATCTCTGGAACGCCCATACCACAGCCCACGCTTCTTTTTCTGCTACAGAATAATTGACTTCCGGTCCCCTTAATGGTCTACTAATGAAGTATATTACTCCTTGACTACCATCTTCCTGCATCTGCATCAAAGCTGCACCTAGTCCGTATCCACTGCTATCCACTTGTACTATAAAGGTTTTCTTAAAATCAGGGTATATCAGCATGACTTGTCCCAAAAATTTCTCTTTGATGCCTTTGAACACTTCATTATGTTTATCTGTCCATTCCCATGGGACATTTTTTGTAATAACTGTAATAAAGGTTCCATATCTGCTACAAAGTTTCTGTAAAATTTATTATAAAAATTACATAGTCCTAAGAAGGATTTACTTGTTTCCCTGACTTAGGGGCTGGGAAGTCTCTGATGGCTTGTATTTTATCAGGATGAGGCTTAATCCCTGTTTTACTGATGGAGTGCCCTAAGAAACTGACTTCTGCAGCAGCTATACAACTCTTTTGCAAATTAATGCGGATACCTTTGTCTTGGCATTCTTGTAAAAACATTTCCAAATGTCTTCAATTGCTCTCTCAGATATTTAGATGCAATTATGACATCATCCATATAAATAGTCATGAAACTCTTGATTTTGGGTGATAATACTCTGTCTAGGCACTTTAGCAATCCTGCTCCACTGTTCCTTAATCCAAATGGCATTCTATTAAATTGGTAGGATATGCCATTATATCTGAAGGCTGTATATTGGCAGTCTGCTGGGTGTAGTTTAATCTGCCAATAACTGGCCGTCAGATCTAATGTCGAAAAGATTTCTTTACCATGGAACCTGTTCAATAATTCATTCATCGGTGGAGGCACATTTTGGTCAGGCCAGGTAATTCTATTAAGCTGTCTCACATCTAAGCATAACCTAACTGACCCATCTTTTTTTTTTACTATCACCAATGGGTTGTTATATGGTAATGATCCCTTCATTATAATACCCCACTCTTCCATCTGCAGCAATTGTTTTTCCACTTCCATTCGATATTGATAAGGCACCAGATACGATAGTGCCTGATATGGCATGCCATCTATGATCTTAATTCGATGTTCACACCCCTTAATTATCCCCTGTCTATCTGAAAAATTTTCATTATACTTGTCTAATAATTTCTTCACTGTCTTTTCCCATCCTTCCCCTTGCTCCCTCTCTGTCTCGCTTAGTATACTACATATTTCTTTTGGCAGTGTCTTTTCTTTTGATTTAAATTCTACTATTTCCCCTTCACATCTAATACTGCCTTCTTTATAGTTAATTAAGCACCCTGTTTTATGCATAAAATCTGACCCTACTATCACATCGTGTATGAGTCCCTTCAATATCAACAAAGTATGTTGTTTTCCACTCTTATTAGTACCCACACTTGTTTTGTCTCTAGTTGGGCCTTTTTATTATTGGCCAAAGTTACTAGGGACTTCCTCACTGGTAGAGTTTGAATGTCATGGGTTTGTTGTATCATCTGTGCATATACGGTATCAGACATGACTAATATTTGACTACCAGTATCAAACAACACATGTACTTCAATATTATTAACCCATATTGTAATTTTCGGGCACTTTGGGGTGCAAACTTTATGGTCTCTTTATCCCATTCACAAATCGGATTATTTATTCCTTTTGTTTCACCTATCATCACTTCAATATCTCTGTACTTCATATACTTTGCTTGATTTCCATTCTATTGTTTATCTTTTATTAATACATTTGCCGAAGCTGCTCCCCCCTGCTGTCACTTTACCTTACGAGCTACTTTATTTCCATCATTTTGCCTACTTTTATTATCTTTTTTTTTAAATTACATATGTGAAACAAAACAAAAAAAAAACACAAAACTCTTTTATATTTAACTTTGATTATTTACTCCTATGTCAGGACGCGGTTCTCGTCGAAGCCTTGAGTTGGGCGGCATTATAACGTCCACTACATTATTTAGTGTTTTAAACGAGTTAACTACTTGTACTCAGTGACCAAATTATGTCCTGTCTATTAAATTTGTTTCGTCATACAATTCAGTAAGATTTAATGGACGCAATTATTTTTTCTGGTCACACAACACTCTTTTAACTACTGTAGCTACTAAAATAATGGGATTGAGTAAGCCAGCTTTTAATTTATTTGAAAGGCATCAGAATTCTATATTAGAATTCACTGGCAAACATCCCTTTTTTATTTATTTAGCTACGATGACATTTAGGAATCTCCGGAGGATTGTGTTTTAGTACAACATTGGCAATTTATTTGAATTATAATAATGTCTAAATTGTAATGAATTTAGAACTATAAGAATTAATAACAACGTAAGTTATATCATACTTTATTAATATGAAACAAAAACATTAATATGATAGAATAAAATATAAAAAGGCAATAAAAATATAAAACTACAGCTAACATTTGTTTCTTGTATTCATATGACTCGTGGCAACAGTTCATCATGCTTAAAAGCTCAAGTAAGTGATCACTAATTTTTTTGATTTAACAAAGTTACTTACCAGTAAGTTTGAATATTAATGTGCAGGATTTCTAATGTTGACCATGCATGGATTTGTTTACAATGAATCTGTGGTCCAGTATTCTGGCGATCTTTAAGATTTTGTGGTTAAAATCTAGTAGGAGATGGCTTCTTCACTCAGGTAGTTTGTGACACAGGTACAAGCAACTCCAGCAAATGAATGGCTACTACTCACACATCTTAATATTTCAGGCTATTAGTAACAGTAGTTTGGCCCAATTTCATAATTTCTTTGTGTTTAATTTTATTTTTACTGCCATCTGCAGGAAGGACGATCTAAGAAGAAGCCTCTGCACCCACTGTTATTCCTTTTGTCCTGTTTATTTTTTTTCTTTCTGCGCAACTCCTATTGACACCTGCCAATGTGTACCAAATTTAAAAGAATTCAGCTCACAAAGTCTTCTTTTTCTTTTCTTGATCGCCATCTTTAATTACCTAAAGAATGTTATCATTTTGTTTCCATGCTGCTGATGACCTTGCGATAATGGTTTATTTTAAATTTAACAAATACAAAGTAAGTTTCTCTTTGATTTTTATTATACTTTCCACATTCATTCTCTCTTTTTAATTTCATTAAACACCCATAAAAAACATATACACTCACATTGTTTAAATGAATAGATCAAATATATTTATATAAATATATTTTTCATTAGGAATTTATCAATTCAACTTTTAAATTGCCAACGCTATTTGTACTAGGATAAAATACAGTACAATATATATTCACATCATGAATTACTTTATTATTATATAGACCATAAAATGTTTATTGTAAAGTGAAAAAAAACCCAAAAAAACAAATTTCTTTATTTTGTTCAATAAAAATCAATCAATTTTATCAATATAAAAACAACAAATCTTTATAAATAAAGAGAACCAATAAGAAAATGATTTCATTTTCTTGTTACAGTATTGTCAAATATTATTGTGGAGAGTGTGTATTATTAATTGAAACATTTTTATTTGATGGTGCTTGTGTTTAATAGTATATATATATATATATATATACTATTAAACACAAGCACCATATATATATATATATATATATATATATATATATATATATTCACAATGTGTTTAACATTATATATAAAATTAAAAATAATCAATTTAAAATAAAATTGAAATAGACAACTGTGGACAAATTTTAACATTGGAATTTGATCATTTAAAATCCCATTATATACATTCACATTGTAAATTAATTTATTGCACACACACACACACACACACACACACACATATATATATATATATATATAAGGCTGCAGAAAGGAGTTTGCTATTAACTGAAAGGAGACCCTTTGATTCCTTTAGGAGACCTTAAAGGAACCTAGCAGGGCCAATTTCCTAATGTCCACTCCATATGTTCTTGTCATTGCAGCTGTTATTACTATGTGATTATTTATATAGTATATAAAATTGGATGGGCTGCTCACCAACATGCATTAGCCAGTGTGGTGAGTTTATTGGCTTTTTACCTCTGAGTTTAATGTCAAGAAATACCATGGTCTTTCTTTTCAGTTGCCTGATAAGGCAGAATGAATTTTGTGTAAATGATATTTTCCCAATAGATATATACAAATTGTGACAGACAAAAATAAATCATGGCCCTTATTCACAGGAGGCTATAAAGTCACCAACCAAGGCAGCAGTTGGTGGCCGAAGATGGAGGGTGCTAAGAATCCCCTGTTTGTGGACCCAGGCTGCCATTTGATGATGACTTTTTATTTAGGTACTTATAACTGCAGATCACTTTCAAGTAAAGGAACATTGCAATAATTAGAAGAAGAACTGTCTTATATTAAATGGAACATTATTGGACTTTGTGAAGTTAAAAGAAAAGAGACAATTGATTTAAAAAAGTGGACATGTACTCTATTATAAAGGCACAAATATTGGAAATACAAGTGGAGTAGGATTCATTATAAATAAAAAATGGAAGAACAACATTGTGGAGATTGATGGTATATCAGACAGAGTGGCAAGATTAGTTATACAACTTAATAGCAGATACCAAATGCAGACAATTCAGGTTTATGCCCCAACAAGTGCTCATAGTGATGAAGTAGTAGAAGATTTTTATATGGATGTACAAAAGGTTTTCGATCAGAGTAAACAACATTTTAAAATTGTTATGGGAGACTTTAATGGTAGAATTGGTAAACAAATGAAAGATGAAAGTGCTGTAGGTAATTTTGGTTATGGTAATATAAATGAGAGAGGACATAGAATTGGATTATATTTTGACTAACAGAAAATACATATTTCAAGATTGTAATGTTCTTAATAAATTTAACATATTAGTAAGATACATGTTAATACAAAATTAGAGAGACAAAAATTATTAAGAAAAACAATTTTTACAGTTGATATTCCTAATCTTCAGAAACATTCTAATGAATTTAAATTAAAATTTACACATCGGTTTCAAGTATTAGTAGATTTTGAACATGATTCAGATTTGAATGAAATTAATATGAAAATAATTGATACACTTTTAAAAACTGCAATAAAGATAGCTGGTAGAAAAAAAAAACAATTGACCAATAAAATTTCTACTGAGACTAGAGAAATTATGAAGAAAAAAAGGAATATGAAGATATACAAAATGATGCATTAAAAAGAATTGAATTTCTCAAATTTTGTAAAATGGTACAGAAAAGAGTTGAAAATGATATAAGAAAATATAACTGTGAACTAGCAAGGAAAGCTGTAGAAGAAAATAAAAGTCTCAAGAATATAGAACAACATTTTGGTATTGGTAGGAAATTTATATCTGCAATAAGAAAAAAAGATGGAATTATTACTAAAAAGAGAGATGACATTATGAAATGGGTAGAAGACTTTTATCAAGAATTATATAGTAATAAAGAACAAGTACCTCCTATTTAAATGTATGAAGAAGAAAAAGTCTCCAAGTCATGATGAAATTATAATTGATATATTAAAAGAAGCAGGTGAAGAAATAGAATTTTTTTTAGCAAAGTTATATACCAAATGTCTGAATGATAATGATGTACCAGATTATTGGAAGAATGCAGTAATAATATTATTATTTAAAAAAGGTGATAAAGAAGATATTAGAATTTACAGACTTATCAGCCTTTTATCAGTTTTATACAAAATTTTTACCAAGATAATTACAACTCATCTACAAAGAACATTGGATTTCCACCAACCAAGGGAACAAGCTGGATTTAAAAGTGGTTTTATCATAGTAGATCATATCCAGGTATTGAGAGAAGTTATAGAAAGGAAAATGAATATGAATTGCCATTATGTTTTGGATTTGTAGATGACGAAAAGGCATTTGATTCTATAAACATTTCTTCAGTGATTAAAGCATTGGATCATCAAGGTATAGATCCAGGATATTGTCATATTTTAAAGAATATTTATAAAAATGCAACAGCAACAATTAGATTACATAATGATAGTGAGAAAGTCAACATTGAGAAAGGTGTAAGACAAGGTAACTCCACATCTTCAAAACTTTTTACAGCAGTGTTGCAAGAAATATTTTGTGGATTAAAATGGGAAACTAAAGGAGTGAAAGTAAATGGAGATTATTTAAGTCATTTAGATTTTGCAGATGATATAGTTGTTTTTGAAAATAATGCTTCAGAGCTGGAGGAAATGTTACAGGAGTTATCAGATGAAAGTGAAAAAGTAGAACTAAAGATAAATGTTAAAAAGACTAAAGTAATGTTTAATCCATTTGCTCAAAATATGAAAATAAAGATTGATTATGATGAATTAGAAGAAGTTAACAGTTACAAATACCTTAGTCAGATTATTAATACAGATGGAAATATAATGGATGAAATTAATCATAGAATTGCACTTGATTGGAGTGCTTTTGGTAGAATTAACTTGATACTAAAAGGAAATATGCCTATGTGTTTGAAAAGGAAGGTTTTTAACAAATGTGTTTTACCAGTTCTTACTTGTGGATCTGAGACTTGGACACTCAATCAAAGAACAACACAGAGACTTCAGACCACTCAAAGAAGTATGGAAAGACGCATGTTGGGAGTAACAAGAAGAGATTGAAAATGCAATATACGGGTAAGAGAACAAACAGGTGTTACTGACCCCATTGAAAAAATTAAAAGATTGAAGTGGAGTTAGGCTGGATATATTGCTAGAAAAGATGATAATAGATGGACAATTGAAATCTTAAATTGGATTCCAAGAGATTGTAAAAGATCCAGAAAGACACCACCCGTGAGATGGATGGATGAAATAAGAAAGTATGCAGGGGTGATGTGGAGGAGAGAAGCTAAAGATAGAAGAATATGGATTAAACTTGGAGAGATCTTCATCCTGCAGTTGATTGATAATGGTTGATGATATATATATATATATATATACACAGAGAGGGAGATTTAGGGGGGGGGGGAAGCTGATAGCAATATTTACATATTTTTTCACAAAACAAAGTCAGTTATCATATCTTACAACATTAACTTTTGAATTTTTATAAATACTTTCATATTTTTAGATGCTTTTATTTAACATAGAAACGCTGATTAAGTTAAATTTGTAATCAATTTTTAAAAAACGTTTATCAAGTGGATTTTTTTCAAATTTTGCACACATTTTAAAAATCGATGACAGTGCAATATAACAAGGAAATAATTCAAAGTTGTCCAGTCTCCACAATAATATTGTTTTCTGGCTAAATTTCAAACATATTGATATTCATCTAGTAGGTTTTCAGTTATACAAATGATAGAGAAATATGTATGTATATTTTAAAAAAAGCTTACACTAAAAAGTATTAATGGTAAATTAAAAGAGGAATTAAAATGAGTCTTAATTTCTCTTGATTGTAAACATTTCTTTTTTTTTAATGTTTCCTTCCTAAACAAAACGATGTTGGAATTGATTTTAATGTACACAAATTATTTTTTAAATATTGCACATATTATGATATTGGTTTATTATCTGTTTTAGGAATAATTATGAAAAAATTCTGAATATTACAAAGTTAAAAATAATATATATTGTTTAGAGTATGTAAAACTAAAACATAAATATATATTATCAGTATATACATTATTTTTATATAGTTGTTTTAATAAAATTAAAACAATTAAAAATAATTATTTTTCATTCATTTATATAAAACTATTGTTTAAACTAATAAATTCATTAACAAAGATGTTGTCATAGAGAGAAGCTTAAGGTGACCTTGTAGCCTAGCAACTAAAACAAAGAAAATGAAATTAAATTCAATTATTGATTATTAATATAAGTAATAATTATGGAATGTAAAAAATCATGAAAACCAAATGATAAATGCAGTACATGCTACCAGAAGTTTATAAATATTGAGTTAGGTAATTTATTAAAGTTTTCTATTTTTTATCGATATACTAGCCATTATGTGCAATAATTTTACTGCATTCGAATATAGAATACTTTTAAAATATAAATTATGAATTTGAATGATTTGCTTATTGATAAATTTTTTATTAGAAAATAAATTCTAATATGACTCAAATAGAAAAGTAAATAAATTACTCTTTATTAATATTATTCATATTTTCAAAATGAAATTATATATTTGTCTGAAGGTTTGTAATGATTGTATATTATAAGATGTGATATGTTGGACTATTTCCATCATTTATGAGTGAATGTTGAATGTATAGAAAATCTTAAACTTTATTTAAACTTTTCAAATACAAACAACTTGTTAGTAATAATACACAAATAGACAATACACTTGTTAGTAATAATACACAAATAGACAATACAGGTTTCATATTTTCAAAATGAAATTATATATTTGTCTGAAGGTTTGTAATGATTGTATATTATAAGATGTGATATGTTGGACTATTTCCATCATTTATGAGTGAATGTTGAATGTATAGAAAATCTTAAACTTTATTTAAACTTTTCAAATACAAACAACTTGTTAGTAATAATACACAAATAGACAATACAGGTTAGTAATTACATGTTTTGAGTAGTATTATTCTCCACTCTTCTTTAGGTGTTGCTGGCCTATATGCACAGTGACAATATTCGCTTAGAAGCTGAACTCGCACCTTTAGATTCATGAATATTGAATTTAAGGCAAATGCTCTACCAACTGAGCTATTCTGTCAAAGGCAACATATAGTAGAAATTTGATATATTTATATATGAGGGTTGGTTCAAATGCTTACTTCTACTAAGCTTAAACTGGAAATGCTGAAGAACAAAAATTGCATCTATGAAATACCATGTGAATGTTGAAGAAAATACATTGGTGAGACCTGTCACCCTGTTGAACAGCAATTGAAGGAGCACAAGATAATGTTTAAAAGAGAAAAAACGGTTGTGTCTACCATAGCAGATCATGTATGTACTAATGACCCTATGCTTAAGTGGGAAAATACAAAGATATTGGATAAAGATGAAAAAATGCATAGAAAAAAAATTCAAAGAAGCTGCTCATATGACGATGGTAAATAATCCTATAAGTCAACCCAGGATGGCAATACACAATGTTTGGAAGCCTCTAATTAATCTTGCTCTTAGAAAAAAATAAAAAAAATAAAAAATAATTAGACTTGTTATAAAAAAATTGGAGGACTCAGGAGGATCTGAACCAACCCTCATATATAAATATATCAAATTTCTATTATATGTTGCCTTTGACAGAATAGCTCAGTTGGTAGAGCATTTGCCTTAAATTCAATATTCAAAAATCTAAAGGTGCGAGTTTAACTTCTAAGCAAATATTGTCACTGTGCATATAGGCCAGCAACACCTGAAGAAGAATGGAGAATAATACTACTTGAAACATTGTGTAATTACTAACCTGTATTGTCTATTTGTGTGTTATTACTAACAAGTTCTTTGTATTTGAAAAGTTTAAAGTTTACAATTTTCTATACATTCAACATTTACTCATAAATCATGGAAATAGTCCAACATATCATATCTGGAAATTATATATTTTGTTAATTAAAAAAGCTTATAAAATCATTCTAATTTGGAATTCTGAAACAGATAAATCTATTCAGAAAAATTTATATACTTAAACCAAAATTAATTTAAGAAGATTATACCTATAAAAAAATCCATCATGAGTAAACACCACTTGTCATAGGATATAATGCTGTTTTAACTGAAGATAAATGTAATTACTTATTTCTATTGAAATGACTAAGGTTATATAAATTCCATCTATACAATTTAAATGAAACTCCAATTGGTAGTGAAATTATTTCTGTAAGATGTCAACGTCATGCAAGAAGTATGTTTTGAAACAACTGGATCATCTCAATTATCTCTATGATGATTTATGACCAAAAAGTAAAGAACTTTATTTTTAACAAACCTTACTTTGCAAATATGGAAATGAATATGACACCAATATGAACTTTCATTATATCACATCATCTTCATGAATCGTCATTTAAAAATATTTAATTTTATTTCTTTTGTTATTAAAATTAATTTGCCATTGGAATAATTCATTTAAGAAAGACTAAATGAAAAGGAATAGAAGATCATAAAGTCAAATATTTTTTATTTTTTATTTAATAAAATTTAGCATTTTCTATGAAAGCCACTTGATTGAGGTATGAACTGAGGTATAAAAGTAAACTTAATATAAAAATAATAGTTTATAATTATTCATATTGGATTTATCCATGACATGACAGAACTTTGTTGTTACTAACTTAATTAATATGATAATATTTGTTTGTTATTAGTTGGATAAATAACTAATATCTTGTATAAAAGATTTTATATTTCTTACTGATGACTATACATAGGAATGGTCTCATGAAGTCGAAATTCTCTCATATGGATTGCATAATAGAACATTGTTATTTATTTGTATATGAATTAAATCAAGATTATCTTGTTTAGCACTTTTTATAATCTTTTTTTTGTAAATTATAAAAATTCATTTATTATGTTATAAATTATTAGAATCTGTTTGTGTTATGAGACACATATCTACTATGGGAATATAGGATGGTGTTAATCATTTAATATTATAAAATAGTAGAGATGTAAGTAAAGCACTTATGATAATTTTTTTTGTTACATAAAATAAATTTGAATTGTTATTCGGTAATAAATATTGTTAAAGTTTATTTTAAATTTAAAGAAGTTTCTAATTTATTTAATTTATTTATTCAATTTATGAAACAAAATAAAATTAAATATGTATATCCACACACATATATTATACTTATTTTATATCCTAATAATTTGATTGAAATAAATTTAAAAAAATTATTGAGATTATATTGAGTATTGTTATTGCTCTAGAATTGATGGAAACCCCTGAAGAGAGTTAATTGCAAAACCTACTCTGAGTTTGAATTCTGAGCACAATGAAACAATTAATAATGGTGAAGATTGAATGATTTAGTTGAAATTGTGTCTATATTTAATAATTGATGTTAAATTATTCTGTTTGAAATGAATTCAATTTTAGATTAAAATTAAATCATTTTATTCATAGCATTCTATATGAAGACCCCAAATCTGATTATAGTGGGATGTGACCACCTTATTTCTTTCTTAGGGAATCTGTACCTTTACATACGGCCTCCAACATGGGACATAAAATCATAGTTTACCATTAATTATATCCATAGTTTAAAAATAACAATTTTTAAAAAAAATGAATTCTCAACTATTGATGGATATTATAATGATAATGTGAATTTGTAAAATGATGAATCCAGAAATGAATAAGATATCAATATGAACTTTTATTATATCACATCATCTTTATGAATCGTCATTTAAAAATATTTAATGTTATTTCCTTTGTTATTAAAACCCATTTGCCATTGGAATAATTAATTCATTTAAGAAAGACTAAATGAAGAGGAATAGAAGATCATAAAGTTAAATATTTTTTATTTAATAAAATTTAGCGTTTTCTATGAAAAACCTACCCTGAGTTTGAATTCTAAGCATAACAGAACAATTAATAAAATGGAAGATTAAATGATTTAGTCTAAATTGTGTCTATATTTAATATTTGATATTAAATTATCCTGAATGAAATGAATTCAATTTTATATTAAAGTTAAATCATTTTCTCCATAGAATCCTATATGAAGATCCCAAATCTGATGATAGTGGCATGCAACTACCTTGCTTCTTCCTAGAGAATTTGTACCATTACAATATATATATATATATATATATATATATATATATATTATAACAGGACAGCCTATTTGATAGCCTTAGTTGAGGCACCAAATATAACGGAACGGCATTTAATCATCCCAGTTGATGTATTAATTGTAATATAATCAATTATATTTAATGTTTAGAAATCATTAACTTAATGCTTCACAGTTAGGTTCGCCAAATATAACAGAATGGATTATATTTAAAATCTAAGTTGGTCTTGTTAAATATAAAGAGATGATTAAATTCCTTAGAAAGAGGATACGCATTTCACTACAATCGGACTTTGGGTCGTCAAGTAGAATGCTAGAAATGAATCGATGAAATACTAAATCCATGATTATATATATCTTTATTATGCTAGCTCAATAATCTTTAAATAAGTTTAAATACAATTTAGACCAGGTCATCCATCTTTCATCCCTCTTTCAGTCACCATTATGCCACGATATTCAAACTCACGGAGAATTTGCAATTAGCTCTTTTCAGGAATAATTTCAAAACAAGTTATTTCATATGCCTTTATATAAGCATTAATTATAACTATTATTCTTATGATATTTATAATACTAGCATATATATAATATAATTCAATAATGATTAGACAAAGAGATCACATTAACAAATCAATATTTAATAAACAATAAAAAATATAATAGAATAGACAATAAAATATTAATAAATAAATACGGATGAATTTTATCATTTTAAAAGAATATTAATAAATGGTATTTTTTTATTTAATACCCTATGATAAAACTCAATACTATAATAAACTTTCAAAAATTAAAGAAAATAGCTTAAATTAACAGATATATAAAAACAATATCTGGGTTCAAAAATTAATAATTTATGTAACTTATTAATTTATTTATCGTTCTTATTTATATGCTTCACAATTAACCATATATAAGTATTATTTACCATTGTATAACTTATATATTATATGTATTTTTAATAAATAAAAATACATTAAACGTTTACAATATTACGTAGTAAACACAATGTAATCCTGTTTAAGATATCTGTCAAATAATAACTATTTTTTATATACCTCATCTAATTTGATGAATTATGTTAAGCTTTCAATTAATTATATTTAATAATAAATATAATTTTCTTTTTAAGATATATATGATGCGATGCCAAATTTGAAATAAAGATAATAATAATAATAATAATAATAAAAACATATTAAAATAATATAAGCATTATTATAATATATATAAATAAATAATAAAGGAAACTTATTTATAAGAGAGTTGAGAGTAGATATTGAAGTCTATAGTTCATCATCCCAATGAAGATCTCTTATGAAGCATATCACCAATCCATTGGTACAATGATGATTCCATTTATCCGTAAACGATAAACTGTTAATAACATCCAATGACCGGATTAATGTGAAATAAAATAAATATTCTTCGAATGTTGATGTTCTTAATCTTCATTTCTCTATTATCAGTAGACGTTCTATATATTCAATATTTCAAAATATTTTAAAATAGCATGCAAGGTTGGTTTCGAAACCTTTACGATATAAAGCTGTTTTACTCAAAACACATTGTTTTATCCTATATATATATATATAATTATCTTAAATTTATATATATCCAAAGAATCACGGAAGTATTAAAACAACGTAGTTTCCAAAAAACTTAAACAGACGTTCTTTTTTTTATATTGCTATTCCTTTAAGATTGAGTAGAAAATTAAATATATTTTCCTTGCAGACTTTTAATCCACAAATTATTTTAATTTGGAAAAATTAATATTTAAATTCCAATCGTTAAATAGTAGTATTGATAAAAGAAAAATGCTATTTTTAAAGAGAAAAGATTTTTTTTTCTTTCGTTTTTTTATATCAAGAGAACGAACGAATCTGCTCGTGTGTTATATACAAGTTCATGCTTAACTCAACTATCAATTGTTCCACTGACATTAAGATTTAATAATAAAATAAAAAAAATATATAAGTATTTATTTTTAACTTCAAATCTGGCATTTTACTCAAAAGCTTAAGGTATGTATTATTTAAAACTTAAATGTATATATAAATAGTACATATATGTTACATAATAAAATAGTCAAATAAAAATTTATATTTATAAATAATTTCACAAGAGATAAAACATGTTAGACCAATAATAATAACTGTAAGTTACTATTATATTTCCCCTTCCCTTTGGAAATTTTAAAATTTTAATTTAAGTTAAAATTTTAAACACTTACAACTATTTTAGTATATTCTTATAGTTTAATTGCATTTATAGTTGGATTTTATGAAGGGTTGAATTTTTTTTTTTTTTTTAACTGTTATATCTTCCTAATACTTGGGCTATTTTATTCTTGTGATAATGATCAAAAATAAAAAAAATTAAGGACTTTGATGGGTTAATATTTTTTTTTTATAAAAAAAAAAAAAAATAAAAAAAAAAATAATGTGTTTCCTTCTTGGACCACAAATATATTTACTAGCCTTATTCCTGCTTCTTTAAGACTTATGGATTTGAAAAGGACTAAATAAATACTAGAGTATCCTTTTATAAATATGAATTGACTCTATGGTTTTAATTATTTTAAGGCATTAAAGAATACCCTCACCAAAGCTAATGTTTTTAACTATACTTCTCTTTACATTGATCACTATTATTATTATTTTTTATACAACCGTATGGTTTACACTGCCCAATTCTTATCTTGGTCTTCACCTCATTTCTTTATAAAATATTATAAGCAGCCAAAATATGGTTTTAAAATTCGTGAATTGTATGTACCACGAATCTCTCCTTCTTGGTTAATCCAAAATGCATTTGGACCTGCCCTTTTAATGATAGTATAAGGTCTTTCATATGTATTGAAGAATTTATGGTATTTATTCTCCAATGGTTTGCTGGGATGGAAAGTCTTTATCAAAACTTTATCTCCAACTTTAAATTCATAAATACATTTTTTTTTATTCTGACTTCTATTATTTGCCATTTTAACAAGTTGTTTATGAGCTTGTAAAATATCATTTTCTCCATTTATTTTGGGTTCATTAATAATAGGTTTATATTTTTTAAATAATATAGGTATAATTTGATGAAAGTGTAGTTGGATGGGTGAGAATCCTGTAGATTCATTTAAACTCCAATTGATATAGTCTACTACACATTTTGTCTGCTTTACCCAACCCTTGTGCTCCTCTTCTAAATAGGTCCTAAATAAACGTCCAAGCTCCCGCATAATACGTTCACATGGATTTGATTGTGGATTCCTAATAGAGATTAGCACATGTTTTATTTTTGATATATTTACCCATTTCTTCCATTCCTTAGATAGAAAAGGTGTACCATGATCAGTTAGTATGGTTTTCGGCTTTCCTATCATTGGAAATTGGAGAGTACTCAATACTTTGATTGTATGTTTAGCATTGGCTTGGGGTATCGGGTAAGCAGCAACATATTTGGAAAAGAGATCATAAGTGACTAATAAATATTTTTGTTTGTTGAATGGAGGCAAAGGCCCATAATAATCAATTGCTAAGATCTCGTTTGGTCTTTCTGGAATGATAGAATTAATTGAATTAATATAATTTTGGTTTACTGACTTAGCTCTTAAGCAAATTAGACAATCCTGGAGTGATTTCAAGATGTATTTATACATTTTTGGCCAGTAAAACCAATTCTTAAGGGTATGTTCTGTCTTATGAGCACCATAATGCCCGTATAGACAGTGTACGTATTTTATGAGTGGGTCACGTAAAGACTTTGGTATTATTGTCCTCCACTCATCAACGTTATCATTCACTTTATATAGTAAGACCTGTTGTTCTAATTTAAAATGGTTAAGATCTTTAGGTGCATCCAAAACTTCCTCCCCTAATAAAACTTTTACAATTGGGTTTAATTCTGGGTTATTAAATTGTATCTCTGGTAAGTTTTCCAACTCGTTCTCTACATTACTATCAGCCATCACATTGACATTTGTAATGTAGGCATTGTCTACCATCAAATGATTTTGTTCTGACCTACATGGATTTTGACTAAGCACATCAGCAACGATATTCTCGGATCCTTTGCAATAATGCACAATGTAATTAAATTTCTGTAATAGTAAACTCCATCTAACTAGACGACTATTAGTCAGATAACTGTGATTCAGGAATTCAAGGTTTTTGTGATCAGTGATCACTATCACCTCTGATCCGAGTAGCATTTGTCGAAATTTTTGGAAAGCCCAGACTATTGCTAGTGATTCCTTCTCTGTAACCATGTAATTTATTTCTGGACCCTTCAAGAGCCGGCTAATAAAGTAGAGGACACCTGGTTGGCCATCCTCTTGGATTTGGGACAGTGTTACCCCTAATCCAAAACCACTACTATCTGTTTGAACAATGAATGGTTTATTAAAATCAGGGAAAGCTAACATAGTTAACTTTAAAAACCCTGTTTTAATATTCTCAAATGCACGGTCTTGTTCTTCAGTCCATTTCCAACGTTCATCTTTTCTAATCAATTTTAGCAACGGTTCCATGTGGTCTGAGAACTTCTGATAGAAACAGTTGTAAAAATTACATAGGCCTAAAAATGATCTAATTTGTTTTCGAGTAGATGGTTTAGGAAAGTTTTGAATGGCAGAGATCTTCTCTGGATGAGGTCTTATCCCATTGCAACCAACAATATGACCTAAGAAGACTACTTGGTTGGAAACTAAAGTACTCTTCTTGAAGTTAATTTTTATACCTTTCTGAAAACACTCTTTAAAAAATATAGATAAATGTTGAAGGTGTTCTTCAACTGTGGTGGATGCAATAATTACATCATCCACATAAATAATTATGATTTGTTTTACCTCAGGAGATAAAGTCTTATCCAAACACCTGATTAGACCTGCACCACTATTTATCAATCCAAATGGCATCCTATTAAATTGGTATGTAAAACCCTCATAACGAAAAGCAGTATATTGGCGATCTTCTGGATGAAGTTCAATCTGCCAATAGCTGGAGGTTAAATCGAAAGTGGAAAATACCTTCTTGTTTCCAAATTTCATGAATAATTCATGTATGGGTGGTGGTATATTTCTGTCTGGGACAGTAATTTTATCTAGTTGTCTAGCATCTAAACAAAATCTCATTGACCCATCTTTCTTCTTCACAGTTACTACTGGATTACAGTAAGGTGAAGAGCATTTGGAAATGATTTCCCAATCCAGCATTTTATTAATTTGCTTAGATATATCTTCCCAATATTGGTATGGAATAGGATATGATTTAGATTGAAATGGTTGATCATGAATTAATCTAATTCTCTGTTGGAATCCCTTTATCACTCCTGGTATGTCTGAGAAAATAGAATTAAATTCTCTTATAACAAATCGTAATTTTAATATATCATCACTTCCAAGCAAGTTGGATTCTGCGAGTTTACTCTCTAAAAGTGTTTCTGGAATGCTAGATGTTATAGAGTCAACTTCAATTTGATCATATCTTGGAAGCAATGTCATCTCTAAGACTTCATCATTAATTTTAACTGTTTTATTACAGAAATCAATTACACAAGTGTTCAAATGTAGGAAGTCTGCCCCTAAATAACATTATGAATCAAACCATTCAAAATTAAAAATACATGATAGAGAGTTGTTTGGCCAATTTTAATCTCAACCCAAATTTGTTTTTGGATTAACTTAGCTTTTCTACTGTTAGCCATGGTAACCTGCATAGATTTCAGTGGTAAAATTTTGATATTAGGATTTATTGCTAAAATCTTTTGGTAAAATGTCTCTGATATCACAGAAATTTGGCTACCAGAATCTAATAATGCCTTAACCAGCAAGCTCTCAAACAAAACTTCTATCATAGGGCAACTTTGTAAAACAAAATTTGGTGTTTTATCTTCCCATGAACACATCATGTTAGTGATTTGTAAAAGATTGATTCAAGTTCCTCATTGGGTATTTGGTTTCTTGAGGTGAGGAACATTTCCTCAAGTACCCTTTTAGTTTGTTTTATGTGAATCTATAGATATATCTTTACTACATCCCGGTTTTTGGGGAATTTCTTGGATTATTAGAAGAAGTTATTTTTACTTTATTTAAATTATCACGATTTATTTTGGGAGAGGGGTCATAAGATATATTCCTTTGAGATGTTTTTCCCTTCCAATAATTGGTATTTCTATTATTTTTCCTTCTATTATAAAATATTGTATTGATTGAAGCTTCCTCCTTTTTTTATCAGGTAATCTAATTGATAAATTGGTTTGATTCATATCAATACTATTTAAAAGTTCTACTATTTGTTATATTTTTGTTATATTGGTACACAATAATGATTGTTCTATTTTAAGTGGTAAATTTCTTTTTATTATTCTAATCATTTCGCCTTCACTTAAATGATAAATATTAAGTGTTCTTAATTTTGTTATTTGATGGCGAAAGAATTTGGTCAAGGTTTCTCCAGGTGTCTGTTTATACTTATCTTGGAATATTTGGTACAATAAAGCCTCTTGTTTATCTCTATTCCAAAAATTTTTAATTAATAACCCTTGATATTCCATATAAGTAGATGGAGTTTGTGATAAAGACTCCCACCACATCAATGCATCTCCTTGTAAGTGACTATATGCAACGATCACTTTTTCTCCTTCTGATAAACTACGGTTAATGGAAAAATAAAGATTAAGGCTTCTAATATGTTCTATCAGACATTCATTATGAGATCCTTTGAATATTTTTAACCTAACAAATTGGTTAATTGTACTACTTGGTATTGAATGGTTGTATACCTTTTGTTTTTCTAAAACATTCAACTGAGAAGTTGATGTTTGATTTTCATGATTAATCCTATAAGTATTTAAGTTTAACCCTTCTAATTCAAAATTACTAGGATAATTTTCAACTTCAGGCATTATATGATACTGAAAATTTGATCTATCACCAGAGTCAATTACTTGTTGTGGATCTTTTTGAATGACCTCCAAATGATTTTCACCATGATTTTGTTCTTGATTATAACTATAAGTATTTACATTATTTTCAACCTGATGCATTTCTATAGTTGGTGTTCTTTTACATATCTGTGTTTCAATAACCAAAAATCTACTATCAGTTGATTCCTTTATTTTATTTATTCTATTCCAAGTTTCAGTAGTATCTTTCCTTAATTTTTCCAATACATTTTTGTCTATATTTGTATTAATTTCTATTGAATTCATTTTATTTTCTAAAGTTTTAAGTTGATGATCAATAGTCTCCAATAAATTATTCTGAGATTCTACCTCATTATTATGTTTAGTAGATAGTTGATCTATTCTTGCTTGTGTTTGTTGTCTATCTACTTGGATTTCATTCCGTATTTTATTTTGTTCTTCTTTTACTTGATCCCTAAAAATTCCTTGATTTTTATACATTTCATCACATTTAACATTAAATTTATCTATTATGTCACCTTGGAACTCACTAAACCGTTGTTGACATTTTGAATTATTTTCATCAATTTCATTCTTTAAATCATTTAATGCTTGTTTAATTTCTATGTTATCTTTTTTAACATTATCTACATTTAAATTTAATTGTTGGATTTTTGTAGATAGTTTATTTTCAATTCCTGTTATTTCAACCTTCAAATCATTTTTTAAACTATCTAATTTTTTACTATTATTATCCAATTTTTGATTCAAATCACTTTTTAAACTATTAATATTATCATCCAATTTTTGATTCAAATCACTTTTTAAATCATCTAATTTATTCATAAACATTTGTAACATTTGCTGAATTGTTCCAACATTAGATGATTGACTAATCTCAATTGTAGATGATTGATTTAAACCTTCATCAACTATATTTTGTGTTTGAGATAACACTTGATCTAAACTCGGTGTTTGTTGAGGGTATTCAATTATGGTTGTAGAACTCCCAGGTGCTTGTACTAATGATGATTGTTCTATAATATTACTATCATCACTTAGTTCACTTTGCAAATCATCTTGCATTTGACTAGAGCATTTAATATCTTTGTTTGAAAACATTTTCCCACTTCGCAGCATAACAAATTTTAACTTAATTCAAATATTACTTAAGTGTATATATATTTTTATAACCAAAATATTATATTGTACAGTTCTCTACCACCCCATGCTATTTATATATAGTTATGATGTTCTAATAATGTATGTGTATATTTTTAAACGTCTATGTCTATATAAAACTTTATCCCACTCAACTCTTGTTTAAAACATAATTTAATAATTAGTTATTTAAATATTGATCTCTCTAAATCATATTATATATATTACCATTTTTTTTTTATTTATATTAATCTTGCAATTATAAATATCATATATAATGAATCGAAATTATAGATTCAATGCCTAAAACGTTGCACACCAGATAAAACGCAGTCTACAGGGTATGAGATTTAATTAATCGAAGCCCCTAATGTTTGGGTTGCCAGATATAATGGGACAGCCTATTTGATAGCCTTAGTTGAGGCACCAAATATAACGGAACGGCATTTAATCATCCCAGTTGATGTATTAATTGTAATATAATCAATTATATTTAATGTTTAGAAATCATTAACTTAATGCTTCACAGTTAGGTTTTCCAAATATAACAGAATGGATTATATTTAAAATCTAAGTTGGTCTTGTTAAATATAAAGAGATGATTAAATTCCTTAGAAAGAGGATACGCATTTCACTACAATCGGACTTTGGGTCTTCAAGTAGAATGCTAGAAATGAATCGATGAAATACTAAATCCATGATTATATATATCTTTATTATGCTAGCTCAATAATCTTTAAATAAGTTTAAATACAATTTAGACCAAGTCATCCATCTTTCATCCCTCTTTCAGTCACCATTATGCCACGATATTCAAACTCACGGAGAATTTGCAATTAGCTCTTTTCAGGAATAATTTCAAAACAAGTTATTTCATATGCCTTTATATAAGCATTAATTATAACTATTATTCATATGATATTTATAATACTAGCATATATATAATATAATTCAATAATGATTAGACAAAGAGATCACATTAACAAATCAATATTTAATAAACAATAAAAAATATAATAGAATAGACAATAAAAATATTAATAAATAAATACAGATGAATTTTATCATTTTAAAAGAATATTAATAAATGATATTTTTTTATTTAATACCCTATGATAAAACTCAATACTATAATAAACTTTCAAAAATTAAAGAAAATAGCTTAAATTAACAGATATATAAAAACAATATCTGGGTTCAAAAATTAATAATTTATGTAACTTATTAATTTATTTATCGTTCTTATTTATATGCTTCACAATTAACCATATATAAGTATTATTTACCATTGTATAACTTATATATTATATGTATTTTTAATAAATAAAAATACATTAAACGTTTACAATATTACGTAGTAAACACAATGTAATCCTGTTTAAGATATCTGTCAAATAATAACTATTTTTTATATACCTCATCTAATTTGATGAATTATGTTAAGCTTTCAATTAATTATATTTAATAATAAATATAATTTTCTTTTTAAGATATATATGATGCGATGCCAAATTTGAAATAAAGATAATAATAATAATAATAATAATAATAAACATATTAAAATAATATAAGCATTATTATAATATATATAAATAAATAATAAAGGAAACTTATTTATAAGAGAGTTGAGAGTAGATATTGAAGTCTATAGTTCATCATCCCAATGAAGATCTCTTACGAAGCATATCACCAATCCATTGGTACAATGATGATTCCATTTATCCTTAAACGATAAACTGTTAATAACATCCAATGACCGGATTAACCCTTTAACTGTCCAATTGTTCATTCGCTGCAGGTGGTATCACTCAAAGCTTTTAATTAGCCGATGCACAAAATAATGTATCAATTTTTCAAAAGTTATTGACCGTTTTTTTAAATATATTCACTTTAGTTTCGTTTTTAAAAAGTATATTAGTAATTTCTCACATTATAAAAATAAACGAAAGTTTGTTCAAAAATAAATTTTGATTTTTAATTTTAAAAATATTTGTTACGGTTGACATGAAAAGACACGGCAATCATAATTTCACGTTATGATTTTTTTTTCCCGACTTTGCAATAAATAAATAATTCTTGCTAAAATCGTAACTATTTTTGTAAAATAATATTTATTTTTGACATATTATATGAAAATAATTTGTATTTTATTTGTATTTCATCAAAAAATATTTTTAAAATGCTCTAAAACATTCGTTTATCATTTTCAAAATAAAACAAAAGCGTTCAGTAAATTTTTAATTTTTGGCAGCCATATAAAAATTTTAACAGCCAATAAGATTCAAGAAAAGATGATGAGAAGGCGGAGCTTTTCCATTTTCTTTTGTTTACAAAATTTCAACAGCCAATAAGATTCAAGAAAAGATGTGAAAAGGCAGTGCTTAGTTTTTGTTTGACATAAATCATCAATTAATTGATTTTTTACTTGTAAAATAATTCAATAGATGGCAGTATATTATAAAACTTTTTGCGTTCTAAAAAATGACGTCAAAACCGTAAACGTAGTCCAAAAACTAAGCAATTTACAGCGATGTCAAATTTACTCGATTAAAAACGAATTTAACGAATATGTATCAAAAATTGCCTCGATTAAGAACGAATCAAACAGTTAAAAGGTTAATGTGAAATAAAATAAATATTCTTCGAATGTTGATGTTCTTAATCTTCATTTCTCTATTATCAGTAGACATTCTATATATTCAATATTTCAAAATTTTTTAAAATAGCATGCAAGGTTGGTTTCGAAACCTTTACGATATAAAGCTGTTTTACTCAAAACACATTGTTTTATTCTATATATATATATATAATTATCTTAAATTTATATATATCCGAAGAATCACGGAAGTATTAAAACAACGTAGTTTCCAAAAAACTTAAACAGACGTTCTTTTTTTTATATTGCTATTCCTTTAAGATTGAGTAGAAAATTAAATATATTTTCCTTGCAGACTTTTAATCCACAAATTATTTTAATTTGGAAAAATTAATATTTAAATTCCAATCGTTAAATAGTAGTATTGATAAAAGAAAAATGCTATTTTTAAAGAGAAAAGATTTTCTTTTTCTTTCGTTTTTTTATATCAAGAGAACGAACAAATCTGCTCGTGTGTTATATACAAGTTCATGCTTAACTCAACTATCAATTGTTCCACTGACATTAAGATTTAATAATAAAATAAAAAAAATATATAAGTATTTATTCTTAACTTCAAATCTGGCATTTTACTCAAAAGCTTAAGGTATGTATTATTTAAAACTTAAATGTATATATAAATAGTACATATATGTTACATAATAAAATAGTCTAATAAAAATTTATATTTATAAATAATTTCACAAGAGATAAAACACGTTAGACCAATAATAATAACTGTAAGTTACTATTATAATATATATATATATATATATATAACAAATGTTTATGTGATTATACATTTTGATGTTTTATCTCTAAAAAAAGGTAATAAACAAATATGCAGGATGTATAGAGTAAAGCTTTAACAACATTAATTAAACATGATGTGCTTAGTATGGCTTCAACTTAGAAAAATTATAAATATAGCAGTAATTGTGATGGGAATGAGGGATATATATATATATTGTAACGATCCGGAGAATGTGACTTAATGTAAACTGCACTACGGGGCGCCATCTAGGCATTTGAACCTAGAAAAATTTATAAAGTAGGCAGATACGTAAGTCAAAAAAAAAAAATTTTTTTTTTTTTTTTAAATTTTGATTTTGGTCGTTAGCCCATGTCACTAGCTCAGTGGAATAGCAGAGATTTAATAAGATAATCTAAGAGTATATATAAAAAAAGGAATAAAATAAGCCACTGCCAGTAATTAACATACAAACATTTATTTATGCATATATATATAAGATTTAAAATTATTTTAGTATTAGTTTTACATTTTAACATTATTTTTAACTTTACGTTAGATTTTAATTTACATTTTAATTTCTATTTTATTATAAGTTTACATTTTAATTAAGTTCGCACAGGTGGGATTATAAAAGCTTGTTATAATAAGTTGCTATAGATCGGTTACATAGATTACACGGTTAAAAACATTCCAAAGTAAACATAAGCGATCAAAATATAAAATTATTGATTACTGACAATTGCGGAGGGAAATTTATATGTAACCCAATAGTATTCACCATAAGATACTTGCATTGTCACCAATAACTTAAAAGACATCCGAATAAATACATTTTAGATACTCACCGTAAGGTATCATTATTTATCGAATGTCTATATATTTTGATCAAATATGAAAACGCAAAACATAGTTAACCGATAAACAATCCATGCAAGCATCTATAAACAACTTAAATTTAATGCATTTTTATTTAGGGTCGAGCATGAATACTACATAGATTTGCATTGAAATTAAAATATTCTATCCCTATTTAACCTTAGGCTAAAATTCGTAGTCAAACTGGCATCAATTCATCTGATATATCGATGTATTCAATGTAATAAAATACGACAGCACAAAAGGTTAAAAGAAGAAATTGCCTCTTATGAGATAGGAATATTACATCTATCTCTAAAGAAGAGCAATAAAACAAAAAACTCCATAGAAAAGAACTGCGGTATCCGACTTATAATTCCTTCCATAGGCAAACGGAAGTGTGCGGCGTATGAAGCGATTCTGCCCGTGGTGAATCAATATTACATCTACTAATCACACCAATATATCCAATCCATTGACCCAATCTAACCACGAAACAAATAACCTAAGATTACCCTCCCCTAATATAACTTTACAAATCTATACAGCCATTCACGCCCGACTTAAGTTTAACATTTATATAATTTAACTTAATGGAAAACAAAAATCATAATAAAACTTAAAAAACAAAAAATAAATAAATGGAAATGATTTTACAAAATAAATACATTAAATAAAATTATAACTAATTAATAAATAATGTTGGTCAGATAGAATAATATTGCAATTATTTAAATCTGGAAAGTTTTTAATTTACTGTTCATAAATTTTAAAGTTCTTACGGTTATTTAAATAGTTCATCTTCATATATTCCTTGCCGTTTGAACGTGAATTCCCACGTCGTCCGAAGATTGGTATCCTGTTGGCCGATTTATTTATCCATCCGGAGATTTTTTTAGTGTAGTTGGTCCTCAATGTAGAAACGATGGCTCATTTTTCTTCCTTTCTTAACAGAACTGAAGGGATTGAAGCTGTGCGTCTTTTTCAATCCCCTCAGCACTAACACCTAGCTGTTACATCGTAATAATCATCAATAACTAGTCACTAATTAATAATTTCCAAAATTTTTCCTTTTATACGTATTCGAAGGATTGACTTAACATTACGTCATCAATGAGATGATCCTTTTCGTTGAGGTCCAATTTCCAAATGGATTTATTTCATTTGCTGAAAGTTTCTATTGTTTTCTTACCTGACCGGTGTTTTTACATTTAAATGCCAAGGCTGGTTTACATTTAACTAATTAACAATCATTTCCATTTCTGATTAATTAACCTGTTTTCCAAATCAAAAATATGTTTAAAGATAAATTTAAAGATATAATTTTATCTCCAAATCTTTTTAAAATTTAGTTTTAAAATACTTTTTCTTTAATAAATTTTTATTTTAATAATTTTTCATTATCTGTGCGATTTAATATATAAGAGTTTAAGATGATATTTAATTTCCCTTTTTTAATTCTAAAAGAAAATTTTTAAATGCGAACTTTTTAATTTACTTTCATGTTTAATAAATAAAAAAAAACAACAATGTAACGAACGTCTGTGCTCGTTACAATATATATATATATATATATATATATATATTACATAATATTTGCAATTAAAGTTATGTAGGTTGGATAAGTCATTTTTTGGAAAAGGAGATGCAGGACTCTATTAAAGGTGTATTTGTCCCTTGAAATGTGCCATGTTTCTTTATTTTATGGTTGGTCTTTTTGTGCTCTATGCAGATGACATTGAAGTAGGTGGGTTCAAAGATATGGCTGATTGTGGAGAAGTGGTTAAACAAGATTGAGCAAGTGTCTGTGTAAATAAAAACATAATAAAAGTCTAATAATTAATATGTATTTTATGTTTTTTTTTTGTACTTTTGGTTTAATTTCTTTATATATATAAAAAGTTGTTTGCTATTTTTTTTTGTAATACTTCGACATTTTCAGTTATTGTCTAGATTTCTTTCTGACAAGAGCCAGGATAAATAAAAAAACATAATAAAAGTCTAATAATTAATATGTATTTTATTTTATTTTTTGTATTTTTGATTCAATTTCTTTATAAAAACAAAACAAAACATTTATTAGCACTTCTTTGAAAATCCCAGCATACTTTGCAAACATGTGGTATATTTTTGGAGTGAAATTTTTTACTTTAAATCTCCATTTTTTGTTGTAATAGTACAGTATGTGTGAAAACTTTGGTTTTAACATGTAAATTCCTGTTATATATTACATGGTAAGTGTCATAGGAATATAGTTAATGTATTTTTATCCAAGTTACTTAAAAATCAAAATTATTTACTGTTTATTTGGTGCATATTTAAACTAACTATTTTTTGATCAATGGTGTCATTATTCTAATATCACAAATCACATTTTATTTTTTATTTTAAATGTCTTTTTAAAAGTTATTAGTGTTGAAAATTGCATTTTTTTAAAAAACTTGTTAATGTTAAAAGTCATACATATTTATGAAAGTCTTATTTTTTGTTTTGAACCTTGTTAATGTTGAAAGTCATACATATTTGTGAAAGTCACATTTTTTTTTCAAATCTTGTTTATATCGAAAGTCATACATTTATTTTTTTTTGGAGGGGGGGGGCTTGTTAATATTAAAACTCATAGATATGTGAATGCATTTGTTATTGAAAATGATCTATATATTTATTATGTTTTACTATTTTTTTACTTTTACTTATTTTTAGTCCTGCAACATGGAACATGTATTAGAACTACTGTGCCTGTTCACATTAATATTAACCTCCCAATAACTTTGTAATTTTTGCCAAAATACCATGTACAAGATCCATTTTAATTCTTTTTTTTTGTCAAAAATATTCATGTACAAAATCCATGTACACATTATTTTAGTCAGATCTCAAGTTTACAAAATTATCAGCAGATTGATATGAATATGAACAGGTGCAGTAAGTCTAATACAAGCTCCATGTTGAAGCTTTCTTTTTTTTGACATTCTATTATGAGAAAGTCATATTAGTTTAAGCATGTCAGTATCTTATTATATATATTTTACAAGAAGATTACCATTAAAAAAATAAGCAATAAAAATAGTGATTGTTTTGAAAGATCACTATAGTGAATAGTTGTTTGCTTTGTGAAATAGTGGATATAAATTGATAATAGTATCCAGAATAAATTTTCACATATACCATCCCCATTGTTAAGAGAGTGGATAAAAATGTAAAAAAATAAAATAGAGAATGTGTAACAAATATATTATATAACCTCCACACTTCCATATATTCTTTAATATCATATTAATAAGGATACAATAGACAAATAACCCCCAAGATGCATTTCATGCTGAACAAGCACTCATCAGTTAGTCCAGGTCATCATAATGAATGCTTGTTCAGCATAAAATGCATCTTGGGAGTCATTTGTCTTTTATTGTATTTTTATTAATATGATTTTTAAAGAATATGTGGAAGTATGGAGGTTATTTAATATATTTGTAAAGATATTATGCATGTGAAAGAGAAATGTGAATAACTCCATTTAGGTTTGTGTTTTAATAAAAACCTCATAATATATTACTCTTTAACTGATGTTAAGGTTTATATCTGTGCTAGGGACAATCTCTAGTTGAATAAATGATTAATGATAATCATTACTGTATTTGTCTAAAGTGGATGGTGTCAAAGTTATGAGAGGAATGAGTTTGACTCTTGTAAATCAAAATGCAACAGAATACATAATAAGGGTAAAATTTTAAACTTGTTGAATTTATATATCCTACAGAGATGAGAAGAAGTAATGAATACACTGAATTCATCCTGAAGTGTTTTAATGATAAAAAACTATTATTAGGGGGATATTTGAATATCTAAAGCATTTTAATAATATAGGAGGCTTCTTTGTTCTATGATATATTTTGACATTTTAGTTCCTAAAAAAATTATGATAAAGAAGTAGAAACTATGAAAAACTATCATCAACAATGCATCAACAATAAGCAAGTATTAACATTTGTTAACTTTAACTCAACTCACATTTAGAAAGTGAAAGTATATTCATAGCACAATTAATGTTATCTAGTGAATGATTTTTAAATTATATTTTATAATTTATTAACAGTTTTATGTAAATTACCTATATGTTTCTATTAATCAAATATAATGTCAATAACCCCATATTTAATTATTTTACTTTGGGATTATTCTCAGATGTCTTTATATAAGTATACCAAGTTTCCAAGACTAATATTTTATAATATGATGTTTAGATAAACAAAAAATTAAAATTTAGACATAAAATAATTATATATTTATAACTTTTTATCTTAAAATTTAATAATTTTATTTATGAAGTTATAAGGAAAAAGATTATATAATAAATATCTGCGTAAAAGTTATATAATCCTATTTCTAGTAAGATATTTGATCAGCTTTATTTGTTTAGAAAATGGATTTAAATGAAAGAAAATAATACTGAGATTATACCATCTATACAAATAATCTTTTTGCTAAAGAATATCTTTTTCTTGGCACCAACACATATAAAAATCTATTGATTATTTATTAGCGTAACTAAAGATGTCATTTCTTTTTATTATGTTTTTATATACATAGTTTGATATATTTAATGATATCAAAGAAAAATCTTCAATAATTAACTGCAGTCAAATTATAAGAGGGTGTGATGTTCTATGCCTGAAGTAAGGTGTGTAATTAGGTGATAGAATTATGACCAAATGACGATATTTGATCAACAATGAGAGTTTGCTATTTTTTGCCAACCTCTTGGCACAATTTAGTCTAATATTTCAATATTTAAAATTATAACATTTAAAAACGATTTATATTATTTACATGAATAAAAATAAATAAAATAATTAAAAGATTTATTGTTTGGAGATTTGTAAGAGTTTTGATCATTGAGAGAGACAGAGCTTGAGTTCGAGTTCCAGAATCCAATATTTTATTGCGGCACTATAGAGGATGTTTATATATATATATATATATATAAAGAGAGAGAAAAACTGTTCCACAAATGTTTCTACATAATCTTTCTTTTTGCACAACTCGAAAAATGTACTCATATTATCTTAAAAAGAGATCAATTTCGCAGTTTGATTTAAGTTTGTTATTTTTCATTTAATATCACTACTGCCAGTTATTAGTGTGAATTCAGTTTTTCCTTAATTATTTTAAATAGTGCCAAATTTATCTAAATATTGACGTATGTAGAGAGTTCAAGATTTTTAAAATGTCATTCATTTTAAACATAATAACTTTTGCACTGGTTTTAAAACTTCATTAAACTTTCAGCAGATTTTTTTAAAAATTGAAAGAGATTATAAGAAAAAGAACTACATTTTATTTTACATTTATTTAAACATTTAGGTGGATTCATTTTAATTAAGTGTCAACAAACTTTAGAGGCATGTTATTTGCTCTAGGATTATCTCTTGGTTAAGGCAATCAATAATAAATTCAAGTCCTTTGTAAAAGAGAAGCTTATAATTCTGCTATATCACTGTCTTTTTTTATTTTGTTAATCTTAAAAGTATGATATATAAGATTGATAACCTTTCAATAAATTTAAAATCTAAAACCAACGCACAATAAATGAAATTATTTACCAATATTATTCATATCAAAACAAGCTGGAGTCACACCTATTATCACTTCTGTCTCAGCCTCAATTCACCAAAAAAGGATTATCAACATGGTCAAGCAGCAGTCTCATTCAAAGCAGTCATTGATATCATGCAAAATGCAAAGAGCTACAGCCCAAGGATAATTCATCTTGATATTAAAACAGCATTAGACTAAGTTTTAATTGATAGTGTTATACAAACTTTAGAAAATACTAATACAGCTAAATCTATTCTATGGATACTTACAAATTTACTAATAAATAGGAAATATATATTATCTTAAATTTTAAAAAAATGTCTCCTTATTTAACCCAAGTCAATCAATACCTCAAGAATTGCTGTTTAGTGCTTTATTATTTACTACATATATAAATCAGTTCCTGAACAACATAGAAAAACATCTGCAGACATATATATCTCCATTGAGGTATAGCATTTCCTGCATAGCATACATAAATTATATTACAGTATTCCTTACAACAACAAAAAATTTCAGACATTAATAAAAATCATGAAGGAATTTATTAACTCCCATAAACTCGAATTTAATCTAGACAAATTATATGCATGATACATATACACAGGTAAAACATATACAAATTTATTTCTAGACATACTGACTACATATTTAGGCTTTTCTTTCCATTTGAGCAATAATCAGCTATGTGAAATCAAATAAATTTGGGAAATGAATAGAACACTCATTATCATTACTCTCAAAAGCATACCTTTCACTTTCATCTGCATGCTGATCACCACAACGATCACCTCCTACTTATCTATCATAATCTTTACAAAAACATTTACTTTAAATGTTCATTCACTGTGTGAAAAGCTTTTGCTTAGGAAAGAAAATAGTCACAATTTTACTCAAAAAATTAGTTTTATAATACTCAAAATATTTTAGGATAACATTTAATTTATATATGTAGGATACAAAAATCTATTAATCGTATATCAGCCATGATAAAATTATTACCGCATCTAAATACAACACTCAACATAAAACCAACAGATAAAGTCCTTCCATACATAAAATTTGGACAAACAATTCTCACACCAATTAACCTAATGACAAATATTAAGATTACTTTCCCACAGGATAAATGGCACTATTAAAAAATTAATGTGATTCTATTTCCAAATATAAATAAAGATGCTGATATTCCTATGCTTGGTATTAATAATAGGCAACTGATAAAAAAATTAACTATTGGACTCTTGGACTAAACTATTTTGATTTTATGCTAAAAATAAATATGTGGTTTTATCTAGATATAAAAGAAAATTTTTTCAACAGAGAAATTATATCTTAATAAAGGCACAAGGAAGAAAATCAAAAACATCTTTTGTAAAAAGCTTGCTTTGCAGATATAAGAACAACCACATTCATACTTTATGCTCCATGGTGCACAAGTTGCTTATTTTTTTACAACAATAATACATGGAAATATACAAATACCATTAAAAATAAACTAGACACAGTTAAACAGACAAAAAAAAATTGTTTCTCCAAATATGTTTGCAGCTACACAGTCAGTTAAACATAACCTAGTGGCTCTCAACCTTCCTAATACCATGCCCTTTTAATTCAGTTCCTTATGTTGTGGTGACACCCAACCTGTAATTTTGCCACTGTTATTAATCAAAAATATGTTTCCAATGGTTAGGCCACCCCTGTGAAAGGGTTGTTTGATCTTCAAAGATCTTGACCCACAGGTTGGAAACCACTGCTCTAACCTATAGTGAAACATACTAATTGTATTTTTTAATTTATTATGCATTTATTATAATACTGTATGTTTTTATCAATGTGTAAAGTTTTTTTCTTCTAATTGAATTTGTGGAATCTTTATAGCTTCTCGTTCAAGCGCTTCACACGCTTTTTAATTTGTATATAAAAACTATTTAAAAGTTTGAATGAAAATAAAACTATAACGGACTTAAAATCTAATGACCCTAATAATAATTTAAACAATTATATCACCCAATATTATTATAATATATATATATATATATATTTGTCACCGTCATAAAAAGTATGCAAACGAGAATTATGTCAATGGGTGAGAAATATTTATCTTTAATTAAAGAGAATGGGATTTTGGTGAGGGTAAAGCTAAGGAAGAAAGTCCTACCACTAACTGCTTACTTTGGAATGGTTTTCAAGTAAACTAAGGACTGGTGCTGCCTATATGGATCTAACCTCAATTTATAGAAACATTAATTGTCAAAATATTTTCCAACAAAAGTTGTTTGCGTTTAAATAATAATTACAAAAAGTTCACAAAATAAGCTTTCCCATAATTCAGTTCTCTCACCTGCTTTATTCAATATATTCATCAATGATTTTTCAAAATTAGAAGCTAATTATATTGCCTTGATCTCACAAACGGAAATTCTTTCCATAAATATATTTTTAATAGTTATAAAAAGTTGAGAAATAATTTCTAATATTGGGCCTTGTACCTAATCTTACAAAGATATCATTTTCGACTTTTTATCTAAACAACAATCAAGTATATTCTGTAGATTGCAGGATAATGATTAATAAATATTTTAACATTATTTACTGTTTGTTTCATTAAAAAATAATAGAATATCATTTTTGACTTTATGGTGTAGCAAATATTTTGGGTCATGAAATTATAATACTAATAACAATTGCATTAAGTAAATTTATATACAAAGACAATGTTCTGGGCTTGAATTTGAGGTGAAAGAACTTAAAAAATTTTCCAATAGATTTAGAATTTTTCTTTCAGATTATCAACCACAGTCACTTCAGCTAACCATTTAATATTAATTGGTAAATGGCTATCTAGACATTCTTAACTAAAAAGTAAAACAATTATAGGAAAATACCAGAATTTTTATTACCCACAATTAGAAAACCTAGTGAATACTGCCTTCTTTTTTCTGTTCTACTGGGAGAGGTTATTGAAAAGGCTGTTATCTTATGGTGTGCTATTTTTAAAAGCATGTGAATTTGGGGTAATTTTGATTATATATATATATCATGAAAAAACAGTCAACACTTAGGCAATTCTAAGATCAATAACAATCAACAAATTCAAACAAGGCAATCCTTTAATAATAAAGGTGGAATCCTATCTTTATGAAAAGATTAATATACTTATATAGAGACTAAAGATTGCAACTTGACCACAGAAATTGAAATTATTGATACGGAGAAGTTTAAATAAAACTCTTTAAATAGGTAAATATAATCTGTTCTGAATGCAAACTAATTATTGGTCAGTTATAACATTACCAATAGCAATTATAAATTTCAAATTGCCCACAAAGTATTGCTTAAATAATAAGTGTAATAATGCTCAAGGCTAAGTGGGTTTGTATGTAATCATTAAAAACCAGTCAACAATTAGACAAACTCAATACCAATGACAATCAACAAATTCAAACTGTTGTCAAGGAATGTCCACTATACTTATATAGACACTAAAGATTGCAACTTGACCACAAAGATTGAAAATATATATATATATTGTAACGATCCGGAGATAGCAACTTAAGGTAATCTGCACTACAGGGCGCCATCTAGGCATTTGAACCTAGAAAAATTTATAAAGTAGGCAGATACGTAAGTCAAAAAAAAAATTATTTTTTTTATATATTTTGATATCCGGTCATTAGCCCATTGTCACTAGCTCAGTGGAACAGCAGAGATTTATATTTTATAATTCTTATCTAAGAATAATTTTTTAAAAAAGAATAAAATAAGCCACTGCCAGAAATTAACACACAAACATTTATTTACGCACATATATACTTAAAATTATTTTAGTATCAGTTTACATTTTAAAATTTAACTTACATTTTTAACTTTGATTTAATTTACATTTTGATTTTTATAAATTTACATTTTAATTTTTATGCTATTATAAGTTCGCACAGATGGATTTCTAAAAGTTTGTTTTATAATGTTGAGTATAGATCGGTTACATAAATTACACGGTTAAAAACATTTCAAAATAAACATAACCGATCAAAATACAAAGTCATTGATAACGTCAATGGCAGAGGGAAATTTATAAGAACCCAATAGCATTCATCATAAGATGCCGCAAGACACCAATAACTTAAAAGACATCTGACATAAATACATCTTAGATACTAACCGTAAGGTATCAGTATTTACTGAATGTCTATATATTTTGATCAAATATGAAAACCAAAAACATAATTAACCGGTAACGAACCCATGCAAGCATCTATATCCAACCTAAATTTAATGCATTTTTATTTAGAGTGTCGAGTATGAATAGACTACATAGATTTGCATTTGAAAAGAAAATATTCTTTCCCTTATTTAACCTTAGGCCAAAAGTTCGCAGTCAAACCAGCGCTAATCCATCTGATACATTTATGTATTCAATGTAGCATGAAAATACGACAACACAAAATACTATACTGTCAGGAATGTACATCTGAACAGTAAGTAGAATTAGAGAAGACATTGTCTCTCCATCAACAGGAATGCTACATCTGTTGGCGAGTAGAACAATAAACAAAAAACTCCATAGGAATGGACTGCAGCCCTTTGCCAACTTACAAACCCATCCATAGGCAAACAGAAGGTGTGTGGCATATATATATGCAATCCTGCCTGTAGTGGATCTCATACTACATCTACTAATTACACAAATATATCCACTCCATTGAGGTAATTCAACTATGAAATGAATAACCTAAGATTACCCTCCCTTAAACTATATATATAAGTTTACAAATCTATATAGCCATTCACACCCGACTTAAATTTAACATTTATATAACTAGTTTAACGAAAAACAGAAATCATAATAAAACTTAAAAAACAAATAAATAAATAAATGGAAATGATTTTACAAAAGAAATACATTAAATAAAATTATAACTAATTAATAAATAACATTGGTCAGAGGATTCTATTTCTTATAAATTAAATACTAAGAAAGTTTATATTTTAAAGTTCTTAGTGTTTCAAATGTTTTTAAAGTTCTTACAATTTTTAAAACATTCCTCTTTTTCCATCGCATGCTGTTTGGAATCCACATTAAATACCCCCAATGATCCTGTTGTCCTCAGTATAAAAAAAACGATGTTTCATTTTTTTTTTTTATAACAACTGAAGGGATTGAAGAGTGCGTCTTTTCAATCCCTCTCCTTCAACTCCACACTAACACATATAGTCATATCTTGTCATAATCTATTATTCCAACTCACTTTTTATAGTAGCCTTTCAGATCCAGTGGACATTACATCTCGACGATGTGATGGTCCTTTCGCTGAGGTCTGATTTCATTGTTTTTCATTCATTGGCTATTAGTTTCTATTGTTTTCCTATCTGACCGATGCTTATACATTTAAATGCCCAAGGGCTAGTTTATATTTAACTAATTAAAACAATCATTTCCATTTTCGGATTAATTAATTTGTTTTCAAACTTAAATCTCTAAATCTTTTTCTATTTTTAATAAAGTTTTATTTTACTAATTTTTTTTATCTGTGCGATTTTATATATATACGAGTTTAAGACATTTAATTTCAATTTTTTAATTCTTAAAAAAAAAGAAGTTTTATTTGTGAACTTTTATTCTTTTCATATTTACTAATAAAAAACAATGTAACGTACATATGTGCCCATTACAATATATATATATATATATGTGTGTGTGTATATAATTAATAAAACAAGTTATAAATTTTATAACTTGCTTTTAAGCTTGCATTTAAATGACCACTAGATGGAGCTTACCAATAGCTCTGAACAAGCTTTATTTTTATAAGTGCCGAAAAAGAAAGAATTCAAATTCTCTATTGTTAAGTTCATATCTCCAGACCAATTAGTTTTGAGCTTATGGCTCATCTCAGTGGAGAGCTGGGATTCTAAGCACTAGATCTAAAGTACTAATTCAAAAGTCAGCACTTATAAAATAACATTTCTATCAATTTGAAAGAGTGAACTTTTCAGACACTTAAAATGTCCAGTTTTGCAAACCAGATAGCTATATGAGTCTGAATTCAGCTCAGTTTCACTATATAGTAATAGCATCACAATATAGTATCACAAAAGCCATCAAAGGTACACTTATAATAATTAATTAAACAAGTTATAAATTTGTAGCTATCAGGTTTGCAAAGCTGAATTAGAAGATATTTACGTGCCTGAAAAGTTAAGAGTTTCAAACATGTTTTATAAGTGCTGACTTTTGAGTTAGTATTTTAGATCTAGTTTCTAGAGTCCCAGCCCTCCACTAAGGTGAGCCATAAGCTTGAAACCAATTGGTCTGAAGGTAGGGACTTAATAATAGAGATTGTGAATTCTTTTTCTTTCGGCACTTATAAAAATAAAGCTTGTTTAGAATTATTGGTAAGCTCCATCTAGTGATCGTTTAAATGTAAGCTTAAAAGCAAGTTACAAAATTTATAACTTGTTTTATTAATTATTACAAGTGTACCTTTGATGGCTTTTGTGATGCTATATTGTGAATCTATTACTACATGGTGAAACTGAGCTGAATTTAAACCTATATAGCTATCTGACTTGCAAAGCTGGATTTGAAGACATTTACGTGTCTGAAAAGTTCAGACTTTCAAATTGAAAAAAACATGTTTTATAAAAGCCGATTTTGGAGTTAGTATTTTAGATCTAGTTTCTAGAGACACAGTCCTCCACTGAGATGAGCCATAAGCTCGAAAACAATTGGTGTGGAGGTAGGGACATAATGATAGACATTTTGAATTCTTTCTCTTTTGGCACATATAAAAATAAAGCTTGTTTAGAACTATTCATAAGCTCCATCTAGTGATCATATATATATATATATTCTAACCTGTAATCTCGTGCATCCCCACTTCCAGATAATATATGATATAAAATAAAACGGGTTCTATCTCAGTTAATAATTAATGACTAAAATATTCAGCATTAAAATTAAAATATTTCACTAGCTCAAATTTAAAATACGAATAAGGTTCAGTTTATAAAAATAAATTAAATAAATATTTAATATTTTCACGAGACTTGAAGTGAAAATATAGGTGACAAGATTGATTACATTGAGCCAATATCCCACAGGATACTACCTCAATGGCATAAAAACACTATCCCCCCTTATTACTATTTCAAATAACAAACTCATAGTATTCTTATGACTTTAATAACTTCTACTCACTAAGATTAAACTAATAATTAAATCTTAATCTTCCATTTAATAATAATCTAGCTCAAATAAAATAATCTCAGGTTCATAAAGTTTATTCTAAGTTAATTTAAAATTACAGTAGTAAAATATGAGAAGGGATTTTATGTCATAATCTACTACACTTAAACTAATAATAATAAATAATAATAATAATATTCTTCATTGTTTAATTACTAATGGATATCTTTTTTTTCCGTTATATTTTTATTACCATAATAAAATAATAAAATAATATAATATGATCTTATATCTTCATGTAATGATATAACAAATACATGGTAGCATTTTAATAATCTGACAAACAAAATATGTGTGGCAACTGATAGCATATAATTTAATATAATATTGTGATAACTGATTTATGACCAATAAAATAATGTAAGATTATGATTATTTAATTATAATGAATACCAATAAAACATATAAAATTCTTAAAATAATTCTCTATTTATCTTTTGGGAAAAATTATATATTTGTTTCAATTATTATGCATATATCGTGATTTCATGCAGCGATGTGGAGAAATAAATAACTCGGACACAAAATTTTTGAAATAACAAAATTTAACAAAGTTTATTATTAACAACAAATAAACAATTTATTTATACTATTTACAGTGGATATCCTTAACTTTTTTACTTTACAGTTTGATCTACTGGGTTATAAAAAAATAATTTATATTTCAATTATATCTTTATTTAGATTTAGGACAAAATTTAAAAAAAATGTTACCATTTGGTTTCTCATTATGGTTAACTTATTATAAATATATTTTCTTATTAGCAAAATATTTCATCCTTAATATTATTAAACTATCTTATTTTCAACAAAAAAATTCATACTTAGAAAACATTCTATAGAAAATAAAATTTTATAATGAGTATGGATTTCTCAAAATATTAAAAAAAATTTCATCTTGCAAAGTCAAAGATGTTTCACAAAATATTATCCAAAATTCAGTACTAGATTTAGTATTTATCACACAATGTTTATTAATCATAATATATTCTTCTTTAAGCCTAACTTTAGTATGATATAAGTGTAATCATCAATATATTTCTGTTAATCAATAAACAAAAAATATACTATGCATATTGTTTACATAATTTACTTTGTACTATTGTATTTTAAAAATATGCAATACTTATTTTCTCTTAAAAAAAATACTAAAGCTTTTAAAATTATTATCACTTTAAAGAAAATATCTTTGTTTAGATACTTTATTTTAAAAAAGTTTATATTTCATTTCTGAAATAAAATTCAAAATATATTCTATGATTCTTTTCTTTCCTTAGGATACTTTGGATCTTCAATTTTAAGTTATAACATCCTATTCCTTCTAAGCAAATAAACCAATCTTATACAAAACGATAGCATAACCTAAGTTCTAAATTATTTATCTTTTCTCTTCAACATATCTTACTGAATGATGCAGTTACATGAAATAAAGATAGTGAAAACAGATGCATAGGATTAAGGAAGAAAGCTAGAGTATTACTCTTAACATATCTCAAAATCATGGCACAGTGTGAAGAGGTATGACATTTACCTGCCTAATATCCTCTAGTACAGGGACGATGTTAAAGATATTTCTTCAGCTTTATTAGAACATCAAATATTTAAAGAAATATAAACACTGTCCAAATAAAATGTGTATCAGTCATAGGGCTTTAACTATGCTGATATTCACATAAAGACTAAATATTATTTTCATTCCTTATAACATCCTATTTCTTAAAAAATCTTCTTGGTTTCCTGTTCACTAAGTACTTCCAAGCCACTATCTCAACATTATTTCTCAAGATTTTCCACATCTTACATCGATAAATAACTATCTGCATTTACAAAAACAATAAATAAAATTCATTAATAGTTAAACAATCTTACAATTCCATAAGAAAAGTCTGCTTACTTCATTATTCTATATGTCTAATCATATACAATCTACTTAGACAATATTTGAATATCCAATAACATGAAAATTTTAAAAGAATCACATAATTATTTGTTATGTTGGATTATATCACTAATAAAAAAAAAAATTGTTGTATGCATATTTTTCAAATCAATCCTATCTCATAATGTTTTTTAAAATGTTGTATAAAATGCAGTACATATAAGTAAAAAACTTTTACACTTCATTCTTTCAATTTATGGATGATCTAAAGAAAACAAAAAAAAAAATACATTATAAATTATCAATAGTTATTATTATTACCAATAACCTTTATCTAGTCATCATGTTCAGTAGGCTTCCTTTATTCACTTGAGCATTGCAGATATAAAAAAAATTCACACCCATACATTTTATATTAAAATATTTTTAGCTAAATTATTAGATTGTTATTTTATAAAATTTTAATATTAATAAATTAATGTTTTTATGTTTTTCCTAATCTTATATAAAAATTTAGATTTAAACTAGGTTAACAAAATAAAAGAAATCAAAACTATAGTTACATATTTTCTTGACGATAGTTCCTGATAAGTCCAAAATGTTTATTATTTTCTCTAGAGTTTTTTAAAAATGTTCTCCTCCAAGTGCATTAAAGTTTAAAATAAAAATAATTATTAATCCATTTAATAAAATTTATAGAAAATAATCCTTGGTTTTAGTATTTAGGATGATAATTATTAAATCATAATATTAATTAATCCCGTGAAGCTCTTTTTTTAAGTATTTTCTCTGCCAATATTCTCTGCGTATCCGATGCATCAATCCATCTAATTTAACTTTTAAAATATTCGATAAACTTTTAAGTACTATTTGTATTTCCATGGATCCATCTTTTATTCAACTATGTGTTCACTTTTTTTATATATGTTTCCTTCTTGATACATTTAAACTTTCGTTTGGTATTTTTATATATCACTTTAAAAAAAAAAACTTCAAGTACTTTTAAACAAATCTTTTCTAAATACATTTTTAAACAATTCTAAGACCTGATATTTTAATATCAAAAAAAACGCTTCTATAACATATTCTCCTGGGTTCTTTCTTTAATTCTTGAAAATATTTTTTTTTAAAATGTTACCTTCAGAAAGGATACAACATTTTACTCCTTTTGATATAATATTATATAAAACAATTCATGCAATATATAATTGTCTTATTACTATTTAAAAAATAAATCTTGGATAAACTTATAAATAATATGTTTCAATACATTTTTTAGACTCCGTATAATGTCCGAGCTGTGGTTTTTTATGTACCAGAACAGTTCTCCAGTGGAGTATTAATAAAGCTGTATCAATAAATATTTCAAATATTTTTTCAGCATTACAACTTATATCCATTTTATTTCGTAGTATATCCATCCTTTATTGCGAAGTTTACGTTAAATTTTTAGATAAAATACGACTGGTAAGTACTTTAAAAATTAGAAAATCATTTCCACAAAGTTTCTAAATTATTATATTTTAACACCCTCTTTTGCAAAAATACTTTTAAAAATTATCAATTAGTTTTTTTTTGCAAATAAAATGATAAGAAAGTACTAAAAAAATTGACTAAAATAAAAATTTTAAAAATACTATCTTTTTGATAGTTATAATTTACCTTTCTCCAGTTTCAATACATTATTAATCTCCCCCGATAACCCCGTGCAAATCATATTTATAGTCTGTAAAAATACCTATTCCTATTGGTTAATTCTTACTTTAGCTTGAGAACAAATTTACATATTTTTAGTTTATAGTAGAATTGAATTTCAAAATTAGAAATTATGATGTAATAAAATTTGAAAAATATTATTAAAATTCCACTTTTACTTCAATTATTATTTTATTAAAACTATTTAAACATTTAAAATAACTTTTAAAATAATTTTAATAACCTATTCCCTTTATCTATTTTTATTTAAATAAAATATTTAATTTTTTTTTTTTTTACTGTATTCGTCTTTATTACATCATTTAAACATGTCATATGATAGTTAACTTAATATTTATTTTTATTTGCTTTTATGATAGGCAATAATTCTATCCAATTCTATAATATAACTTTTAAAATATTTTAAACTTCGTTACTTTAAATACAAACAAGCATGTGTGTGAAAGTATTAGTATACAAGTCACATGATTAATAACTTTGACAGACGATTTTCAATCTATTTCTCTGCCTAGACTAATAAAATTGATACACTTATTATATTATATAAAATAATTATAAAAAATTTGGAAGAACAATTTAGAACATATAGAATTAAATAGAATTCTCACCATCATAAAGTTTATTTTTTAAAAATATATTATATTAATTTTGATTATTAAACATAGTTTATAAAAGTAAATACTGTATAACATTTATTTATCTATACATTTAAGACTATTAAAATTGAGCTTATTAAACATACTTTTAATATTTATAGCTGAGTTATTTAATATCGCCAGCTTTTACAACCATATGAAACAATATTTTAAGCTTTATTTAACTATTTTTTAAATAATTATACTTTATAACATAATTGACAAACTATAATTAATAAATCAAAAGAACATATTCTAAAATTTAAAATTTTTAGTAATTGATTGTTATGGACTATTACCGACCTATAGAAAAGGGCACAATATATATATATGATTGTTTATATTGTATAATAGGTGAATTAGATTTTGAATATGAAATCATTCTGCATTTAAGGCAAAAAAAAAGAGAAAACACAACAAACAATATTTTAAAATGTAGGTCCTAAAAAAAAAAGCTCGACCAGGATTATAATCTAAATATTTAATTATATGCAAGTGAGTGTATGCACATATGTTAGCCATGGATTCAATATTTAGTTTAAGATTTTATAATAAAAATTAATATTGGATCAGCTTTTTTTTTTGTATTTTATTAATGTTTATCTAATAATTTTGGAAATAAAAAGTGATATGTAATAGATGTAATTAAATGACTAGTAATTGATTAAAATGTTCTCAAATATTTGAATTGGGAAAGCAATTACTATGAATTCCAAATGCAAATGTTAATCTTTTAAAATGGAAAATCCTTAAATTTAAAAGTAAATGAAATGAACTTTAAGAATTTTGCAGTTGACAGTCTTGTATTGCATCAGAAAACCTTAAGTCTCTCTGAAGAATTTAATTGAGAATATGGATCACACAATTCCAAGCTATTCTCTGCAAATAGGGATAGTTGTAGAGATTCCAAAACCTTTGCAGTCTTAAAAGTAATGAAATAACTGATAAAGGTGCATCTTAATAATAATGCTGCCACTATGCTTTCATTAAAATTTTAAAAAGATTATTGTAGAAAAACAATGTATGAAAAGGGTATTCAACTGTGATGAAACAGAATTGTGAGTAGTTGAGCATACACACAACAATATATATATATATATATATATATATATATATATATATGTGTGTGTGTGTGTGTGTTTCAGTGTATTATTAATAACAATATGGAGTGCAAAAATGAAAAAAAGAAAAGGAAAAGAAGTTAATTCACAGCTGACCATAAAAATGTGATAAATAAATATAAAATTAGCATTCAATTATCATTCAAAAAGAATATTTAAATCAACTGATTTACATAATATGCATAATCAAGATGGATCATAAATAAAGCAGCAACACTATGAAACATGAGATCTATGGTTATGGTGCTCATTACAGAAGGTGTACTCAGCTAAATAAAAGAAAGGAAAGAAATAAAAACAGTGTTATAAAGCATATGAACACACATATTAATAACAATATTATTTTAAAAAATATATTTATATTGTAATCTTAATTTATGCATGCATATACATATAAAGCATTTGTTATATATGTATATCAAATCATCTCAAATGTTAAGAAATTTTCAGTTATGCCCTCTGTGAAAAAATATTTAGAGCCCGCATCTCAAAACAGCTAATTCAAAAAAAGTACCTCTTTGAACTATGTACTACAAAGATATTAAATATTGAAACATGGACTAATTCAAACAGACAGTGTGAAATTACATAAGCAATGATCTTTAAACTGCTGCTAAACAACCAAGTTTATTCACAGATGGCATAGCTGAAAATTTCTTTACATTTGAGGTGATTTGATATTTGATATTTATTTCAAATAGCAGTATGCACTATAATTATTTTCATATATATAAGTGTAATAATGCTCAACACTAAATGGGTTTGTAAGTAAATATTAAAAACTAGTCAACACTTAGATAATCCCAATATCAATAACAATCAACAAATTCAAACTGTTGTCAAGGCAACCTTTTTTAAAGGGATTTATTGTTAAAAAAAGGTTGCCATGACAACAGTTTGAATTTATTGATTGTTATTGATATTGGGAATGTCTAAATCTTGATTGGTTTTTAATGATATATATATATTGTAACGATATATAAATATGTCGTTACATTAATTTAAAATAAAAACTTAAAAGTTCGCAAATAAAAGGAAAAAACTAAACGCTAAAATTAAAATGTTTGTTAAACATATATATATATTCGCACAGATGCTAAACTTTAAAAATATTTTTTTTCATAAACAAAAAAAAAAAGTATTTGAACGTATTTTTTTTAATAAAAAAATGCAAGATTGAAATATAAAAATAGTTTAATAAACAAAGAACGTAAGTTAAAATAAAAACAGGTATTAATTAATTCCTGTAATCTGTAAATGGAAATGATTGTTTATTAATTATCTAAAAGCTGTTTAATTAAAAAGTCAGATGAAAGGTTAGATAAGAGAAGAAAGAGATTTTAGCTTGACCAATGGAAGCAAATAAAGGCCCGGATCATAACGAAAAAACAGAACAGTGACGTTTTTGTTCATGGAATCCATAGGAGGACTATAAAAAGAAAAAATATTGAGTTCCAGTCAGTTTTTCCAACTTGATTTGATGACAACGGTAAGACGCACTTGCCGTTCTCTCTCATTTTTTTTTTGTTTGTTTTAAAAAAAAATAAAATGAAAAGACTGTGATACCAGAATGGAACCAGCTAATGCTACCTCCAGAACATTTTCTTCCAATGGAGACACCATGGGAATTGCCAACAGGAACCTGGACTCTTCTACTGTAAGCTATATTGACATGAACTCTAAATTTAAAAATAACTAAGAACTTTCGTTCAAGTTTATGAACTTCTATCTGACTTTTAAGTTTAAAATCAAATTAATAATGTTTAATTTTATATGTTTTCCGATTGATAAAAATCATTTCCATTTTTTTTTTCTTATTGTATAAATTGTTTATTGTTTAAATTTTAAATGATGAAATTTAGGTTGGGTATAGACATTGCATAGATTCGTTAGCAGTTGATAATGTTGTGGTTTTCACATTCGATTAGAATATATGTCAACAATATCACTGCAAGCATCTTACGATGAATGCTAATGGGATTTGTATATTCCCTATGCAAGTGACGTTTATCGATGATTTTGTATTTTGATCGGTTGTGTTTAATTTGGAATGTTTTTGACCGTGGAATCTGTGCAGCTGATCTGTACTCAACATTCTAAAACAAATTTTATAAAATGCATTTATGCGAACGTATTTAAATGTTAAATTTAAGTCGGGCGTGAATGGCTATATAGTTTTGTAAAGTTATATTAAGGGAGAGTAATCTTAGGTCATTCATTTCGTAGTTGAATTGGTTCAATGGATTGGATATATTTGTGTAATTAGTAGATGTAGTATGAGGTCCGCTAGGGGCAGGATTATAGATATACGCCACACACCCTCTGTTTGCCTATGGATGGGTTTGTAAGTCAGCAGAAGACCGCAGTCCATTCCTATGGAGTTTTTTGTTTATTGTTCTACTTGCCAACAGATGTCACATTCCTGTTGGTGGAGAGTCAATGTCTTTTCTATTTCTACTTATTGTTCAGATGTACGTTTCCTGACAGTATAGTATTTTGTGTTGTTGTATCATGCTACATTGAATACATGAATGTATCAGATGGATTGGCGCCAGTTTGGTTGCGAAATTTGTGGCCTAAGGTTAAATCAGGGAAGAATATTTTCTTTTCAAATGCAGATCTATGTAGTCTATTCCTACTTGACTAGCTAAATAAATAGCAAACTCATTATTTGCAATCTACTTAAATTTAGAATTAAAGATCAATATAAAAATATAAACGTTAAATTTATTCCTCAAAATTTAAATATTATTTTATATGTGCATAAATAAATATTTTTATGTGTTAATTTCTGACAGTGGCTTTTATTCTTTTATATTTAAGATATAAAATTTATAGATTTTTATCTCTGCATCTCCGCTGAGCTAGTGACTTGGGCTAACGGTCGGAATATTTAAATAAAGTGGAATCTTAACAGTGCGTATCTGCCTACTTTATAAATTTTTATAGGCTCAAATGCCTAGATGGCACCCTGGTAGTTGCAGATATTGTTTTTGCGGTTAGATTTGATCTTCGCTTTCATTTCGATCGTTATAATTGGCATCCCAAGTGTGGCCTTACCTCAGAGATTGACCCTGAGAAGGGGAATTGAAAGATGAAATTTCCGATCTTTAATAAACACGAGTGCCCTGAGAATTTTAAAATGGAATCATGCAAATAACATGTTGTTTTTTCTGAAATAAGTACATTTTGTACTAATGTAAAGTTATAGCCAGATGTTTAATAAACCACTAGTACTTTTGAAAATAAATCATGCCCGTAATATTTTTTCTGAAATTAGTATAAATATATTTGTTGTATTTACGTGGAGTTGCAGTTTGAAGTTTTGTTTAAAAAGTGCTGCCAGTAAGAAAAATTGCGCATATGTAGAGATAAATTCGAGGAATAAAAACTAATAAATAAAACATAATAATAAATATAAATCATAATTTTTTTTAAAAAAAAGTCTTGTTTAAAATTTAATCGTTCAACTTGCCTAAGTAATAGTTAAAGGTAGGAGAAATGAAACTTGGAAGGGAAGGGGCAGAAATTTAGCTGGTAATAAGGAATCAACAGTCAACATTTTTTTTTAAATCATTATATTTGTGTGTAATTACTGTTTTGTCTTGTAAAAAAAAAGTTTTGTTTTTGTGATCATATATAATCAATTTGTGTAACGTAATTACTAACACTAAGTAAATTCTTTTTTTTTAATGTTTTTTGTTTTTTGAGGAAGTTTACTGATATGTAACAATATATAAATATGTCATTACATTAATTTAAAATAAAAACTTAAAAGTTCGCAAATAAAAGGAAAAAACTAAACGCTAAAATTAAAATGTTTGTTAAACATATATATATATTCGCACAGATGCTAAACTTTAAAAATATTTTTTTTCATAAACAAAAAAAAAAAGTATTTGAACGTATTTTTTTTAATAAAAAAATACAAGATTGAAATATAAAAATATTTTAATAAAAAAAGAACGTAAGTTAAAATAAAAACAGGTATTAATTAATTCCTGTAATCTGTAAATGGAAATGATTGTTTATTAATTATCTAAAAGCTGTTTAATTAAAAAGTCAGATGAAAGGTTAGATAAGAGAAGAAAGAGATTTTAGCTTGACCAATGGAAGCAAATAAAGGCCCGGACCATAACGAAAAAACAGAACAGTGACGTTTTTGTTCATGGAATCCATAGGAGGATTATAAAAAGAAAAAATATTGAGTTCCAGTCAGTTTGTCCAACTTGATTTGATGACAACGGTAAGACGCACTTGCCGTTCTCTCTCTCTTTTTTTTTGTTTGTTTTAAAAAAAAATAAAATGAAAAGACTGTGATACCAGAATGGAACCAGCTAATGCTACCTCCAGAACATTTTCTTCCAATGGAGATGCCATGGGAATTGCCAACGGGAACCTGGACTCTTCTACTGTAAGCTATATTGACATGAACTCTAAATTTAAAAATAACTAAGAACTTTCGTTCAAGTTTATGAACTTCTATCTGACTTTTAAGTTTAAAATCAAATTAATAATGTTTAATTTTATATGTTTTCCGATTGATAAAAATCATTTCCATTTTTTTTTCTTATTGTATAAATTGTTTATTGTTTAAATTTTAAATGATGAAATTTAGGTTGGGTATAGACGTTGCATAGATTCGTTAGCGGTTGATAATGTTGTGGTTTTCACATTCGATTAGAATATATGTCAACGATATCACTGCAAGCATCTTACGATGAATGCTAATGGGATTTGTATATTCCCTATGCAAGTGACGTTTATCGATGATTTTGTATTTTGATCGGTTGTGTTTAATTTGGAATGTTTTTGACCGTGGAATCTGTGCAGCTGATCTGTACTCAACATTCTAAAACAAATTTTATAAAATGCATTTGTGCGAACGTATTTAAATGTTAAATTTAAGTCGGGTGTGAATGGCTATATAGTTTTGTAAAGTTATATTAAGGGAGGGTAATCTTAGGTTATTCATTTTGTAGTTGAATTGGTTCAATGGATTGGATATATTTGTGTAATTAGTAGATGTAATATGAGGTCCGCTACAGGCAGGATTATAGATATACGCCACACACCCTCTGTTTGCCTATGGATGGGTTTGTAAGTCGGCAGAAGACCGCAGTCCATTCCTATGGAGTTTTTTGTTTATTGTTCTACTTGCCAACAGATGTCACATTCCTGTTGGTGGAGAGTCAATGTCTTCTCTATTTCTACTTATTGTTCAGATGTACGTTTCCTGACAGTATAGTATTTTGTGTTGTCGTATCATGCTACATTGAATACATGAATGTATCAGATGGATTGGCGCCAGTTTGGTTGCGAAATTTGTGGCCTAAGGTTAAATCAGGGAAGAATATTTTCTTTTCAAATGCAGATCTATGTAGTCTATTCATACTTGACTAGCTAAATAAATAGTAAACTCATTATTTGCAATCTACTTAAATTTAGAATTAAAGATCAATATAAAAATATAAACGTTAAATTTATTCCTCAAAATTTAAATATTATTTTATATGTGCATAAATAAATATTTTTATGTGTTAATTTCTGGCAGTGGCTTTTATTCTTTTATATTTAAGATATAACATTTATAGATTTTTATCTCTGCGTCTCCGCTGAGCTAGTGACTTGGGCTAACGGTCGGAATATTTAAATAAAGTGGAATCTTAACAGCGCATATCTGCCTACTTTATAAATTTTTCTAGGCTCAAATGCCTAGATGGCACCCTGGTAGTTGCAGATATTGTTTTTGCGGTTAGATTTGATCTTCGCTTTCATTTCGATCGTTATAATATATTGTACACTTACAATACAATAATCAATTCTTATTACATTATAATCAAGTCTAGTAAACAAAATGTGAACTATTATATGTTATATAAATTGTATGCAAGTGGAGCTTGTAATTAAATATAGTATTGTTCATGACAAAATATATCATCCATCAAGCATGCCATCACAAACGGCACCTCCCTGATCCGATTCTCCATCTTCTTAACATTTGCAATCTGGCTTACCAGGTGTAAGCTCATTTTCACACAAAAAAACCTCAGTGCCTGCCAGACATTCCTTGAGTTACTTACCAAGATAAAAAATACTTAATTGTAATTATTAATTAGAGAAAATATAACTTACTATTAAAAATTTTTCGGCTGAACATTTTCGAGGAACCATGCCTCATACTCATAGCCTTCATGAAAAGTGTAATAAATATATGCAAATGTAAATATTCAAATAAGCTACTGTTACGTAGCCCATTTTTTCGAGATCTCGAAGCATGTGTCCTTTCTGTTAATGGCGTGGATGTCTCTATTAATATAGAATGCCTCCTTTATTTTTCTCCTGTAATCATTTGGCTCTGAACATAAAATAATGGGGTTGGCAGGTATGTTTTTACATATAAGGAGAAATTAAAACCATATTTATTACCAAGATAAAGCAAAGAGATAAAATGTTAGCTCCTGAATGGCTTTTCAGAGACACCTGGACAAGTGTCACCTTCCCAAGCACATGAACATTCACCTTGAGAAATTCAAAACACCACACTTACACTATGATGCAGCTGCCTAGTGCTACAATGCCAGTGTAAGGTGTCAAGATTACCTAAACTCTTTGACTTACTTAACTCATGTAACATGAATATTTCCAATAAAGTTGTTTTTGAAACTACTATAAATGTATTTAAAAAATAAAATATATTCTTTTTTTAAATTTATTAAGTTTTAATTTACAGTAACAATTTTTTTATTTAAAAAAAACTGTATCTGAGTCTCTAATTTATCTTAATTTATCATTTGTGCTTTTTAAATTTTAACAAAACATTAGTACATATAAAAATTAAATATGAAATTTTATTAACAAAAATATATTTGAAATATAAAAATAAGCTTCAAATGAATATTTATATTACATTTTTGACAAGCATAATGTTAGAAGTTTTTATAGCTCTATGCCAGATTCAAATGAATTCAAAATGTTGCTGTCTCTCTGATTAAATTTTCAAATACAAATTAAAAATTAACTGTTATGCAGCTGAAAACCTGGCTGAGTGATTTTTATTAAGTAATGTGTTCATAAAAATGCCAAAATGAATAAAATTGAACAAGTAGCGCACTCTGTTTAGCATCCCAAATCAACAGTGAAGACATAAATAAATTATAATTTACTGAATATCATTCCTTATGTCATTTTAATAAGTCTGTCATATTTGATTAAATGTTTAAAATTATCATTAAAAAATAATGCACTGCAATTTAACTATTGTTTTCAAAAAATAATTATATGAGGTTTAATATTTATATTTGGGCTAAAGATAATCTATAGTTTAATAACTGATTAGTGATAATCATTAATGTACTTATCTAGGGTGTATTATGTTAAAGTTGTGGGTGGAGTAAATTTAATACTTGTAAATTAAAATGTAACATTTTACTATTGGAACAATTCAACTGTCCATTTCATTAATAATCCAACAACGGAATGCTCAAAGCACTTGGTGGATTTGGTATTGTAATCTTACCTATGTAGACATTATATCAATCTAATCCCTCATAATATCAGACTATTATGTATCCATTTATATCATTAGGAGAGGGATGGATTGGACTTATACATGGATATGACTAAAATATCAAATCCAACAAGGTCTTTGAGGGTTCCATGAAATGAATGCTTGAATTGTGAGAATATTTCACCCTGTCCATTAAAGTTTAAATAATTTACTATTGTTAAATATTTATTATATGATAAGGATATATAGGAGAATTAAAAGCCTGGGACAACTGATGAATGCTGGTTCAGCATGAAATGTGCATCTTGAAGAATCATAGATCTTTTTACATGTCTTTGGACATATGTTTATGATTACATCCCTCCAGAAGGTGTTAAAAGTGAAGAGAAACCAGTCCCTAACTTTCATAAGAGTGGTGTAGAGAAAATTATGCTGTATCCTGGGGTGATTTGTTATATAAGAGGTCTTTATTTATATGCTTCAAGTATATGTGATGGAGTGGAGGTTATTAAATACATCTATGAACAATTAAATACTATATTTACACATAGATTAATGTTTTTTTTTATTATTCGTGGTATATTCAGTAAAATACTTATTTATTAATTATTATTATTTTCTTAATTTAATTTTTTATTATTATTAGATATTCAAAGTTTATGGAATGTTTTTAATTTGTGATAGTTAAATTATTTTTCACCATAGAAAAAATCATTGGAATTGCATATTTCTATTCATTCTTTATTAATTAGGACTTTTTGTAAACTAATTTTTCTTATTATTTGAAATAAAGATTTAATTTTCTTATTATTTCATAATTTACATTAAATAGATCCTCTTTTACTAATCTAATTTATTATGTAAGCATAGATGCATTAATGCCTCTCGTGTTGACTTAGGTAAAATGATAGACTCAAGAACTAAAAGGTTCCGAATTAAAGCTCAAATTATTACTTTTGGTTTTCAAACATCGTATGACTCTTAAGTGACTAACCATTATATTATTTTTATTCTGCACAGTGTAGTACATTGTTATAGCAAAGGACTTAAGAAATGAATGCTTCCGGGTCAAAGGTCAGCTAGTAACTTCTGGTGTTTAAACATCAACGGATTTCTCAAACAGTATTTCTGCATGATTAAAAGGTCCTTTGATTTTGAATTAAATTTTTATTGTTAGTTTCAATCTTTTTAAATTTTGGTTCAAACCTGTATATTTTTATTCTTTTAAATTTTATTTTTTATATTTAAAAAATGGTTTTCTTATTGTGGCTTTCTCTGATTGCTAGCTTTCAAATTCTGTTTTAAAACTTATTTTAATCTTTTATATATATTTGTAAATATTAAATTTGAGAATCTTTTATAGTTGTTGAAGTTGCCAATGTAAATAATTTCATTACATAATATTAATATGTTAAAAATAAAAATCGATTAACATTTAGCTATAAGTATCGATTTTCAATTAGCATTTTTCAGTTACAATAAATTAAAATTTAGAATAGCTTTTATATCTAAATATAGCAGCACTCTTTTATATATATATATGTCAAAGCGTTGACCAGGAAGAGAACACGGGCCGGCTGCTTGGAAGGCAACTATGCTAACCGCTAGGCCACCAACGCCTGACTAGCAGCATTCTTTTGCATCATGGAGTTAGGGGTTTAGTATTTAATTATATACTATATATTTATATAAACTGTATTTTTTTCTTACAAATGAATACAACATGCAAAACGGTTGGCTCCAGAACCGCAGGTGGCTTTTAAATGGAAAAAGTTTGTCTTTCTTATTTTTGGATGAATATATATATATATTAATAAAAATTCATTATATAATATTCTATTTGTGCATACTGATATATAATTTTGTAACTAATTGTATTAATTTTATTATAATTTAATTAGTACAGATGTATATAAATTCTTGTTATGATTGCGAGTGTTTTAAATTTAAAATAGCAAACCGAGAATTGTTTTCTTCAATGAATTATGTGATAAGTAAACACTGAAACAAACTGATTGATTCAAGTCTGAAGGCTTTGTTATTATTACAATGCACAAAATATACTCCGAATTTGAATAAGTGACTGAAAATATAATAGTTCAAAAGTCACAATAAATTTGAATATTAATTTTGTATCTTTATATTTATATAAATGATTTTTTCCATTAATAAATTTTATATTGCAAATTTATTGTATTTACTTGAAATTTAGAAGAAAAAAGTTCTAATTAAAAGTAAAATTTAGGGGGAAAATTTTTTTTGTTTCATTCATAAAAATATTATATGCAAGTTTAAGAGTTGTTCGAATCTTGTATATGCATACTTAAATGTTATTAAATTTATAAATAATGAATAAAATGATTCAAGTTGCGGCTCCCTAAATTTTAATTTTTCTGTTTTTTGTCAAAATGGCACTCTGACTCAAACATGTTCCCGATCCCTGTACTAGAGAGTTGTGTAAAGATCTACTATTTCTAAGCCAATGGAATTGATCTTTCTGCTCTTATCGCAATCTTCTTTCATTAATTGTAATTTTACTTTTTCTAAAAATTAACTGTTGAAAAAAGATAATTTTAAGTAGATTCTTATAACAATTTAAGCTTATTATTTATGCGTAATACGATAAGACCTTTTATCATAAAAACCAATATAGTAATTATTTTTTGGGTATGAATAATATGATTTTTTTATAATTTGTATAAAGCCTAATCTTTCGCGTGCGCGCATACACACATGTGACATAGTAACATAAAAGAGTTAACTCAGGCAAAAAGATTCCAATTAATTAATAATGAAATAACATTAACAGAATTTTAAAATGTTGAAAATTAAAAAAAACATACTATTTATCATTTTGTATGCTGTCGCATTTCAAAAAGAGTTCATGATAGTTTTTTTCTTATTGTTAATTGATATAGTAGATGGAAAACAAAACTTTTTTCAATATTGAGAAATTCAGACCCATGCATGGGTTTATAATAAAGTCTGTAATCTTTTCTATTTGTAATATAAATAGTTGACATTTTTTACTACTACTACTACTGCTACTGCTATTATTATTATTATTATTATTATTATTATTATTATTATTATTATTATTATTATTATTATTATTATTATTATTATTATTATTATTATTATTATTATTATTATTATTATTATTATTTGTGAAACAATTAACAAGGTATGGATTTAGTTTTAACTTCATTTTCTATTTATCAAAATGATAAAACTATTACAAAATTAATTCTTTATAATTTAAATCAATCATAATTCATTTTTTGATAAAATTATTTGATATTAGTATTAGCATAAATAAAGATTTAATTGATAGTTGGTCTCTGGTTTTAAATTTGAAATTACATGTCAGTATACATATATTTATATTGTAATTAAGGAATTTAAAATATAACGCGATGGTACATATAAAGAAAAATAATATCACAAATTCAGATCACTAAATCCCTATGTTAATTTATTTTAATTAAACTTTTGTTTTAATTCATTTTAATTTGTCAACAGCAGACTTGGAATAGGAGCTTACTTGTTGAATCCAAATTGATTTAAGTAATAAGGCAAGTAGATAAACAAGCTGTAACATTTTATCATCATTGGTAATAAATTACCATTGCTTTTACAATCTAATATAGTTTAGTCTAGCATCTCAAAAGAATTACACCAAAAACTTTGAAAGAACACATTTAGAGTCTCTTTTCTCTAAACTATCTATTTTTTTAAATGCTTCTATTTAAGTTAAAAATTCTGTTTGTTTATTTAGAATGGATATTGTAATCAAGATTCAATAGGCTTCTATCAAACAGATTTCCTTAAAATATTGTATGTACATTAGAAATTAATAGCAAGGCACTATGACAATGAAATACTTTACATTGGTCCCCTGGTTTGTTTACTACAGAGGAGTTGAAAGACTAAATTTCAAACATGTTGATATTGGTTCAGTAAATTTTCAATGATGTGAATGACAGGGCAATATTTTAACTCCATTGATTGTTTTGATATAGAACCATAGAAAGCTTCAATTTTCCATCTCTTGGCCATTTTTTGTCCTAAGCTTATTTTATGAAAACTAAATTAAATTACACCTGGGGCTCTTTTTATGTGGACTTATTTAACACGGTTTTGAAGTTACACGATTCGTCTTTCACCGGAAATTGAAGTCCGATAATGCGCTATTACTTTAAATAATAAATTCTGCGCACTTACGTTATATTGAAAGTAATAGCACATTATTGGAATTCGACTTTCATCTTAGTAATTTCAATATTTTCAGTGCTTTATAATAGTAAAATTTTATGCAATAATGAAATTAAAATCATGATTTCCACATTTTATGTATACACACATTAAATTTTACAAGATTATAATGTAAATTTGTTCAAACATTTTAATTGAAATCAGGGAGATATCTAATATTAAAATTTTAGTCCATTACTTTTATAACTAATCTAAACATATAAAAAAAGTTTCTATGTTAAGTTTTCTGCCCAAAGGCTATGGAAATATAATCGAGTAATAATAACTCTTGATCATTAAACTGGATACTCTCTTAACAAAATATATTCTAACATATCAGTAATTAGAAGTACTTATTATTTGTTTTTATTAAATATTTCTCTATAAAAATGTTGGCACCATTAATTATTAATGATTTTTTATAACTTGACTGCAAATAAATGGGAACACAGATCTTAATTTTACTGTGATGGAGTTTAATCGTAAATAGAGGGGGGTATGTCATTTCTAATTATTCTGAATTTTTTTTTATTCTGCTGTATTTCTATTCTAAAGCAATTGTCGTAGAAGAGTGTCTGTATAATTTTATAAATATATCTGATATGTTTTGCTTACATCGCATACACATGCATGTGTATGTGCACACAATATATTGATATTTCTATTTTGATTAAAAAAAATATATTTATTTACTAGTTCATAATGAATACAAACGACTAAACACAAAATTAATCTTTTTTTCTTCAACCTTCATCAATTAAAAATGCGCCGAGCATTTCTGATATGAATTAAAATCTGTAAGCCAGTGTCAATTAAGCTTCGATTTTAAATCGTATAAAGTAATTGAAGCGTTGCATTTTAATTATTATCCTTAATAACAAATAAATTTTAATCGTCAAAAAGAAAAAAATAATATTGTGAAAGCATTTGATTGTATTCTTCTTTTCTTATCTGTCTTTCAACTCTGTGAGTTTAAATTATTTAATTCTACACATTCATTAAAAGTTTAAAATTCATAAAACTATAATCACCATAATAATAATTTTATTAGCAAAATATACTTAAATAAATAAAAACATTAAATATTTTTATTTTTGTATATAAGGTTATATGCGTGTATAAGCGAGTGTCGCATACTATATTGGTTAGAATTCCAACCTGCCACGGCCACGAATTTATTTTGGAAATTTTTCATGTTATGAGATTAAGCTATTCTTAGAGACTTGACATATTATCATTTCTAGAGAGATATTGGAGACGTTTCTGCATTCCTTTTACCTAAATATACACACAAACAGAATGAGGGGGGGGGGAGACATTGATTTAAAATTTTTTATTTGGAAACTTATAAAGCTTTAGGGCTTTTAAAATTATAAAATCAAATGCTGAAGCAGAAAAAAAATTCCAAAGCTAAAAACTGCCACATTTTATTATGCATCACAAAATCATGATCTATTTATACCACTAAAAATTGGAGTATGCTTTGTTGGCCAGTGCTTATCGTTATCTCAAAAGAAATGTATATTAAACATATTGAATAATTATTTTTGTTTACTAATTACTAACCAATTAAAAAAACAACAGCAACTAATCATTGGATATATAAAAGTAAATATTTAATATATCATCATCATCATCATCAACCATTATCAATCCACTGCAGGATGAAGGTCTCTCCAAGTTTAATCCATCTTCTCCAATCTTTAGCTTCTCTTCTCCACAACACCCCTGCACATTTTCTTATTATATAGTATCTTTTATTTCTATTGCATTTAACTTACTGCTATTGCTTTAAAATGTTTAATACATCAGAAGACAATTCGATTTATAGTAGACATACCTTTTCCAATTGGTACAAAAAATGCAAAATTATATACTACGAGCTACTATCTGATTGCTAAAGTGCCTAAAATTCTTATTCATAAATTAACCTGCTTAATATAACTAAGATTTTATCTGTTTAGTGTAATTAAAAAAATAAAATATATATCTGCTAATACAGATAAAATAAATAAAAGTTGAATGGTTTATTGCTTGGGTCTTCATGAAAAGCTTCATCACTGGAAATGATAAAACTAGCTTATGTATATTAAGCTTCATATAGGGCAAAAACTAAAGGTTTATTGTTTTCCAATCATAAAAAATGTGAGTACTAGAAGTGATAGAATTGAGCTCCAATCTATCAATTTTGAACTTCAAAGTTTGCTACTTTACCACTGCATTAAAACACACAGAGCAAAAAAAAAAAAAGCTTATTGCTTATGAGTTTATTCCTAAATTTAAAATCAAGAAACACTATGATTTTTCTTTTCGTTTGCCTGGTAAACCTTAACTGAAATACCAGTTGACCTTTCTTGAAGATAGAATGAATATGTATGCATTAACTTTTTAAATAGATCTTTATAATCATGGCAGTCAAACTAAATTATGACCCTTACTTCCAGAAGGTAGTAAGATTCCAGTCAAGACACCAGTTGGTGGTCAAAGATGGAGGTTGCTAAAAATCCTCTTATTGTGGATTCAGGCTTCAATTCAACAAATATCTTTTATTTAGATACTTATGACTTCATATTGCTTTTGAATAAAGGAAGATTGCACAAATTGGAAGAACAATCTAATATTAAATGATGCATTGCTAAACTTTATGAAATTAAAAGATACAAAGTTAATTGATTTAAAAAAATAAATATGTATTTTATTACAAAGATATAAATACTGGAAAAACACATGGAGTGGGATTCTTTATAAATAATAAAGTGGAAAATACCATTGTGGAGATTAATGGTGTATAGAGTGGCAAGATTAGTTATTCAAAATAATGGAAGATTCTAAGTGCAGATAATACAGGATTATGTTTCAAAAACTCTCATAGTGATAAAGAAATAGATGAACCAGGTTATATTCCAAAAACTCTCAATGTGATAAAAATTAGAGGATATTTATGTGGATGTACAAAACATTTTTTTATCAGACCACACAACATCTTAAAATTATCATGGCTGATTTTAATGCTAGAATTGGTAAATCACTGAAAGATGACAAAACTGTGGATATATTTGATTGTGGTGGTAGAAATAATATAAGACACAGATTAGAGATTGTAGAAAAGGAAAAACTGTATTCGTGAATTTTTTCTTTTGAAAAAATGCTAAATAAAAATAGACATGAGAACATCCAAATAAAGATTCACAAAATTGAATTACATTTTGACTGACAGAATAAATGTATTTCAAGATTGGAATGTTCTTAATAGATTTAAAACAGGAAGTGATTACTGATTAAGGGGGTATAAGATATATGCTAGTGCAAAATTAGAAAGACAAAAATAAAATAGTATTAACATCTGATATTCCTATCAGAAACATTCCCATGAATTTAGATAAAAACTTGCAAAACATTTAAAAATATTGACTGATATTGAAGATGGTTCACATTTAAATGAAATTAATAATAAGATAACTTATACACTATTAAGAACTACAACAAAAGTATCTGGTACTAAAAATGAATAATTTACCAATACATTTTCTACTAAGGTAAGAGAATGTTTGAAGAAAAAAAGGAATCAGCAAAAATATAGTATAATCCATTAAAAAGAAGAATTAAATATTTAAAGTTTTTCAAAATAGTATAAAAAAAATTAATAATGATATAAGAAAATATAATTATGAATTGGCAAAGAAAGCTTAAGAGAGAAGAAAAATATCAAAAGTATTAAACATTGTCATGGTATTGAAAAGAAGTTGTTTCTACAATAAGAAGAAAAAATGAAATTATTACTAAAAAGTAAGATGACATCATGAATATGTGGAATAATTCTAAAAAGAATTATATAGTAATAAAAACAAGAAAGAAATCCTCTATAGTTATTATCTCTTATTAAAACAGTCAAAACTCTCCCTACAGTAGTGCCACTTGAGCCAGAATAATCAATGGATGCCAGAAGGCATGTGCATAAAAGCCCTATCTAGTACCCACTCATCCAATATCCCCAGACTAGTTTCTGGATTTCTGGCATTCATTGATTACTCTGGCTTGCACTTAATGGCACTACTGTATGGAGAGTTTTGCCTGTTTTAATAACAGTTATGAGCAAGTATAAAAAACAGTGATCATGTGATGTTTAGTGGTTTATTATCTCTTCTGAATTGTCCAACATTTTATATGGAAAAGTGAGATATGCAATGAAATCTATGAAAAAGAGAAGAACTCTAGAAAATAATGAAATTATAATTAATATCTTAACAGAAGAAACTGAAGAAATAAAATATTTTGTTGGCAAAACTATATAACAAATAATTAAATGATAAAGACATATCAGATAATTAAAATAAGGCATTAGTAATACTGATATTCAAGAAAAATTATAAAGAAGATATTACAGACCTATCAGTCTTTTATCAGTTCTATACAAAATCTTTACCTAGAAAATTATGATTTATCTATGACAAACTTTGAATTTTAACCAACCAAAAGAGAAAGTTGTATTTAAAGTCGTTTTACACAGTGGATTATGTTCAAGTATTCAGAAAAATTATAGAAAGATCTAATGATTCTGAATTGTCATGTTTTAGGATATGTAGATTATAAAAAGACATTTAATTCTATAAGCAATTCTATAGTGACTAAAACATTGGATTATGAATATGTATAATCAGGATATTGTCATATTCTAAAAAATATTAGAATGCAAAAGTGATTAGATTATATGGTGAAACTAAAAATATTAAAATTGATAAGAGTGTATGACAGGGTGATCACATAGTTCCAAAACTTTTTACAGTAGTTTACAATAAGTATTTTGAGTGTAAAATGAAAAGTTAAAGGAGTAAAAGTAAATAGAGATTATTTAAGTCACCTATACTTTGCAGGTTATATAGTTGTTTTTTGAAATAATGCTTCAGAACTTCAGGAAATGTAAGAATTATTAGATGAAAGGAACAAAGCAAATCTAAGAATAAATGCTAAAAAGTCTAATGTTCAATGGATTTTCTTAGAAGTTTGATAAACATGAATTCAAAGAAGTTAATAACTACACATATGTTAATCAGATTATTAATGTAGATGAAAACATAACGGATGAAATTAATTATAGAATTAAACTTTGATAGAGCACTGCTATTAGAAAATATACTAATATTAAAAGAAAATATATTTAAATGTTTAAAAATAAAGACTTTAATATGTATATTTTACCAGTGCTTACTTATGAATATGAGACTTAGACATTTAACAGAAAGGTCATTCAGAGACTTCAGATAAATCAATGAAGTATGAAAAAATACACATTATGAGTATCCAGAAGAGAAGAAAAATAAAATACATGAATGAAAGTATAAGAATCCCTGAGATTTATTGTAATAGACTGAAATGGAAATGGAATGTATATATTTATAGAAGGGATAATAAGTAAAGTCTTAAACATGCTCCCCAAAACATGTAAAAGACCTAGAAAGAGATCACAAGTGAGATGGATGGATGGTGAGTTGTGATGAAGGAAGGCTAAGAATTGAAGAGACATCCATTCTGCAGTAAATCAATAATGGTTGAAAATAATGACAATGACATATATCTAAAGAATTATACACATACACAGTATTGAGAACAACAATCCAAATTACATTGTTAGAACATTTGCTTCTGAATGCTTAGCAATGATTATAAAAAAGATGACTTCATCTCTTTCTACCTTGTCATAGACATATAAGGACAATTTTTATTTAAACAATTCCAAACAAAACTAAAATTTAAATTAATTGAGATATTATTAAAAGTCCAAATTAAAAGGACAACATTTAAACTATAAGTACAGAGCAAACCATTATTCCTCTTATCATGTTTTAAGGTCATCTTTATTCGATAATTTAACATATGTACCGTATATGCAAACACAATGCTAAGTGAATGAAATATACAAAAAATTACAACCATCCATATATTTTTTAATTATTTACTTTGCCTTTATATATTAAATTTAACTCATTTAATTTGGAGTTTCAATAACATTTTAATTGATTTAAATTTTATACTGTTGTGGTTATTTAAATATAAATTTTCTTTATATATCTATGACAAGCTGAAAGTGATAGAACTGTCTTTTTCTAGTGGTTGCTATGCAATCATAAACAAATAAGCTTAATAACTGAAATGAATTATTATGATTTATTATACATTTATATATAATAATTAATGACTTATAATTGGCAAAAAAGGTTCAGAATTTTTTTAACATTTAATGGTAAAATGTTGGTATTTGATAACCATGAGTATAATGCTAAATCATTGAAAGTATAATTGGTTTTCAAAATTAATTTCTATTAGTGTATCTTTATATTATGGATGTGTATGTGTCCCTATGCTAATAGAATGTTTTCACAAATAGATGATTGTTTATGATTATTTGATAAGAGACTCATGTAGTCACGACCATGCTTATTTTTTGACGTTTTGGATATTATGATACTGTGATCTCTATATTTTTTCTTTATTATTTTATGGCTATCTATAATATTAAATTACCATGGATCATTTTATTTTATTGCAGAAATTATTTTAAAATTATTAGTTTGAAAAAAACAAAACAATCTGGAGATATCAGCATCAGACTGATCTGTTTAAAATTATAATATATATAATTTGCATATAAAGAAGCTAGAGTTATTTCATTTTGATCTCAATAGAAATGTCAACTTCTGATTGATGTATTATTTAGCTTAAAGATAAATAATAGAAAAAGGTATGTTTGAAAAGAAAAATTAAAAATTTCAGTAATTTGTTTGCACATTAAAAATTATTTATGCTGGTAAAATACTTAATTTAAACTAAAAACCCACATGACTACAATTATATATATATATTTTTTCCCATGTGTCATAGCATCGGCCGGGACGCGAACCCACAACCGTCTGCAACCAACTACTTGCTTGCATGGCAGCTGCGATACCTCTCGGCTAACAACGCAAGACACTACAATTATATTTTATTTGAAAATATTTATTTTTATGAAAATAGGTAATAAAAAGTTAAATGTGGCAAAGAGAAAGCATTTTCTTCTGGGTAACAAGAATGGATATTTGTCATTACTGGTAAATAAATTTTTAAAAAGATTTTTTAATAACAATAAATTTAATGTTTAATTTTAACATATATTTTCTTTCTTTAATGATAACTAAACCTATATTTATTTTGAATTTCAAAAATAGAATTACAATAAGAAATACTTCATTCTACAAATTCTATGAAAAGATGAATAGTTATGAACTCAATTTTCAATTGGATGGACGGTTGAAGAGTTGGAGTGTGGAGCGGATTGAAGCCTGTCCATTAAAGTATGAATATTGGCTATCTTAATATATATCTGAACACTTATTGCATATATGTGTAGAGATGATAATCTGGACCAACTTATGATTGCTGGATTAGCATGAAATATATATATTGGTGATTATTTATCTTTTTGACATATATGTGTTCAAGCGTATCAGTCATATGAGATAGAGTGGTGAGTGGTGAGTCGTGTAAAACTCTGTGCTCATATACCCTATATATTACATATATTCATGCAGGTATATAATAAACCTGTATTTCAGTTAATTTATTTTAGTATTTTACAAAGTTCAAATATTAATTTTTAGAATTTGTAATAGATGATGTAAAGATTATCAATATATGATATAAAAATGATTTAATTGTAAAATCAAAATGTTCAAATATGAATGAAATTTTCATTAGAGCCTTTTCACAAAAAAAAAGGAGTTGGGTTATGAAAGGATTTATTAGTGTTAGAAAATGCATAGAAAAAACAACTGATTCTATTTTTTTGCAGTAAAATTTTTCTAATAAAATACATGTTAGCAATCAAATAAAAGTTTGTTGTAAAAGTTAAATTAAAAAGTAACTAATATTTCCATGCAATTGCAATATATATTTATCAAGACCTTTTCTAACTAGAATGAACATATTCTTGTAATTAATTTTTTAAAATAAAATAATCAACATTATTATATATTCATACATCATCATTTTTAACCATTACTAATTTACTTCAGAATGAAGATCCCTCCAAATTTAATACAGTTTCTCAAATCTCTAGTCTTTCTTCTCTACATCACTCCAATATAATTCCTTAATTCATCTATCCATCTCTGATATGATCTCTAAGTCTTTTACAATCTCTTGAAATCCAGGTTAAGTCCATCAATTATCACCTCTTCTGGCAATATGTTCAGTTTAACTCTGGTTCAGTTTTATAATTCTTTCAATTATGTCAGTAACCTTTCTTGTTCTCTCACCTATATATTTCATATTTAATCCTTTCTAGTTAATCCTAACATTCATCTCTTCATATTTTGTTTATTGGTCTGGAATCTCTGTAGTATTTTCTGCTAAGTATCCAAGTCTCAGATCCAGGAATAAGAATTGGTAAAACACATTTATTGAAAACCTTTCTTTTTAAACACATAGATATATTTCCATTTAATATTAAGTTATTTTTACCAAAAGCATTCTATTCAATATTAATGCTATGATTAAAATCCATTTTGCTTTCATTGTATTTATAAATGTTAATTTTTTCTAATTAATAATTTAATTTTTTTCTAAAAAAATCCATTTAACATTACTTTAGTCTTATTAATATTTATTTTTAGTCCACCTTTTTTACTTTCATTTGATTACATTCTCGGAAACTCTGAAGCATTATTTACAAAAATAATTACATTATTTGAAACATCTAGATGACTTAAGTAATTCATTTAGTGTTTTCCTAAAGGTTTGTGATGATGATGTTTTAGTTGTATTTTTATATTGGACTATTGCCATCAATTAATATGTGTATTGAATATCTTTAGAAAAATTTAACTTTATTTAAATATTCCAAGTACATTCAACTGATAGTAATAGCACATCAAACAGGTTAGTATATGCACAATGTTTTGGGAGGTATTTTTCTCCCCTCTTCTTCAAGTGTTGCTGGCCTGACCAATGACAATACTAGCTAAGTATTTGAACCTGAACCCTTAGATTCTTGAGTATTGAATTTTAAAGCAATGCTCTAACCAACTTGTTAGAGCATTATCTTAAAATTCAATACTGGTTAGAGCATTACCTTAAAATTTAATACTCAAGAATCTAAGGGTCCAAGTTCAAACCCCTGCCAGTTCTGTCACTGGTCAGGCCAGCAACACCTGAAGAAGAGATGAGAAAAATACCTCTCAAAATGTTGTGCATATACTAACCTGTTTGATCATCTATTACTAACAGTTGAATGTATTTGGAATATTTAAATAAAGTTATTTTTTTCTAAAGACATTCAATACACATATTAGATGATGGAAATAGTCCAATATAAAATTACAACTAATCTCCATTTACTTTTACTTCTTTAGTTTTTCATTTAATCTACAAAATACTTTTTGCAAAACTGCCATAAAATGTTTTGAAAATCACCATATTATACAGCCTTCTGAACATTAATATTCCTAATATAACTACATAATCTAATCATTTTTGTTGCAATCTGATATATATTTTTCAGAATATGACAATTGTACTGGATCTATATCTTGATGATCCAATGCCTTTCTCACTGAAGAAATGTTTACACAATCAAATGCCATGTCATAATCCATAAATCAATATCATAATGATAGCTTATATGTGATCCACTGTGCTAAAAACATTTTTCTATCCAGCTATTTCTTTTGCTTGGTTAAAATCCAAAACTCACTGTAGACTATCTTTTTAAAATAATAATATTTGTACAACATTTTTACAATTCATCTGGTACATTATTATCATTTAAAAATTTGGCATATAGCTTTACCAATGTTTCTATTTCTTTATCTGCTGTTTTTAAAACATTAATTATCATACACTGGAGGTTTTTTTATTCTATAGATTTAATTTTATATCTGACTTCTTTATTTAAAATGCTAGGTAATTCAGAAGATGTAGTAATTGTAGGTAATACTTTTTTTGTTCTTTATATGTCCAACACACACACATATATATTAAAATATGCACAAACATATATATATATATATATATATATATATATGTATATATGTTTGTGCATATTATGCATTATTTCTCTTTATATATATATATATATATATATATAAAGAGAAATAATGCATAACACTAGTTGAAATATCTATAAAATATTTTAGCACTCCATTGCTACATTATTTCGGCCACAATCCCCCTTTAAATAAAGAAATACTTGAATTTTGCAGCCCATTCAAAAGGAACTATAAATGTTTTTAGAAAAGTTCAAACTTTATTTAGACTTATCTAAATGCATTGTTAACATGAACCATAATATTTTAAAATGATATCATTCTCTACATTCGTTTTTAGATATTGCTGGCCTGATCCATGATTATTAGCAAAGGAATTAAACCAGCAACCTTTCAATTTTGAAATATTGAATAAATGGGATATTATAAATTATTAGATATTTCTCTATATCCTTATTTATAAGGAATCTGTCTGATTTTGTCATCTTTAAGGCAAGTTTAATGAGTCAGTATCAAAAATTATGGATACAAATTAACTTATGGGATTATTTGCTATTGTCATGTGATTATGGCAAGCAATGTAAAATAGTTAAATATTATGCAGGGTTAACAATCTGCAAATCATTTTCTTACATTAATAATTATGTTTATATAATCTGTATAATCATCAGATATTATGTAAATTTGAAGATTAGTAACATTGCAATAAATATCTTATATTAATAGATGTTTTGTTGAAATTTCTATTTTATAATATAAAATTTATAAACCCACAATCACAAAATATCTTTTCCAAACTATCTTTGCAACATTGAACACAAAATATAAGAGATAGAGATAATTTCTATCTATTTTATAATTTTTACATACATTGCTAATTTTTAAAAATGCAGAGATTAAATATGTAATTAATAAAGACATACCAGATCATATATAATCATATAGAAAATCTCAATGCTGTTTTGTGGTAAACTTAATTAATAAATGCTATTTAGCATAAAAATATAGGCCAATCTCTTACATTTCATAATTATATTTTATATAACATATTTTCATATGATTGTCAGATATTATAAAGATTTGAATACCTAACATTCATAACACACTTGATCTTCAATAAAATTTCTCATATTAATAGTTATATGCAATTTTTTATATTATGCACACACATATATTGAAAAGGATTATTTATCATATTTTTGCTGCAGAATAACCTATTTGTTAAATGAAAGATTTATATACATGAAATGATAATGTGTAAAACTTTAAGACATTTTAATAATAATATAAATGTTTAATTTTTAATAGATATACTTGTAAAAGAAAACAAAAGAATATTTTTTTTTTGTTTAGTTCATTTTTTGTATATTTATTTTGAAAAAAAAAGCAAAAGAACAAAAAGGGATTAGGATTTGGGATATAAATAGAATATTTTATTTTTCAAAAACTAAAAACAAGAAGAGATTAAAAACTTTATTTCTGAAGAAATTAAAAAATATTTTTCAATTAGTGTATAAATATAATTTGTTTTAAACAAATCTTTTTTAAAAAAGAAAAGCCAATTGATCAAAGCTTAATGCAGTAATTTCTGAGGTAGTTATGTGATTGGATGAGAGATTAAAATCAGGGTTGTTTTATAAAAAACAAAAAAGTATGTGGACTGAAGATTTCAATAGTTTTCAATAGTGGTAAGTTCAGTAACAGTAAGGAGCTCATCTTGGAAGATTGATGTGAAATTGATCTCAATCCTAGTTTTAAAGAATAATTTTTGCCAAGAAATATAATGCTACAGAATGTACAAAAACCATGTGATAAGCTCTTTCTAAAAGCTGATCATTACTAACCCAATCATATGTCAAATCTCATTAAAAATAACATAAGATAATGAAAATACTCCTGTGAGAAATTTTCAACTAATGTTTTGTATTGATCCATCCAAAATCATGACTGTCTCAGCTTATGTTAACCTGAAATGAAAAAAAATTGTTAAATTAAAAACTGGAGCTACAAAAAAAGATAAATGGAAGAAAAATGAAATGGAATAATTTTTAAATTGAAAACCTGGAGTTATAATAAAGAGACAAAAGGTAACTTAAATCAAAATAATTTTAAACTAGAAACTCAAAGCTATAAAAAGGCAAGGGAAGATAAAGTTAATCTAAACTGAAAATAGTTATTAAACTGGAAATCTGAAATTACTATTAAGCTAAATTAAAAAAAATAAAATGGTAATACATATTTAACTAGAAACCCGGAGATACAATAAAGAAAAAGAAAAAGTTAATGAAAAGAAAAATGAAGAGAAAATTATTATTAAAATGGAAACCTGAATGAATGACTAATGAGAAAGCTATAAAAAATAAAACTGGAGCTAAAAACATTGAGTAAATACTTACAAGATAAGAAAGTCTAATCATAAAAATGTATAGTAATTTAATATATTGTTGATGGGTAAATATCTTTATTTATAAGTGTTACTTTATGGGTTACTGAATCATTTAGAATATTGAATAATTTTTTTATTTAAAAAAAAAAATAGAAAGATTCAAATTAAAGCAGAAAGGCATAGTAATCATATGTAATATATGAAATTATACATGTAGTGAATGGATAAGGTAAATCAATATATATTAACTTTAGATTTGTCACATTATCATTTTATTAATTTTTTATTTTTTTATTTATTAGTAAATTTTATTAAATAATTGTTTTTTTAAAATAATGATCTCTGAAATTATTTTTAATGTCTTTATTCTTATATCTATCTGCTCTGTGAATTTCCAGTGTGTGTGTGTGTATGACTGATTTCATCATAAAGTTACTCTTTAATAGATTTTAAAGTTATCCCAGTGATATTATTTACCGATAGAATAAATTAAATTTATAATTTTTTTGTTCAGAGTTTGTAGGGTTCTTGCAATTTCAAATCTAGTTCAGGCATAATAGTATTTACAGTGCATATATGAGGATATAGATGTGTGGTAATAGATGGGTCTTTATAGAATTATTTGGATGGCATAAAAGATAGATTATCTTTAAATTTTACATATTTTACTTTACTTTATAGATATAACTAGTTTTTTGATTGATAATACATTGATGATACCTAATGGCACAGACCATAAATTATGATTAGCTTAAGATTTTACATTTTGTCTTTTAAATCCATTCACAAAGAATAACTCTTGATACTTGATGAGTAGTTCTGGAAATTCTATGTTTATCACTTATAATCATATGTTGTTTATATTATTTACTTTCAATGCTGACTTTGATCATTTTCTATGTTCATTAAAAACAATAAACTGAGATGCTGCTGTTCAATGATGACTATTTTAATTCTGATGATGATTTTGATCATCTTGTATACCCTCATTTTGTAATTATTATAATACACACACATATATATATATATGTATATAAATCATTATCAAACTACTGTATGATGAAAAAAATCTTTTTTAATTTAACCTTAGTTTTTTTTTATCCATAGTTTTTCATCTTCATTTTGCTCTAACAAATTTTCTTATTTTATTCACTTTATATGTGAGCTTTTTTCTTATTTTTTTTGCAAACTCGTGAGATCCTATTTAATGTTTTAATCAGCTCTTTTTCAGGTTTTCATATGTTTATGGTGACAATAATTTCTATTTGTTCTCTCACTCAAGTATTTTGCTTTTGCTTTTGTTATTTTAAATAGCAACATACTTTATTATGTAGCTTGCAATCGCTATATCTCTATTTCATTAAGTATCCAAATTTCAGATTTAAAAATAAGCACTAGTACAGGTTATATCTGCCAAAAGTACTCCATAACATATTTAAATTTATGATTAACTTTATCTATTATGTTTTCATTTCTTGCAATTAATTATTATGATTCTTATTTTTTCTTTTTCAAAAATCATTAAGTATTATTTTAGTGTTTTTAGCATTAATGAATTATTCAATATTTTCTACTTTTCAGCTTTTAACATTTGTAACATTTCTTAAAGCTTTCATATATTATTTGCAGAAGCAATAAATTCATCTGTAAAATCTACATTATTTAAGTCATCATTATTATTAGCAATGATTGGTGAAAGAATTCTGTTATTTTAGCTATAGAAAGGAAAAAACAAAGAAGAATACAAAAAAGTTGAAAACCAAAGAAAGAAAGAAAAACAAATATTGAAATTAGTATTATAAAATTCGCAATATGGTTGTGTAAATACAATCTTATTGTCATTTTTAATGCAAAAAGATAAGCAACATTTTGAAAGTCTTATAAAAGTATTAAAAATGAGATAAAAAAATAATAAAATTTAATTTAGTTATTAATATTAAAAATAAACCAAAGATTTAGGTGCAGTACTCTCAGATCCAAGGCTTCTCACTGATAAAGGCCACAAACTAGAAACTAGTCTAGGGAATATTGAATGAGTAGGCACTAAATAGTTACTGATGCACAAATCTTCTAAAATTCAGTGACATTAATTATTATGGCTTGCATTGGGTGGCACTATTGCACAGAGAGTTGCTACTGTAAATGCTAAGGAAACAATTTGAGGGAAAATAGAATGATCAAGTTTTTATATGAAAAATGCAAAAAGCAAAATGAAAATGTTTGGTAGATTGCTAAAGAGAATAGCCAAAATTGTACTTTATTGCATTCTGAGTAAAGGACAGGCAACAAGATGGATGAGAAAGGTAGTATGATATGCAGGAGATTTGGATAAAGACTTTACATCAGTATACTTATACAAAAGGTGAGATGATTGTGTTAGGAGGATTGTTGAGTGTTATACTGGCAAAAAATGAGATAGAAGAATAGATGCATTAATAAAAAATAGGGAGATGGAGAGATGGAGAATTAGTATGGAGAGTTAAAGGAATTTAAATATATATAGAAGTAAACAGAATATTGTGTGTGAGCTAATTTATAATAATAGCAAGGAAAGTAATCTACTGTGTAAGGTTCAAACAGGATCATTAACAACAAAGATATATATATGAAAAACAAAAAACACAAGTTAAAAACTTGCATGTGCTTGTATTTATGACAATAGATGGCATTATATCAAAAACACCTTCAAGCGTTTGTTTACATAAACGTCAGAACGAGTATTTCACTATTCCTAACTTAATTTCCACCTTCATATCATGATTTCAAGCTATTTGCTATCGTCAGTGAAGGACAGGAATAAGAAACTAGATCTAAAACACAAACTCTGAGCGTTTAAGAAACAGTTTCTATTCCGCTTGCAAGCGTGAATCTTTTAGACACGTAATGTCTTCAAACTCAGCATAGCATGCCAGATAGCTACATGGGTCTTATATCAGTTCAGCATCACCACATAGTAGAAGCCTCTGCAATATATATCATTGCAAGAAAGACCTCAAAGGTACATTTATGAAAAACAAAAAACACAAGTTAAAAACTTGCGTACGCTTGTATTTATGACAATAGATGGGGTTATACCAAAAACACCTTCAAGCGTTTGTTTACATAAACGTCAGAGTGAGTATTTCACTATCTCTAACTTAATTTCCATCTTCATATCATGATTTCAAGCTATTTGCTATCGTCAGTGAAGGACAGGATTAAGTAACTAGATCTAGAACACAAACTCTGAGCGTTTAAGAAACAGTTTCTATTCAGCTTGCAAGCATGAATCTTTTAGACATGTCTTCAAACTCAGCATAGCATGCCAGATAGCTACATGGGTCTGATATCAGTTCAGCATCACCACATAGAAGAAGCCTCTGCAATATATATCATTGCAAGAAAGACCTCAAAGGTACATTTATGAAAAACAAAAAACACAAGTTAAAAACTTGCATACGCTTGTATTTATGACAATAGATGGCGTTATACCAAAAACACCTTCAAGCATTTGTTTACATAAACATAAGAGCGAGTATTTCACTATCTCTAACTTAATTTCCACCTTCATATCATAATTTCAAGCTATTTGCTATCGTCAGTGAAGGACAGGATTAAAAAACTAGATCTAAAACACAAACTCTGAGCGTTTAAGAAACAGTTTCTATTCAGCTTGCAAACGTGAATCTTTTAGACACGTAAGGTCTTCAAACTCAGCATAGCATGCCAGATAGCTACATGGGTCTGATATCAGTTCAGCATCACCACATTGTAGAAGCCTCTGCAATATATATCATTGCAAGAAAGACCTCAAAGGTACATTACGAAAAACAAAAAACACAAGTTAAAAACTTGCATATGCTTGTATTTATGACAATAGATGGCATTATACCAAAAACACCTTCAAGCGTTTGTTTACATAAACGTCAGAGCGAGTATTTCACTATCTCTAATTTAATTTCCACCTTCATATAATGATTTTAAGCTATTTGCTATCGTCAGTGAAGGACAGGATTAAGAAACTAGATCTAAAACACAAACTCTGAGCGTTTAAGAAACAGTTTCTATTCAGCTTGCATATTCAAACTCAGCATAGCATGCCAGATAGCTACATGGGTCTGATATCAGTTCAGCATCACCACATAGTAGAAGCCTCTGCAATATATATATCATTACAAGAAAGACCTCAAAGGTACATTTATGAAAAACAAAAAACACAAGTTAAAAACTTGCATATGCTTGTATTTATGACAATAGATGGCGTTATACCAAAAACACCTTCAAGCATTTGTTTACATAAACGTCAGAGTGAGTATTTTACTATCTCTAACTTAATTTCCACCTTCATATCATGATTTCAAGCTATTTGCTATCGCCAGTGAAGGACAGGATTAAGAAACTAGATCTAAAACACAAACTCTGAGTGTTTAAGAAACAGTTTCTATTCAGCTTGCAAGCATGAATCTTTTAGACATGCAATGTCTTCAAACTCAGCATAGCATGCCAGATAGCTACATGGGTCTGATATCAGTTCAGCATCACCACATAGTAGAAGCCTCTGCAATATATATCATTGCAAAAAAGACCTCAAAGGTACATTTATGAAAAACAAAAAACACAAGTTAAATCATGATATGAAGGTGGAAATTAAGTTAGAGATAGTGAAATACTCGCTCTGACGTTTATGTAAACAAACGCTTGAAGGTGTTTTTGGTATAATGCTTTCTATTGTCATAAATACAAGCGTATGCAAGTTTTTAACTTGTGTTTTTTGTTTTTCATAAATGTACCTTTGAGGTCTTTCTTGCAATGATATATATTGCAGAGGATTCTACTATGTGGTGATGCTGAACTGATATCAGACCCATGTAGCTATCTGGCATGCTATGCTGAGTTTGAAGACATTACGTGTCTAAAAGATTCACGCTTGCAAGCTGAATAGAAACTGTTTCTTAAACGCTCAGAATTTGTGTTTTAGATCTAGTTTCTTAATCCTGTCCTTCACTGACGATAGAAAATAGCTTGTAATCATGATATGAAGGTGGAAATTAAGTTAGAGATAGTGAAATACTCGCTCTGACATTTATGTAAACAAACACTTGAAGGTGTTTTTGGTATAACGCCATCTATTGTCATAAATACAAGCGTATGCAAGTTTTTAACTTGTGTTTTTTGTTTTTCATAAATGTACCTTTGAGGTCTTTCTTGCAATGATATATATTGCAGAGGATTCTACTATGTGGTGATGCTGAACTGATATCAGACCCATGTAGCTATCTGGCATGCTATGCTGAGTTTGAAGACATTATGAGTCTAAAAGATTTACGCTTGCAAGCTGAATAGAAACTGTTTCTTAAATGCTCAGAGTTTGTGTTTTAGATCTAGTTTCTTAATCCTGTCCTTCACTGACGATAGAAAATAGCTTGAAATCATGGTATGAAGGTGGAAATTAAGTTAGAGATAGTGAAATACTCACTCTGACGTTTATGTAAACAAACGCTTGAAGGTGTTTTTGGTATAACACCATCTATTGTCATAAATACAATCGTATGCAAGTTTTTAACTTGTGTTTTTTGTTTTTCATAAATGTACCTTTGAGGTCTTTTTTGCAATGATATATATTGCAGAGGCTTCTACTATGTGATGATGCTGAACTGATATCAGACCCATGTAGCTATCTGGCATGCTATGCTGAGTTTGAAGACATTACATGTCTAAAAGATTCACGCTTGCAAGCTGAATAGAAACTGTTTCTTAAACGCTCGGAGTTTGTGTTTTAGATCTAGTTTCTTAATCCTGTCCTTCACTGACGATAGCAAATAGCTTGAAATCATGATATGAAGGTAGAAATTAAGTTAGAGATAGTGAAATACTCGCTCTGACGTTTATGTAAACAAACGCTTGAAGGTGTTTTTGGTATAACGCCATCTATTGTCATATATATATATATATATATAAATGAATAAATGTGAATGATTTCATCTGCAAGTTATGTAAAGAAGACATGGAAAATATTGGGCATCTGCTAATTGAATGTAAATGCTTACAAGCAGAAAGAATACAAATAATAAAGTTGTGGGAGAATAAATATAAATAAAGTGATTGTACAAAAATTGGGTTCTTGGTTTTTATGCTGGGTTTAGAAAAAATAAAAGGGATCTAGTTTTAATGACCATAGAGTGTACAAAGATGATGTTGTGGAAATGGGATGGAGCAGGTTAAAGAAGCATATTGGAAAAACTTACAGTGGGAATGGGAAAGGAAAGTACGGTGACTAACAGGTCTGGGTAAAGCGATGAAAAGATTCCTGACTTCAATAAAGGAATAGCCATATCATAGCACTATTTTAATATTAGAAATAATCACTAATTAATCATGTCAAGAGAATGATAATTTTTATTTATTCTTTTTCCATTTGTATAATGTTTTGCTATGTCCATAATTACAAAATTAATATATAAACACTTATTTTAATAATTTAGTGATATTTATAAGTGCCCATAGTACTTTAGTCTTACCAAAATAAAATGTACATTTTAAAGCATTCTGTGGTTTGCAAGATAACTAATCTTAATGGAATCTATATATATATATAAGAGGTCCCCAAACTTTTTTGTTCTGTGAATCATTTTCCAAATTATTTTTTTGCCATAGACACCCAGCCTGCGTAATATAAAATTTCCAAACTTTATATCATCACAGCTGACATAGTGCTGTTCACTTTGATAGGGCTTTGTAAATGCATAATAATAATATGGTAAATTTATATTTGCTTAATGGTTAAAGTAATATATAGTGCAGTTATTTTTTATTATATAATATGCAAAGATAGTTTTGAATATAAATTACATTACTGAGCCATATTAATACACACATATTTAGTGACAAATTATGTTTAAATATGTTTATTTATAATCATTAATTTAGTTTTTTTTTTATAGTCCATGATTAAAAGTTTTCTTTGATTAAAACTTAGTGCTGCTTTTTTGAAATTTAGAAAAAAATAATAAAAGCAAGCATTCAACACCATTTCTTATAAAGAGAAGTTTTTATTTAGTGTAAGATATTTAGAGAAGTGGGTGGAAAACATACAGATAGGTCATTAATAGAAAAATCTAGCAAGAATATGTACAAAACTAAAGTACATTAATAAAATTTGTTACTATTTATTGAACTCATGACATTAAATTTGGCAATACAAAACTAAGTAAAAGTCATTAAATGCCTTCTTTGTCATAAAATATGTTAAATTTTAATAAAATTATTACTAATTAATAATATATGGATCAATCACAATATTTTCAAATCAAAGTAAGATTTAATAAGAACATTCATTAGTTTTAATCGTGCTCTAAAAGCAAATCAATTTCATTGTCAAGAACAACTTTTCTTACTGCATTTTCACTAAATGGAATGCATTTAGTACATACAATTCTAATTTAATTTTCTAATTTTTTTTTGCTTCCAAATAATAAACTTCATGATTTTTTTATTTTGAAAATTGTGTCTATACACTATTCAGGGTCACTTGCTTTGACATAAGGTGCCTAATTTTTCTAACTTTCTATCTTTATCTGTTTTTCCAATGTAAACAATTATTTTAATACTGTTTAGCTGATTGTTTTTTTTACTTGAAATTGTGAATTTATTCTGTATAATAATCCTTTTTTTAAAAAATTGTTGTTTAATAATTACTGTTAAACTTTTGTCTAATTCCAATGATTTGGAAGTGGAAGCACAAACTTTTGCTATTTCACGTAATTAAAATATGTAATAACAGTCATACGAAAAATCAGAAACATAATACTCTTATTCAACTCATTTAAGATCTTTAATATTAATCAGCTAGATATTGATAGAGGAACATTTAATTCTTGCTTTCACCACTCCAACTCGCATTAAATTACACAATTCATATACTTTATTTAATTTTCTGTATCTAATCAGTGCTCCCAAACAGTCTTTTTAAATATTCAGCTTTCTTAACCTAACTTATTATCTTTATATTATTATCTTATTTAACAAATAGAGATTATAATAAATAGGCTAAGGAATTTTTTAAAAGCAAACTTTAGTAAGGTTGATCTCTCTTTTTCAAAAATATTCTTCTTTTATGTCTAAATCAGTCAGTTATAATTTTAAGACATTTATAGTTTCCAAATATAGTGGATTTTTTTTTTCCAAGTAAAACAAATCACACTTTGTTTCCATATTTTTTCATGAAACTCAGCCATGGGCTCAAAATAACTATAATTCTGTTATTCTTTTATTTATTTTATTTTTTATGCTACATAATTCGTTCTCTTCTCTCTCTCTCTCTCTCTCTCTTTTTTTACATTTATGATACCCTAAAACTTCTGACCTTGAAAATCCAATTAAAGTTTGAAAATATGTATCCCTTGATTCTGTTTTTAAGTAATCTTTTTAAAAGTTTTACAAGTTAGGATTTTTATTCAAATGTTATAAATTTTGTAAAATATATTAGAAGGACAATAAAAAGGGTTTGATTTTGTTTGTTTTCATGTTATATAAAATTATTAATGAGTAAAATTATTTGTATAATATTTTCTTCAAATTAATTCCTGACACAGAATTATCATTATGAGATATAGATAAGTCTGCAAATGGTGTAAGAATCTAATGAAATTAAATATTGATAAATTTATTATTTTAATTCATTTGCTTAAAAAAGTACATAAAAATAATAATTATTAGAACAAAGTACAATTACAGCAAAAAGATCCTGGAATCATAGCATAATCACAATGGATTCTTTTTTTCTCATATCACCAACAATATTAGAAACCAACTAATGGAATATACCTTATCTCTCATTTTTTATTTAACATATTTTATGTATAAGGAGATACCCAAAAATAACCAGAATCTTCCTCTGGAGGGAATTGTGTTGTAGTACATGCTTCTGTTACTAATTCCAATTTCATTTAATATATGGACTTCTGATTATGCATATTCTATTCATGAATTATTTAGAAAAATATCTGATTGGTTAATTCTAAGGAATTCAAAGGAAGTCCATATACTGAAAATGCCAAATCTAGAACCATAATCCATAGACCTGAACACCAGATTCCATCCATTTTACCACTGGATTAAACTGCAGAAGACTATTTACTGTTTAAGCATTACATATTAATTAGAAAAAATATTTTAATAATTATATTTAACCATGCTATTATCTACAAGAGGACTCATACTATGGGATTTGCTTTTTTAAATTCATGTCATATGACATCTGTGCATGTAACTTCAGATCACTGGCCTATGATTTCTTTTATTGTTCATTAGGCTACAATATATACCTTGATTGCAATCCTTGAATTAATGCATGTATTGTATAGTAGCAAAGTTTAGATATTATAGAAACTTTAGGGCAGTAGCATGCCTAGAATATTTAGTGGTTATGGCATTAAATTTATTTTAGCATACTGTTCCATCATTGGTGTGAAATGCATTGTCACAGTTTGTGTCAATTCATGATCCAATCAGAGATAGCGCTGAAATAAGATTGGAGAAAAATGGTCACATTTTAATTGAGACACACACACACACACACACACATATATATATATATATATCAAAACTGCTCATAAATAAGTTTCCAAATTCAAGAAAAAAATGATGAAAACAATTGCTCTTGTAATACATTTTGCAATGACAATACAAACCAATAGGTGAAACACAAATAAGCTGGCACATATGTTGCAATGCTGTCTTTTAATTATTTTAGCAGAAAACTTTTCTTTCTGAGATACTTTGACACCATGTGTGATTTTCCTGAAAAATAAACTCATGTTCATGGTACTTCTTGATGCTTTAAAATAAAACTGCTTTACTGACACTCTATTCCTATATATGTTAAAAGGAATGTTTTCACAGAAAAAAGATGTTTCATAAATCATGTTTAGCAATCATGTTTAATAAAATAAAATTAAAGTAAAATATTGATGTTTTAACAAGATAACACTTGCCCTTAATTGTGTGAAAAACACAGTAATAATCATGTGGTTGTTGCAGAGATAATTTTATCACATGGTTGTTAAATAGTTTGACTTAAAGTTGGTAGTAAACTTTTCCATGTAGTTGGAATTATATTGTTTCATCATATTTGTTAATGCAATTTGTTTTTTTAATATATCTATAGCTTCCCTAAATATCTTTTGGTGATGATTGTTATATGCAGATATGATTTTGATATTTGTGAAATCTACATGATGAGAGGTGTTTAAAACATGGAAAGCTAATGTTTGAAGATGTTGGAAGTTTTTTCACTGCATCAATGTATTCATCCTTTCTAGCACTACAACAGAGAATCAGAAGGCAATGGAAGTGTCCAACAAAAATCAAAACTGATATTAAAATAAAGGCTGCCAATCCTCTTGTCAAACCTGTTTTGGAATGAATGAGAATGATCAGACCAGTATCTAACCCTTCTCTGATTTTTTCTTAAAGAGATGCTATATTTCTGATCATAATCATTTTTAACCATTTCCTTTTGATAATCAATCTCTTTCCATTGGTTTCTTAATTTAGAAACTCATGGCAATAACCAGAGATTCAGGGAACCATATTTCCTCGTAGAAAAGTATCAATGGATACAATCCAATAATAACATACTTTAACCTTATCTAATAACCTTACCATTAACATTTCAGTAGTAGGCTACTAAAATATTTTTAATATTTTAATAATAAACTTATTCTATAAGATTTAATACAAAATAAATATAATAGTCACAATAATAAATTAACTTCTCTATGCAATGCATAAATACAAAAAATAAAATAACACAAAGTAAATATAAACATACACCTAAGAAAATATATATTGACAATTAGTGATTGATACTGGTAGTAAAAGCTCAGATAAGATTTTGTTTTTTTAAATACAATGGTATCACACAGGTAATACACCATCAATACTAATACAAAGGACATAATCATGTAGATTAATATTATAAGTAATCATGCAATTTCTTTATTTAAATACCACAGATTTTGTAGTAAAACATAAACTTATGTATGCAGTTCAATTTTTTCATGAAGCATGTGCACTATAGAATTTTACTAACAGAACTTTAGATGTAGTCTACCATAAAGTGGTCTTGAGATCGATGCTTTCACTAAACTCTGAAAGCAGCAACCACAACTGTTATAAGTTACAGGAAAATAGAGGAATCAAGTTTTAAAAATTAAAAAAAATATTTTTTTTTAATATATTTAAAATGCATACCTTGATATATATTTTTAATCTTATATCCTTACAAAACACATATTATCATTGTAGAAAGATTTAGTACCATATTTCATAAAAAAGGTGCAGCATTATTTTGGATGCATTTAACATTGTAATTTCACAGAACAGGCAATATTAATTCTTCAGTAATATGTCAGCACAGATATAAATAAAAAATTTAATATAGTGTGCACTTTTAACGAACACAATTTTTTTATTACATTTTTTTGTCTGGAGACACATGGAGATAGTTGCTTGGACAATTGTCTTGAAATTTTTATTCCATGTCAGGAGATAAACACATCATGACAAGTTAGTATTAAGCATGGTCAAGTTATTCCACTATTAATTTTTTTTCTTTCCTTTTAACGTTTTGCAGCCAGCATTATTTTTTGAGACTCGTGCTCTCTGTCCACGCAACTCAAATTAAAACAATGTACTCTTTAAAACTAATTATATATCAGCTGATAGTACAAACTTCTATACCTTTTGGTTTAATGAACATTATAGTTAAAAATTAAAGTTTATTATCATTTTGTAAATCAAAATATTAAGTTAAGTTTTCAATTCAAAAATATTTCTTAATTAAATGTTTTTTTTTTTTTTAATTTTTATTAACTTTGTACAAAAGAAATATTCAAACACATTTATATAAATTAATACACACACAAACAAATATAAATAAAATTCATAATAACTTAGCTCAGGCATAATATATCTTACCAGTGTTTAATATCATATTTATAAGATGTATGCCATCAGGTAGATCTTTTTATTTATTATGGAAAAATGCAAGATTGGTTTGTGTAACTCTTGCCATTCAAGTAAAATTTAAACCCCAGTCTTTTGTGAGAATAATTTCAAATTCCAATATTAACAAAGAAAACACATTATTCACTTTTCACATATTATTTCATTTATTTTATAAATTAAACTGAGATATTAAACTAAACTGGTTTGATTTGCAACACATTTTAAATAAGATCACAAGCATTCTAAAGCCTTTTTGATTTTGTTTGTGCTTAATTAATATGACGTGATAATAAATGAATATAAACATAAAAGACACTCAGGAAATTGATTACTAATCATTGTATAGTTTATTATCTTCACTTTAATTCTAATTTTTTTTTTCGTATTTAGAACTGAACATTAAAGATTGCCATTATCTCATTATAATATATATTATATATTATTAAAAGCCAGTCAACCCTTAGCAATTTCAATATCAATAACAATCAACAATTTCAAACTGTTGTCAAGACAAACTCCTTTTAACAATACATATATTTAATATTTAGTGTGTGTAGTTTTCCATTTATAATTATTTAATTAAAAAGATATTTATTTAGTACAGTAATCAATCAAAGTTAACTGTCCCAGGCTAGCATGTATATATACATTTTTCAGATAATTTATTGACACTTTCTCTTTTATAACTGAAAAAATAGTATGGTTTTAGATATATATATATATATCTTCAAAAATGAAAAGAAATTTAATCCATTATGTTGTTTTTAAGATAATTTTTAAATAAATAATATAATATAAATACATCAATAATTCTATATTTTTATTATAAGAATAATATAACAAATCTTCTTTTAGAAAATATTTTATTTCTGAGTGTGATTGTAAATTATTCTAAAGCTTCAATTTGCATTGCATGCATTATGATAGCTATTATTTTTTTTATATAAAATTAATTAGAGCAATACAAATATTTACAAACATAAAAACAGAAGTAAATTTTATAGATTAAATTGCATATAACAATTACAGAAAATGTAAAAAAAAAACCGCATTATATATAAAGTTATATTTTATATAGTATATAATAAATACTTAGCAAATGAGAGTTGTGTTTTTAATATTAGTTAAAAATCTGCAGCCATAATCTTTCTTAGCTAGCAGCTAATCAAAATTAGCTGCACAAGGCTGAGGAAAATAATAAACTGTTAGCACTTTGATATATATATATATATATATATATATATCAAAGTGCTAACAGTTTATTATTTAGAGATCTCTCTCTATATATATATATATATATATATATATATATATAGAGAGAGAGAGAGAGAGAGAGAGAGAGAGAAAGAGATTGAATACAACTTTAAGAATCTTTAGTTTGGTAATGGGATTTCAGAACTCAAGTAATGCTTTACTGATGATAGAATACTAATCTTCCAAAACATTCAGCTTGTTTGTTGATAGGAGGATTGATGAGATTCAATAGACTTAAAATATATAATGTTATTATTCTGTCAAATTTTTGTTTGAAAATGATATATAGACTCCTAATTATTTAATATAAAAACCATTGCAAAATATTATTTAAGCATGTTCTGTAATTAATATTCTGAAAGAATAATGACAAGATTATAGGCTTAGTCAGTATGGTCTTCAGCTTTCTGATTGTAATAATAGTATGTCTGTAATTGTAAATGAATATTTTCATTGAATTGAATATATGAATCAAATGAACACTAACAGATATTTAAAAAAAACATTACATGGTAAACATAAATATGATTTTTATGGGCAAACACTATTTATAAAGTTTATCTCAAAGGCATTTTAAAAAGATATAAAATTAATTATTTTTATGGGAATGATATTACAGATAGATCGCATTAAAGAGCCATAATTTGGTAAGTCGTTGAAAAAATAATGTTTGTTATAGAAGAAATGAAAACGATATCACAAGATAAATAAACAGACTAATAAATAAGCAAGAAAATTATGTAGACACATTTATAATTCAGAAATTGGGTGTTTATAGTTATCACAACACTCCTCTTTAATTTTTTGCTCTTTGTCTTTTTCTTTTTGGAGTTAAAGTGATGACTGGTCATACTCATTTATGTATTTAAATGCACAGCAAAATAAATGTAATATATTCTTTACCAAAGCACAATATAAAATACTAATCAATTACTAAAATGTAACCAATAAAAACTAAGATTTGTAGTTCTTTATTAAAATATTATACATTAAATATGACTATTTTTTTTAATATAAAGGTATTTAAAATAAAATTATATTTTTGTCTGATTTAATTATATTTGTAAGGTTTTTGTTTGCGACAGGCAGTATATTTGATAATTGTATGATTAAATATTTTCCATTTTAAAATAAGACATGCAATTTGTATCTTTCATATAGACACATGTGTATAAGGGTATAATCATAGAGTATCTAATTATCATACCTATGTACTGGGATTCGAATTCAGAACTAAAGTAAGATTTGGATTTTTTTCAGATTCCACAGAGTTTTAGAAGTTTTTTTTCCAGATGGTCAGCTCAAAACCAACCCAACTAAACATTCAAAATTGCTCAGAAAATGGGTATCTAACTATTATAGACTAGAGAATGAAACAAGGACAGACAAATATTAAACTCGAATTTGGTAATTCTAGTGGTTAGTGATTTATGGTCATTGCTACTGCGGGCATGACACTACAATTCTATTAGTGTTAGCTTTTCATTGATTATTTTTCAATAGTCAAATTAGTTATAAATTTATTATTTTACTTCACAGAGCACTTTATAGAGGGTGCTTTGGCGCATTATACATATATATTCAGTAATATAAGATTATTAGCTTTTTTATTTTCTATTTTTGATATAAAGTTAAAAAATCACAAATAATGTCCATTACATATTTTGAAAGAATGATTAGATCAAAAGAAAACAGATCAGGGGCAATCTTCTTTTTGTGATTAATATTTTTCATTTTTATTTTTTATTCTCTTATTCAAATGGTCATTGCTATAGTAACCAAAATTTAATCTTTTACAATATATATTTTTTAGTTAAAAAAGCGCATGCATGTTTAGTCATGGAAATAATATGATTAATCATTTTTAGAACAAAATACTCACTGTAAGTCTCCGCCATAAAAAAAATAGTAATAAAAAAAAAACTATTCCTTAAGTCGAAAGAAAATTAATTTTTGTTAGAATATTAACAGTTCTGAGATACATATAGAGGACGTCAACATGCGCCCTCTTATACCAATGATTGTTTTTTTTTTTTTTTCAATTTAAAGGTTTTTTACAACTTTATATAAAAAATGTAGAGTAAGCCATGGCCTTAGCGCTCATTAGTAGTGAACACATTGTTTTACAGTAAGAAATGCTCCTGTTTTTTTCGTCAATGCATTAACACTTGTTCGAACAAATCCAAATTAAACAGCAACCTTTACACTCCAGCTAATAGATAAATACCCATTTACTGACTATTATTGGATTATTAACTAAACTGTTAACGAATTAAAAAATTCTAAGGCTACTTATGACCTGAAAACATTTCAAGGTTCATTCATCCTGGACTTGACCATCACGTTATGTGGGCGAAGTAAAAATATATATTACTATGCAATGAAGCTCCTCCGTTCTCCTCCATACACATACACACACACATACAAAGAGAAATGTGTAATTTTAATTGCAAGTTACGTATTATTTTCTAAAATTCTTTTCTATTAACTTTTTAAAAAAATCAAGCTGAGAGAGCTTATAAAGCAGGACGTGTTTAAAAATAGTAGCGCTAAAACTAATTTATAATTAGAAATATCTCATTTTACTTCTTAACCTGAAAAATAATGAATTGTTTAATATTTGAAAAACAGATGAATTGTTAATAACAGATAGACAGATAAGTAGGCAGACCGGTAGTTAAGTAAGTAAGTAGACAGACAGACAGACAGACAGACAGACAGATAGATAGATAGATAGATAGATAGATAGATAGATAGATAGATAGATAGATAGATAGATAGATAGATAGATAGATAGATAAACAGACAGAAGGGAAAACGGGCAGACAGATAAATAAATAAATAATAGGTGAATGGATAGATAAGTAGAAAGCTAAGTAGATAGATAGCTGAGTACAAAGATAGTAGATAGATAAGTACATAGATGATAGACAGATATATGAGTAATTTGACTTTGATCAACTGCATTGGAAAATCATGATTATTGAATAAACACGAGTTTAGCTTTTCAAATTATACTTATTACTTACTGCAATCCGTTTTTCTTAAAAAATATTTATTACTTAAAAATCTTTCTTGGATATATCTAAAACCTTATTAGCCAAGATAAAAGGTGATGATTTGAAAATTTATCAAATCTAAATAAAATTATTATACTACTTATTATTTGATATTTAATACATTAATCTATACTGAAATTAATGGAATTTTATAAGGGATTTGAACTCAGACTTTCAAGCTCCCTACAGCTATCCACTCCATCTTATACAACTGATAAACATGAACACATATCATGTGAAAAAAATAAATGATCTCCAATGTATGTAGTTTATGTTGAACCAGCACTCATCATTTGGTCCAGATCATCATCTTCCACACACATGTATATCAATGCTCAGTTTATATTAAGATAGCAAATCATCATCCTTTAATGCACAGGCTTCTATCTTCTCCACCTTCCAACTCTTCAGCCATCCGTATCATGGAAAATGTGATGACGGAATGCTCAAATTTTTAGCTGATGCCAATATTATTGGCTTACTTGCGTTGATTTTAAATCACACCATCCCCTCATGTATAGGACCTTAATATGTCAATTTTAAATACAGAGAAGAGGGAGGGACATAATACAGGTTGAATATGTAATATTTAATACAAGTATAGCATGAAAGTGTGGGTTCAAATTCCTTATAAAATTACATATACTAAACTAATATACTTGCATTAAATATTATATATTCAGTCTGAATATTGCCCATTACTAGGGATCTTGAAAGACTGTGTTTAAATCATTTATAAAATTACATTAACTTCAATATAAACTATTATACTTGCATTAAATATTACATATTCAGAATATTTTCTACCCATCTCTCTTCTGTCTATTTAAAAGAGACATATTAAGGTCCAATAAATAAGGGGGCAGAGTGACATAAGGTCAACAGGAATGTGACAATAATATTGGCATCAATGAGGGATTTGAGCATTTTATCATCAAATTTTTAATGATATTGTTGGCTAAAGAGTTGGAGGATGAAGAAGATTGAAGCCTGTCACTTAAAGTTTGAAGATTTGCTATCTTAATATAAACTGAGCACTGATTATATATGTGTGTGGAAGATGATAATCTGGACTAACTAATGAGTGCTGGTTCAGCACAAAATACATATATTAGCAATCATTTATATGTGGTCATGTTTATCAGTTGTATAAGATGGAGTGGCAAGCTTAGGGAGCTTGTAAGTCTGAGTTCAAACCCTTTATAAAAATATTTAATATTTGATGGAATATAAGTAAAAAATAATTATCAATATTTAGCAATTTAAGATTTTCTATTTTTAAAAGTGCTTTTGATTTTATAGTGCACCTAAAAGATGTATATTTGCAATTAACCAAAGCATTACATTTACTGATCTTTTACTTTAAGTAAAAAATATTGGCTTGCATATTGTTAATTAATTATGCATTAGTATAAAAAAACAAATAGATCAAATTAAGATGAGTTAAAAGCACTTTAAATGCTGGACAAAGAACTTATCCTTGGAAGTTCTGATGTTTATAAGCATGCCTTTGTCAACATAGTTGGTAATTCAGAATAAAATTAATTTATCAGCCAGATGGATTATATATATATATATATCATCTATTGCTAGAAGAGATGATAATAGATGGACAATTGAAATTTTAAACTGGATTCCAAGAGATTGTAAAAGACCCAGAAGGCGACCACATGTAAGATGGATGGATGAAATAAGAAAATGTGTAGGGGTGATGTGGAGAAGAGAAGCTAAAGATCGGAGAAGATGGATTAAACTTGGAGAGACCTTCATCCTGCAGTGGATTGATAATGGTTGATAATGATGATGATGATATATATATGCGTATTTAATTAATCTTAAATGTATTACATTTTATTTACAGTGGAGAAGTTAAATAGTTTTAAAATATCTGATTGATATAAACGTTTTCTATTTTAAGATAAAATTGATCATCAGAGTTCATTTAAGTTTAGTCATAAATACGAGATATTATAGTAAGTCATGTTAAGAGGGTGACAAGCAAAACAAATTACTATTAGAAATGATCAGATGTTACTGCATTGTCATAACTAGAACAATATTCAAACAGAGACTTTAATTATATAGATAATAAAAGTGTACTTATTAACAAGCAGTGACTTTAATCATTTTCAATTTTATTTTTATTATATAATTTCTTAATGAAAAGATTTTCATAAACTTTGATATGTCAATATTAATAATTTTAACAGGATTTATCCCAAGAATTTTTTTTAAGATAAGTTTTAGATAAGGTGAAGTACCAATTGAAAACTGGCATTACAAACTGAAATCACATTATCTAATGATAGTATGTAGTTGTATTTTTCTCGAAATTTTGAGATATGCAAGTTGAGATGAAAAACTGTAAGAAAACAAAATTTTTATTTATTTAATAGCACTAAGCCAGCATTCAGTGAATTCTCACCAGAATCATAATGCAAAATAAAATCTTGCAGTTGAAAGTCCAAATATATAGTGTTTGTAAAGTATGTAAATTTGTGAAAATTATATGCTCCATTTCTTTGATAGTAGAACACAAGATTCCTTTCTGTTAATTGAATGCGGGTCCCTTGCAATTTCCCATGCTTTTTTAAATTTTATTTTTCTATCATTCTTCTCTTTGTAAACTGTTTTAACAGTTGAAGGAGAAAAGATGCATGCCATAGCCAACTTGTGTTCAACAAAGATTGACCCATGTTCATAATTTAATTTTTCTTTTTATAATACATAGGGTATATGAGCACAGATTTTCACATGACCCACCACTCTCCACACTATCTCATAACACTGATACACTTAAACACATATATGTTGAAAAGATAAATAATCACCAATATACATATTTCATGCTAAATGAACAATCATCAGTTGGTCCAGATTACCATCTCTACACATATATGCTATAAGTGCTCAGATATATATTAAGATAGCCAAACCTAATACTTTAATGGCCAGGCTTTAATCTACTCCACATTCCAACTCTTCAACCATCCATCCAATTGAAAATCTGATGATGGAATGCTCAAAGGCCACCCTGAGGCTGAGATTCTTGTCACATCCATGTTGACCTAAGGGCAATCTGACCCCTCATGTATAGGACATAATCCATTTAATACATATTACAAGGGATGGGCAGTGTGCTGGGCAATTTTTATCAATCTATTCGCACAAGATTCTCTATAGTACACCTCATTGCAGGAGGGGGCAGGGCATGAAATCTTAAAAATGATTTGGAGAATGTGTTTGAAAAGAGTTTTATCTTTGGTGTTATTTAAAAGTTTTTGGGGAGCATGTTTGAAAAAGTTTTATCTTGGGTGTTATGTAGAAGGTTATTGAGAGAAGGCACTATTAACAACTTTCTAAATAACACCAAAGATGAAATTTTTTTCAAACATGCTCTCCAAATTGTATATAAAATCTCATGCTCTGCCCCTTCTACGGTGTAGTTTACTATGAAGAACCTCATGGTAATAGGTCAATGAGAATTGCCCAGCATACTTATTTATATAAAAAAGCAAAATTAAGTTACAAACATAGGACAATGTTTGTTGGTCACAAGTTGGCTATAGAACACATCTTTTCTCCCTCAAATGTTAAACAGTTTGCAAAGAGAGAAATGGTAGAAAAAAAAAATTTAAAGAAGCATGAACAATTGCAAAGCACCCACATTCAATTAACAAAAAGAACTCTTGTGTCCCACTATCAAAGAAATGGAACATATAATTTGTACACTGGGACAAATTTAAATATTTCACAACCACTATATATTTAGACTTTTAACTGCAATGTTTTATTCTGCACTATGATTCTGGCAATAATTCACTGAAAGCTGGATTAGTGCTAGTAAATAAATAAAAAAAATTTGTTTTCTTATACTTTTTTATATCAACTTAGATATCTCAAGTTTTCAAGTATTACATAACCAGATGAAAAGTGATTAATATTTGGTATTTACACACACACACAAATATATAATATTGATTTTTCCCTTCATTTGTATTTATAATTCAAATTTACATATGTCTATCCATCTGCTTAATGACATAGTTTTTTTCTTCTTTACAATCTAAAAGTAAGTGCACTTTTCAGTGATGTTAACTTAAATACTATTCAGGATGATGTACAATGCCATAAGCTGGCTTATTGTTGATTTTTTTAAATATTGGCATATATATATATTGTAATGGTATAAAATATGTCATTACATTAATTTAAGATTAAAATAAAAACTAAGTTTGTAAATAAAAACTAAAAGCTAAAAAATTAGAGTTGTTAAACGTGTATACGTATATATATTCGCACAGATGCAAAACTTTAAAAATTATTTTCTTTTTTTTTTTTAAAAAAAAAAATTTGTAAATGGAAATGATTGTTGTATAAATTAATTGAAAAGTAAATTAGCCCTTGGGGCTCTTATAGAAAAAAAGGTCAATTTAAAGATATAGATAAGAGAATAAAAAATAAATGTCCAATATAGAAGCAGCAAAGAAGGCCTGGACCATAATGAAAATTATTGCAACAGGAAACGATGTTCAATGAATCTGGAGGAGTACTATAAAAGAAAAAATATTGAAATTAAGAGGAGTTCCAGCTTGATTTTTGTGAGCAGAATGATAAGACGTACTTGCCACTCTCTCTCACTTATTTTAAATAAAATGACTGTAATACCAGGATTGAACCAGCTTAGGCCTCCTCCAGAACATCAGACCGGACTTCAAATAGAGATATCATAAAATTGGAACCAGGAACCGTGATTCTTTTTTTGTAAGACATGAACTATAAAATTTAAAAATAATTAAGAGCTTTCATTCAAGCTTTTAATATTCAGAACCTAAATTTTAAAATGAACTCTTATCTGACTTTCAAATTTCAAATTGATAATTAATGTTTAGATTTTATACCTTTAGGCTTAAAAAAAATCATTTCCATTTTTATTATTTTTATTTCTATTAATATTTATTTGTATAAATTATTTAAATGCATTGAATTTAAGTTGAGTATTGATGCTTGCATAGATTCGTTCATGTTTAATTATGTTTTTGTTTTCATATTTGATTAAAATATATAGACATTTGGTAAATAATGATATCTTATGTTTTATATCTAAAATGTATTTATTCGGATGCCTTTTTAGTTATTGGTGTCAATGCGGCATCTTATGATGAATGCCATTGGGTTTCTTGTGAATTCCCTCTGCAATTACATCAATGACTTTATATTTTAATCATTTATGTTTATTTTGAAATGTTTTTGAGCATGTAATCTATGTAGTCGATCTATGCTCAACATTAAAAAACAAACTTTCATAAATCCATCTGTGCGAACTTATATAAATGTTAAATTTAAGTCAGGCATGAATGGCTATATAGATTTGTAAAGTTATATTAATTAATTAGGGGAGGGTAATCTTAGGTTATTTGTTTCGTAGTTAAATTAGGTCAATGGATTGGATATATTGGTGTAATTAGTAGATGTAGTATGAGGTTCGCTACATTCAGGATCTCCATTATATGCCGCACACCCCCTTTTTGCCTATGGAAGGGATAGTAAGATGGAAAATGCAGTCCCTTCATATGGAGTTTTTTTTTATTGCTCTTCTTGCTGACAGATGTAGCATTCCTGTTTGGTTGAGAGTTAATGTCTTCTCTAACCATACTGTTCAGATGTACATTCCTGACAGTATGATATTTTGTGCTGTCATATTTCATACTGCATTGAATACATCGATGTATCAGATGGATTGATGTCGGTTTGACTGCAAACTTTTGGCTTAAAATTAAATAAGGGTTAGAATATTTTCTTTTCAAATGCAATCTATGTAGTTTATTCATACTCGACAATCTTAAAATAAATATAAAATTCATCTGTGCAAATGATTTAAAATCTTAAAATAGTAATTTAAATTAAAAGAATATTAAAATCTAAAATAATAAACGTTATTCCTCAAATTTTAAAATGATTATATATGTGTGTAAATAAATGTTGTTTGTGTGTTAATTACTGGCAGTGGCTTTTATTATTTTTATATTTAAGATACAAATTAAACAAGTTATATATATATTATTTCTGCATCTCCACTGAGCTAGTGACTTGGGCTAATGGTCTAAATATAAAATAAAGTGGAATTATAACAGCGCATATCTGCCTACTCTATAAATTTTCTAGGTTCCAAGTAAGCCTAGTGGCGCTCTGTATGGCAGATACGGTAAGACTGCTAGTTTCGATCTTCTCCTGATCATTATAATATAGATAGATAGATAGATAGATAGATAGATAGATAGATAGATAGATAGATAGATAGATAGATAGATAGATAGATAGATAGATAGATAGATAGATAGATAGATAGATAGATAGATAGATAGATAGATAGATAGATAGATAGATAGATAGATAGATAGATAGATAGATAGATAGATAGATAGATAGATAGATAGATAGATAGATAGATAGATAGATAGATAGATAGATAGATAGATAGATAGATAGATAGATAGATAGATAGATAGATAGATAGATAGATAGATAGATAGATAGATAGATAGATAGATAGATAGATAGATAGATAGATAGATAGATAGATAGATAGATAGATAGATAGATAGATAGATAGATAGATAGATTAAAAGTCAAAACTAAACTAGTCAATATTACAATTAAAATTAACTCTAATTCAAAACTAAACAAGACTAGATAAAAAATACACCCTATAACACAACCACTCAGATTAGAAGTAAATACCTTAGTTCTGATTTATATATCCATGAAAAAGACATAGGTCTCACTTTTAGTTTTGATGAGATTAAGATTGTCTTCTCTGAAAGAAATATTATTAAAAATTCATGATTCTAAAACAAATAACTTGTTTAAGAGTTGTTTTAGTATTAAGGGTGTGAGGGATAATGTAATTGAAAATAGAGGATAGTAGTTATTGTACCCATATATTTAATCCTTTGGGTTAAATAGTTTTAAAGCATTATTTTTTTTAAAAAAATTATATAAGATTATAATAAATACATTTCTTTATCTGTGCTATTATTATAAAAATTTTAAATATGTTTCTATAGTATGAGTTAAAGTAATTCAGTTGGCCCAATTAGTTAGCAGTATTTAAAAGATTATCTTAGGTTGTTTAATATTTGTCTGAAAAAATAAAATTAATATTCAAACTAAAGAAGAGTTAATCTAGATCTTAATATGTTTTAAATAAAAGTAATACACAAAGTTATTATATGCTGTCTGCAATGATTAATTAACTTAGTTAGAATGTTTAGTTGTTGATTTTTTTAAAATAAATAATTTTAATGGTAACAGTTATGACTTATTAAATACCAATTTATATAAAACTATTTAGAAGTAGAATTTTAAAATAGTAAGTATAACTGACTGAGATTAGCTCTAATTTTTAATTGATTTTAAATGTCAGTCTATAGCTAATTTATTTTCATTGTATTAAAAAATAGTTATATTAATGTGTATGTGTGTGTATGTGTTTGGTGCATGCATGTGAAATATTGAAAGTTAAAAGATATATTAGAATAAGTATATTTTTAAAAATTGGATACATTCAATCAGTTTTAAAATTATTTTAAAAAATTAAGCTTTTAAATAATGCAAGAAAAAGAGTAAAGAAAAAATATTTGAATTAAAAAAAGAAAGTTTAATTTAAAAAATCACTAAATAATTTTATTAAATAATTGATTTGATAATTATTTAGAGTTGATAAAAATTGTTAATTAACAAGTTCATTTACCATCTAGACAGTCATATGACAAATTGTCTGGATTTAAAGTACAGAGTTCAAGGTCAGATCAATTAGAAGTTAATAATAACTATTAATTTAAATATTATAATTCAGACCTGTAAATCATTGGTTTAATAATAAAGAAATGTAGTATTGATCTTGGTCCATGGATGGAAAGAAAAGAAAACACACACAAGTATAAAATAGACATGCTTAAAAATTAAACACTTCTACTTCTTCATACTTTATTTTATTTAAATTTTAATTATATTTCAGTTTTGAAGTAATTTGTTTAGTTTTTATTTGACTATTTATTTTGTCAATGTTAAAGTTTTTTATCATAATCATGGCAGAATAAAAATCACCAGTAAGTTATCCATGCAGTGTTTCTTGTAAAAGCATAGATTTAACTGGTTTATTAATCAACAATTCTAAAAGATGTTTACAAATGTTAATAGTTTTTAAAAGAAACCAAAGGAAAAATAATGTAAAGAAAAGTATATTGTTTCATTGTTATAACATTAGTTAAATTCTGATCTTTGATATGATTATCTCCAGCATGTTTAACTAACTTTTAATTATTTATAAATACTAATTATTTTCTATTAAAATAATCAATCTACTTATGTCAAGCTTATGCATAGAACAGTGAATTTCTATAAAATTATTACTTATAAAAAATCAAGAAGCATTGACAATTATTTAAAATTATCTTATAAAAGTATAATACAAGACAATAAAGCTATCCATATCAAGATTACTTAGACATCTATTTATTTGAATATTTCATTTATAATGTACTCAAGTATATTGTGATTATATTTTGAAAATAATAAATATAATGTAAGTTTACACAATCAACTTGTAATAATAAAATTTCATAAAGAGCAACATCAAATAAAGAATTATTATTCTGTTCATTTCTCCTCTGATTTTTATTGCCATTTTAAAAAATGGATTTGTGAAAGAAATTGTCATTAAAAGCATTTACTGTTAGCTCCTGTTATTTTACATGTGTGAAATTATTGTGAACTTTTTCTCTAGAATATTTCTACATATATATGTGTCTGCTCTTCTTAGTAAAGGACTGTGTATGTTCTCATATATCATTACAGAAAAGAACAAAATGACTGAAAAAAGAGTGTTTCTTATATAAAGGAAATGAACTCTTAGTCTCTAAAATGATATTATATTTAATGTGTATATATTTTTTTAAAAATTAGAATTATTAAAATTATTAGCTTTTAAGTACTGTATTATGATTATTATTAGTTTTTATATTACAAATATGTTTGTATGAACAGTGTTTCAGAGGTGTAATTGATAAGATATATAGTAGAAGATTTATTTTATATGTTGGTTTTATTATTCCAGAGTTTTTCTGAATAACTATTTAAAATTATAAATGATTGTACCCAAAGGTATAATAGCCTTTTCTATATTTATGAAAAGTATTTTATGAATAAAAATATTATAAATATCAGTATGTGTATGAGAATTTTAAATAGTTTATAAATAGAGGATTGCCACCATTATGCAATAAATGGGTTTGTCAGTATACATATAATCTTGAACCAAATGAATTATGTGCCTTTTTGTATGCGCATGTGAGATAAACAATTATTCATAAATTTATTATTATTAGCTCCATGTCTTTTATTATTAGTAGTATTTTGAGGCAATTTTAGGTGTGTGTTATATTACTTTTATGCATATTTAGCCATTCCATGAAAAGAAGTATGGCTCATTCATTCATTGATGCTGTCTGTACATAGTACCAGTTGTTTGATCATATCTTTTCTAGTTTATATTTCCCTTGTCTACTATGTCTAGAAATTTAGAATATATTTTGGAGTATATCCACAGACATGTTCAGTTTTACAATTTATTATTAGCTTCACTATAATTTTTTACTTCAAATATATGAGTAGTGTTGAGAATTATTATTTCCTTGCCCCAACATAGGTATTATTCACATTATAATGGTTTTCATATTGCATATTTTTGTTGCTATTGTGTTAACATTTGTCAAACATCATATTGTTTTATGTTATAGGTTCAGGATCTTTGAAATAAAGATTGTATTTTATGAATAAGAAAACTACTGAGTAGGAAATATCACTTATATAATAAAATTGTAGAAGTGGTTTGAAGAAAGGTACATCAATGTATTAGTTAATAATATCTGTAAATTATAGATCATAAATTAAAAATAATAATAATAATAAATATTGTAAATAAATAGTTTATTATAATGAATATTATATGTTGCAAATACATATTTTATTATTAATTACATATGTTTTTGTTCCATTTCCATTATAATATCATTGCATAAATACACTTATTTATCAGAAAATCTACTTTAATAAGATTTGCATTAATAATTATTTTAAGAGTACATTTCAATGGTTACATAGTGTTTACACATTCATTTTTTAAAATAATTATTTAATTATTTTATCTGCATTCTTAGATGTTTAATTATTTGCTTTATTTCAAATGAACTTGGTGTATAGTTGGCTGCATAAAAGATGCCTTTACTGCCTTCTACATTATTTTGATATTACTCATTTAAATTTACACCAGAAAATATAAAATTTCTATGTTTTATGATCAGTAGAAGTGAAATAATTATATTTTAATAATTGTAAAGTATCTAAATGTTTTTCAAGTTATCAATTATATATTACTTAAGTATTTGAGTATTCTGTTTAAAATGCTAGGATTCCAAAATAAACTAAAAAAAAGTCAAATGTGCCATATTTAGTTTTAATAATAATCATCATATTTTTGTTGAGAAATATTACAATTGATATTTTATTCCAAGTTCATTTTATTTTGAATTTGAACCCTAAGACCATGATATTCTAAATTTGTAAAAGAACATACATTTGAGATAAATATGTTTTTAAAATCTGAGATGTGATATTTTAAACTTGCAAAAGAACTTATATTTAAGATAGATATAATATTCCTAGAAAATAAAATAAGATATTTAAGAGAGAAAAAAAGCTATTTTTGAGATAAAAGTTATTTAAAGAACTAAGAAAAGATATACTTTTTTTTAATTATAAAAGAATCTTGTATGTTAATAATTGTATTTAGACATGGTATTATCAACAAGAGAATTTATCCTCTGGAGGAAGGGTTTTAAAATTCATGTCATATGGTGCCTCTGCATGTAACCTCAGATTGAATCACTGTTAGTTAGTCAGACACTGTATTGTTGTTTTGGTTACATGGTTGATTTTCAGTGACCAACATGATGGGCTTGATTGGTTTCTTGTCTTCCACCACTCTTTGGATGATCACTTCATTAAATTACAATATATATATATATATATATATTGTAACGATATATAAATATGTCGTTACATTAATTTAAAATAAAAACTTAAAAGTTCGCAAATAAAAGTAAAAAACTAAATGCTAAAATTAAAATGTTTGTTAAACGTATATACATTCACACAGATGCCAAACTTTAAAAATATTTTTTTTTTAAAAAAACAAATAAATAGGTATTTGAATGTACTTTTTTATATAAAAAAAGTACAAGATTTAAAAATAAAAACAGGTATTAATTAATTCTTGTAATCTGTAAATGGAAATGATTGTTTATAAATTGTTTGAAAAGCAAGCTAGCCGTGGGCTCTTGTATAATTAAAATGATCTGATGAAAGATAGATAAGAAAAAAGAGAAATTAGCTTGACCAATGGAAGCACCAAGCCTCAGCCCGGACCCTAATGAAAGTGATGGATTAGTGACGGTTTGTTGATTGAATCCGTGTGGATAATATAAAAAGGGAAATACAGTTTTTTCGGACAGTTCCAGCGTTGTGTGTTTGAGAGGTGGTAGGACGCACATATCACACTCTCTATTTAAAAAGGAAAAATGAAAAGACTGTGATACCTTGAACCAGCTATTGCCATCTCCAGAACATTATCTTCCAATGGAGGCATCGCGGGAATTAAAAGCAGAAACCTGGACTCTTCTACCGTGAGCTATGAACTTTACAAATTAACAACAACCAAAAAAAGTAATTAAGAACTTTCGTCATTGATTTTTTCTTAAAGATTCAGCTAATTTAAATTTTAAAATGAACTCTTATTTGATTTTCAAATTAATAATTGATTGTTTAAATTTATATAGTTAAGTTTTGCTAAAATCATTTCCATTTTATTGTTTTTATTTGTAGTAATATTTATTGTATAAATTATTTGTTGTTTAAATTTTAAATGATGAAATTTAAGGTTGGGTATAGACGTTTCATAGATTCGTTAGCGGTTGATAATGTTGTGGTTTTCACATTCGATTAGAATATATGTCAACGATATCACTGCAAGCATCTTACGATGAATGCTAATGGGATTTGTATATTCCCTATGCAAGTGACGTTTATCGATGACTTTGTATTTTGATCGGTTGTGTTTAATTTGGAATGTTTTTGACCATGGAATCTGTGCAGCTGATCTATACTCAACATTTTAAAACAAATTTTATAAAATTCATTTTGCGCGAACGTATCTAAATGTTAAATTTAAGTTGGGCGTGAATGGCTATATAGTTTTGTAAAGTTATATTAAGGGAGGGTAATCTTAGGTTATTCATTTCGTAGTTGAATTGGCTCAATGGATTGGATATATTTGTGTAATTAGTAGATGTAGTATGAGATCCGCTTTGGGCAGGATTGCATATATACGCCACACACCTTCTGTTTGCCTATGGATGGGTTTGTAAGTCGGCAGAAGACCGCAGTCCATTCCTATGGAGTTTTTTGTTTATTGTTCTACTTGCCGACAGATGTCACATTCCTGTTGGTGGAGAGTCAATGTATTCTCTAATTCTACTTACTGTTCAGATGTACTTTCCTGACAGTATAGTATTTTGTGTTGTCGTATCATGCTACATTGAATACATGAATGTATCAGATGGATTGGCGCCAGTTGATTGCGAAATTTGTTGCCTAAGGTTAAATCAGGGAAGAATATTTTCTTTTCAAATGCAGATCTATGTAGTTTATTCATACTTGACTATCTAAATAAAATATTAAACTCATTGAAACTTAGTTAAATGTAAAATTAAAAGATTAATAGAAAAATCTAAAATGTTGAATTTATTCCTCAAAATTTAAATGTTATTTTATATGTGCGTAAATAAATATTTTTATGTGTTAATTTCTGGCAGTGGCTTTTATTTATTGATATTTAAGATATAAATTAAGATATAGATTTTTATCTCTGCATCTCCGCTGAGCTAGTGACTTGCGCTAACGATCGGAATACTTAAATAAAGTGGAATCTTAACAGCGCGTATCTGCCTACTCTATAAATTTTTCTAGGCTCAAATGCCTAGATGGCACCTGGTAGTTGCAGATATTGTTTTTGCGGTTAGATTCGATCTTCACTTTCATTTCGATCGTTATAATTGGCATCCCAAGTGTGGCCTTACCTCAGAGATTGACCCTGAGAAGGGGAATTGATGATGATGAAATTTTCTATCTTTAATAAATCACAAGTGCCCTGAGAATTTTAAAAGTGAATCATGCAAATAACATTTGTTGTTTTTTCTGAAATAAGTACATTTTTGTACTAACGTAAAGTTATAGCCAGATGTTTAATAAACCACTAGTACTTTTGAAAATAAATCATGCCCGTAATATTTTTTCTGAAATTAGTATAAATATATTTGTTGTATTGATGTGGAGTTGCAGTTTGAAGTTTTGTTTAAAAAGTGCTGCCAGTAAGAAAAATTGCGCATATGTAGTGATAAATTAGAGGAATAAAAACTAATAAATAAAACGTAATAATAAATCTAAATCATATTTTAAAAAAAAAAAAAAAAAGTCTTGTTAAATTAAAATCTAATTGTTCAACTTGCCTAAGTAATAGTTAAAGGTAGGAGAAATGAAACTTGGAAGGGAGGGGGCAGAAATTTAGCTGGTAATAAGGAATCAACAGTCAACTTTTTTTTTGTAATCATTATATTTGTGTGTAATTACTGTTTTGTCTTGTAAAAAAAAGTTTTGTCCTTTTGAAATTTTCATATATAATCAATTTGTGTAACGTAATTACTAACACTAAGTAAATTCTTTTTTTTATAATGTTTTTTGTTTTTTGAGGAAGTTTACTGATATATAACGATATATAAATATGTCGTTACATTAATTTAAAATAAAAACTTAAAAGTTCGCAAATAAAAGTAAAAAACTAAATGCTAAAATTAAAATGTTTGTTAAACGTATATACATTCGCACAGATGCCAAACTTTAAAAATATTTTTTTTTAAAAAAACAAATAAATAGGTATTTGAACGTACTTTTTTATATCAAAAAAGTACAAGATTTAAAAATAAAAACAGGTATTAATTAATTCTTGTAATCTGTAAATGGAAATGATTGTTTATAAATTGTTTGAAAAGCAAGCTAGCCGTGGGCTCTTGTATAATTAAAATGATCTGATGAAAGATAGATAAGAAAAAAAGAGAAATTAGCTTGACCAATGGAAGCACCAAGCCTCAGCCCGGACCCTAATGAAAGTGATGGATTAGTGACGGTTTGTTGATTGAATCCGTGTGGATAATATAAAAAGGGAAATACAGTTTTTTCGGACAGTTCCAGCGTCGTGTGTTTGAGAGGTGGTAGGACGCACATATCACACTCTCTATTTAAAAAGGAAAAATGAAAAGACTGTGATACCTTGAACCAGCTATTGCCATTTCCAGAACATTATCTTCCAATGGAGGCGTCGCGGGAATTAAAAGCAGAAACCTGGACTCTTCTACCGTGAGCTATGAACTTTACAAATTAACAACAACCAAAAAAAGTAATTAAGAACTTTTGTCATTGATTTTTTCTTAAAGATTCAGCTAATTTAAATTTTAAAATGAACTCTTATTTGATTTTCAAATTAATAATTGATTGTTTAAATTTATATAGTTAAGTTTTGCTAAAATCATTTCCATTTTATTGTTTTTATTTGTAGTAATATTTATTGTATAAATTATTTGTTGTTTAAATTTTAAATGATGAAATTTAAGGTTGGGTATAGATTTTGCATAGATTCGTTAGCGGTTGATAATGTTGTGGTTTTTACATTCGATTAGAATATATGTCAACGATATCACTGCAAGCATCTTACGATGAATGCTAATGGGATTTGTATATTCCCTATGCAAGTGATGTTTATCGATGACTTTGTATTTTGATCAGTTGTGTTTAATTTGGAATGTTTTTGACCATGGAATCTGTGCAGCTGATCTATACTCAACATTTTAAAACAAATTTTATAAAATTCATTTTGTGCGAACGTATCTAAATGTTAAATTTAAGTCGGGCGTGAATGGCTATATAGTTTTGTAAAGTTATATTAAGGGAGGGTAATCTTAGGTTATTCGTTTCGTAGTTGAATTGGCTCAATGGATTGGATATATTTGTGTAATTAGTAGATGCAGTATGAGATCCGCTTCGGGCAGGATTGCATATATATGCCACACACCTTCTGTTTGCCTATGGATGGGTTTGTAAGTCGGCAGAAGACCGCAGTCCATTCCTATGGAGTTTTTTGTTTATTGTTCTACTTGCCAACAGATGTCACACTCCTGTTGGTGGAGAGTCAAAGTATTCTCTAATTTTACTTACTGTTCAGATGTACTTTCCTGGCAGTATAGTATTTTGTGTTGTCGTATCATGCTACATTGAATACATGAATGTATCAGATGGATTGGCGCCAGTTGATTGCGAAATTTGTTGCCTAAGGTTAAATCAGGGAAGAATATTTTCTTTTCAAATGCAGATCTATGTAGTCTATTCATACTTGACTATCTAAATAAAATATTAAACTCATTGAAACTTAGTTAAATGTAAAATTAAAAGATTAATAGAAAAATCTAAAATGTTGAATTTATTCCTCAAAATTTAAATGTTATTTTATATGTGCGTAAATAAATATTTTTATGTGTTAATTTCTGGCAGTGGCTTTTATTTATTGATATTTAAGATATAAATTAAGATATAGATTTATATCTCTGCGTCTCCGCTGAGCTAGTGACTTGGGCTAACGATCGGAATACTTAAATAAAGTGGAATCTTAACAGCGCGTATCTGCCTACTCTATAAATTTTTCTAGGCTCAAATGCCTAGATGGCGCCCTGGTAGTTGCAGATATTGTTTTTGTGGTTAGATTCGATCTTCACTTCCCTTTCGATCATTATAATATATATATATATTCATAGTATTATATCTAGGAGCTTTGGTGTAATTAGCTGATGTTTCAGTGCAATAATAAGCACTTTCCTCAGAGCTTCTTCTTTCTAAAATATCATTTTTGTTTTGTTATTTTCTCCTCATTCTTAAATGTTATTGGTTGATAACAAAAGGAAAAAATAATGATTTTAAATCTCACCACACACATTCTTTTGATTTGAGAAAGAAGAAGCTCAGAGGAGAGTACTTCTTATTGTACTGAAATGTCAGCTATTTAGTTATTATATTTTTATTATATAGACACTCCAGAAATAATACTACGAATTCATTTATCCATGAGAATATTAGAAATATATATATATTGATATTTTTTTAATCCTTTGCATTTGATTTTGGTAGGGGAATCAATGATTGTGTTATAAAGTTTATTTCCTTTGGCTAGTGTTGTTTAGTTTTGAATTTGGAGTAATTTTAATTATATAAGATCAGTTTGTTTATATGAGAATCAAATGATTCTGGCCATTTGACAAGGCAAAAACTGTTTTTAAAACACATGATAATTTTTTTATATCATATATAGCCGTAGATGGAATATAATTTGCGTTATGAAGAAGTTATCATTGCTTCAATTTTTTACACACATATACAAATATATTGCATGTATAAATAAATCAATTTATATAGAGACATTGATAAATGGTATTCATTTATATATGGGGTTTTAAAATTGCCAAAGATAATTAAACATACATATGTTTTTCTGTGATAAATTATCTGAAGTGATATTTGAAGAAATGTCTTCCATAATGTATAATATGAAACGATGTAACATTTTTAAGTAAATAAAATTTTTTATATTTTTATTAAAACTTTCAATCTATATTTAATTTAAAATTTTTATTACGCAATTTTATAATTAAATTTTTATTTATTCTTTTACAGATTAATAGATAATTGTATTTATGAGCTTTATTCTAATAATAAGTATAATATTAATTAACTTGTAATATTAGTCGTTATAAATAAAAAAACTCATACCTCTCACAAAAACTATAGTGATTTAAAATAATATAAGCATTGCATAACTTTAAAGGCTCATACTAAGATGTAATATAAAATGCTTTCTTAGATAAATCAACTGTTTCTGAGCATATGTCATATGCTTAAAAATTATGATAACCAATTTAAAAGTTCCAAATTATGATACATTTTCATATACTTTTTAAGTTCATTTATTTTTTCCCTTCTTTACTCCTTTCAATCTATTTTTATCAAATTAATTTGATAGTGCTGACCTTTTTCTTTTATCTTGTTTTAATAAAAACTATTTTCTTAGTTCTACCAAATCCCTTGATCTTATTTTAAAAAAGCTTAAATAAAAAAATGTTTCTTTCATATCTCTCATTTTCATTTTTTTTTATTCCTTATATAATTAATCTAATTTCTTTCTATATCTTACATTACAAAAATATATAAATATCCACATACACCACATCTGCAGTCAAAATTCTTATCCCATTTTCATCTCTGATGATGCATATAACATTAAAGACAGAAAATTTTGAACCAATAAATTCAAAAAAATCATCATATGTTCTTTTTTAACTGACTGTAATTTCCAGACCTACTAATATTTTTTAATACAGGGTATATCCTAGTAAAAATATGACTAGTGACTGGGTCTGCAAATTGTTTACTGCACCAACTGCGAATCAATGCATGTGTTATATAATAACATAGTTTAACTATTCTCTACAAAAATTTTAAGACACTTGCATATCTTGATCATAGATTATGACATGAAATAGTGACAGCGTGCTACCATTAAATTTTGTTTTAAATTGAGAAAACCTCCTAAAATGTTTGAAATAATACAAACTATATATGGCAGTAGAACTATGAGACACAAAAGTATTTCAAATTTTATGGAGGCAGGAGAGTGTTGAAGAAGGTCCAAATCATACTACTGTATAATTCATGATCTAAATATTGCTAACATTTTAAACTTTTGTGTTTGAATAGTTAAATTATGTTGCTAAGTAACACAAGATTTGATTCAGAAATGACACTGCAGACAGCTTGGAGTGAAAGAACCAATCACCTTATCACATGAACATAATTATGTATTTTTTTATTTTCTCTTATATTTCAATAATATTATCGTTATTTATTCAACAGCTCTTGTTTTAAAATCTTCATTACCATTATCTAACTGCAATCAAATCTTTCCTTGCATAATTTTTATCAATTCTCTTAATAATATTTATTTTTCCTGTAAGTTCTTATTTTTTTAAGTTCCCAGATATCTGTAGTCTAGCAATAAATATCTGTTTTCCATATTTTTTCACATAGCTTCCAGAACAGATATATTTTTCTTTATTAACATCCCTGTTCAATCCTTAAATTGTTCAGTACTTTGTGTAGTTCAGATTTTTTTTATTGAATATTCAAATTCTTTTTATTTTGCATATCTGCTTTTTATTTTTTGGATTTTTTTTTATAAGTGATAAGTTGCAATCATTATTACTGTAGCAATAAATAATCACCACAAGAGATTTACCCCATTTTTATACAAATAAATCAACACAGAATCTTTGTCCAATTCGTTAACATATCCTACTATTTTCATTACTACATTTTTGTTTACCTTTTCTTTAAAATATTTTATCTATTTTATTTTTATTTACTCTATCATAAACCTTCTCTTTAGCGTTGAAAACAATATATAAATGCATGTCTATTATTTTTTCATTTCCATCGTTTAAGTGATTACATATAAATTAATAATGTACATATTGTATGAACTAATATCTCCTTTCATTTATTTTATTACATTGGCTTGTTTCTTGTGATAATTTCACGTCCATTTTTCTAATGGGGATTTTTGTTTGCTGAATTAAAAGAAACCTTTTGATCTTAGCTTCAAGTTTAATTAACAACTTTGCTCCTAACTCTGCTATAACTGTAAGCTTTCTGCTCTTTCATTTTTGGCATCTTTTTAAAATTCATTCGCTATAAAATTAATATTACTTTATATATAGGTATAATCTTGTTTTTATATATAACTAGGTTTATTTCTGCAATTATTACGTAATTATTCTAAATCATTATAGTCTTCCCCTAGTAGTAATTTCTTCTTTCAACTTCAAATAAGACAGTTTTTCTCTCTATTATATTTTTACTTTTCATAGATTTTTTTTACCCCCCCCCCCAGATTTATTAATGTTCTTCAATATTCTATTACTTAATCTCATTTCTCTTTATCTCATTGACCAACTTTTTTTAAAATATTTTTTTCATTTAAAATTATTTTCATTTTAAACTATTATATATTGTACAAAATATTTATATTGATTGCATCCCTCCCCCACCCTCTCTCTCTCTTTTGATAATTCTTTCTTTCACACTTATACTAATGAGTATTTTCAGTCAAAATCTTACATGGTGTAATGCAGTAAAAAAATAAAGGTACTTGAATTGAAGCTCATCTCTGTCTCTGCTGATGCTTCCATGCCACACGATCTCCTGAGCAAAAAAATATTCATTTTATTTTATTAATGCAAAACTATATTTTTCACTTAATTTGTTTCATTATAACAAATATTATAATCATATTCATCAAACTTTTCATATTTTCTTTTAAGTTTATATATTTATCAAATTAATATTTTTATTATTTTCATTTATCCTATTCTATCATTACTATTTTTCATTCACATTCTTCGACATTTTTATTATTTAAAAATGTAATCATGATTACATGCCTTCTCTTTTTTATTAAAAATTTCAATTTTTTTAAAGTAACCCTTCATTATCTAAATTCATAATCTATCATATAATTAAAGTGATTTTTAAATCGCTTATATTATCAAACATACATATCTACCAAATTCATAATACCTGTATTCACTCTCTGACAAAAATATTTTAATAGCTGACATTTTTATTATCATATTTACTACCTTATACAATATATTTATTCAAATTTCACATAATTATTTTTCCTCCCTTTTTGAAAAAATCTGCTATATCTTTTCAAAAATTTCCATAAATTTTACAGATTCACTCTATTACAATTCGGCTGTAACTAAGTGTATTATAGTCACATTCATTTTTGACCAGTTAATTATTTCAACCTACGTATATTCTTCCATTTAAAACACACATATGTGTGTGTATTTGATAATCACTTCATATCCTTACCATACTTCTATTTTTTCCTATTAATCCTTTGTCACCTAAATCTGCTAAAAAGTTTTTCAATCTTTTTTGAATGCATCTCTTCTACAACTATTATCTCAAGCCTTTCAACATCAGTAATTTTTAACTTAAACTCAGTTTTCTGATTATTTTTACTTTCTTAAATGTATTTATATGCTCACTTATTAATTTTTTTTATTTTCTCATTACACTGTTATAATTATCTTTATACCTTACATTTATATCCAGTCATTACATTTTCACATTTACTGTTTATCTCTATTTGGCTTTCTTGTGTTTTTTTTTCTAGGAATATCTTTTTTACTATAAAACTGTAACACTAAATGAATAAGTAATTTGTTATAAAACTGTCACTACTACCCTTTTTATCCCCATTATAAGTTCACCGATACATAAAATTATTGGATATTATATTTTCTAATACTTCAGTTTTTACACTCATTCCCCTACCTTGAGCAAAAGATTTCACACATGCAAAAAATTTTTAATCTTTCTTTATACATTGCTTAACCAATTAGTAATAGAATAATTACTATTTAATTATTATTGTCAAACCCTAATAACATTTTTTTCATGGACTAAGCATTATATTTGTGCCCTTCATAATGATAATATATTCACTGGTACATAATAAGTAGGACTAAAGATAAATGTTAAAAACACTAAAGTAATGTTTAATCAATTTTCTCAAAATGTGAAAATAAAGATTGATTATGATGAGTTAGAAGAAGTTAACAGTTACAAATATCTTGGTCAGATTATTAATACAGATGGAAACATAATGGATGAAATTAATCATAGAATTAAACTTGGTTGGAGTGCTTTTGGCAAAAATAACTTGATACTCAAAGGAAATATGCCTATGTGTTTGAAAAGGAAGTTTTTTAATAAATGTGTTTTACCAGTTCTTACTTATGGATCTGAGCTTGGACACTTAATAGAAGAGCAATACAGAGATTTCAGCCCACTCAAAGAAGTATGGAGAGATGCATGTTAAGAGTAACAAGAAGAGATTGAAAATGCAATGTATGGGTAAGAAAACAAACATGTGTTACTGACCTCATTAAAAAAATTAAAAGATTGAAGTGGAGTTGGGCTGGACATATCGCTAGAAGAGATGATAATAGATGGACAATTGAAATCTTAAACTGGATTCCGAGAGATTGTAAAAGACCCAAACAGAGAACACATGTTAAATGGATAAATGAAATAAGAAAATGTGCAGGAGTGATGTGGAGAAGAGAAGCTAAAGATCAGAAAAGATGGATTGAACTTGGAGAGACCTTCATCCTGCAGTGGATTGATAATGGTTGATGATGATGATGATGATGATGACATAATAAAATAATTTTGATCTCAAATTAACATATCCCAAAAATATATATTTCTATTTATGAATAATATATTCACATCCTCTAATTAATCAAGTTCCTATCAATATGGTTTCACATGCATCTATCATTTTTTAGCATTTATATAAGTATTTAACCTAAATCTTTTCATATTTTGACATATATTTCATCATTACATTGACATTTATTATTTTTTAAATTTTATTACATTTTATATTAAATAATAAAATGAATTATTGCTTGGAAATTCGCAAAAAGTTATATCACCAAATATGGCAGTGATGGGTTATGATCTATGGATCCTGAGTCTCACAGTTACCATTTTATTACTATAATAAAGAACATTTAATGATTTTAACTCAATTTCAGTTTCTTTTACATCCATCATTAATTTAACTATTCTTTGACTGTTATCATTATATTACTTATTTTTTCATTTACATCTTTTACAATATTATCTTAATAAGCCTTATTTTCACATGCCTTTCAATAATTAATCCAAACAATCATTTTTTTATTATCATCCAAATCAGTATACTATTTTTCATCTTTTTTATTAGAAAACTTACTATTTGCACATCCAAAACTCTTTTAACTGATTTAAAGCCCAATTTCTCCCACTTCTACTTGAAAGCCCCAAGTGAGGAATTTCAATGGTATTTGCTTCCTTTGTATTGGACACAATATTATCTATTCATTAAAATTATTGAATAAAATATTTCTTATTTGAAGCTCATTTTTGTAATAAAAGTTAATTTTAGTTGAGATGTCATAAAAGAATAAAAATATGTGTTAAAATTCAAAATTAAACTTATTATTAAAATTTTACAGAAAATTTATTAGCCAGTGTTTACACAGAGGCTAAACTCTCCATACAGTAGAAATTGTATGCTGTTCAGTGGTTTTAATCAGTGTTTATAAATGTAATTCTTGTTAGTCAGTAAAAACAGTTTTTATTTTATCATAATTAGATTTTTATGATCTGTCTTCTTAAAACAAATATTTTCAAATAAAAACTAATTGTAGTCATATAATTTTTTTTGGTTTAAAATAAATATTTTACAGATATGTTGCATAAATAAACTTAAAATATGTAAATAAATTACTGAAAATTACAATTTTTCTTTGGAAATACTAAAGCAATACCAAATGGCCAAAAATGTCCAGGACCAAATAACTTACCAATCAATGATTGCTGCTTTTTTGTATGATGATGTAATCAATCAGGGCATTGTCACCTTGCTTTAAGATTCAAATTTGCAGTGATATTTTGCTTGCATTTCTATACAAAAAATATGTATTAGCAAACCAACATTATAGATAACTATAAAATAGCAAGGAAAAGTTGAATTGTTAGTAGTGCCATTATAATATCCCTGCCTCAAAATTTATGACAAAGTCACTAATCTTCCTTGAACAGTAAGTACTTGCTTTAGTCTCATTTATCCAGTTCAAGTAATGTTTTTTTCTCAAACATTACAAATATCTAAGTTTACCTTGATATTATTTTGTCCTCTGTAAATATAAATCTGTATATATAAATCCATTACTTAAATCGAAATTTGCATTCTATTTTTAAAATATTTTCTATCATTTTACTATCCAATGTAAAAACTACATTTAAATATACATTTAGAATAATTAATAACTTTGCTAAAGATTTTATATGTTATGCCTATCTTATAATATAAATATATGTAGATATGAACATTCCCATTAAATTAAACTTTTAATTTATTTCTGTATGAGTCACTAAATTGTTTCTTTTCTTTGATTACAAAGTAGTGATATTTATTGCTCAACTTCAAAAATAAAACTATATAAATATTGCATAAATAAATAAACAATTCATCAGTCTCCAATAAGTTTTTAGTTAATTGATTTCCTTTTATAGAATATAATGAATTTCATTACTGTCATACCATAGCAATTTAGATCAACCTATCTTGTTCAGCTTAGTGGACTTGACACTACATTAACAATTATATACTTTGCAGTGATATTTATTATGTTTTTGATATGTTTTGATTATTTTTTAGCTATCTTCAGACTTTTTTAAAATTTCTAAAAATTCCATTGTCTTAGTAATCTAAAATATACTTGTTAATAATAAAAATCCAAAAAAAATAAAACATCACTATTTCTATATGTAAAACATAATAAGATTAAAAAATTACAACAGGCAAAACTCTCTATACATATTGCCACTCAGTGCAAACAAGAGTAATCAATGAATGCCAAAAGGCATAAGAAATGGTGATTATGTGAAGATTGAAAAATGTTTTCAATACCAACAAACTGTACATCAAACTAATGTTTAACTTATAACCAACATGCCATCTAGTTTTATACTCATAATTTACAAGTAAATAAAAAAATAAATTATTTCTTATCTAGCTGAATAAAAAGTAAAATCTTGGTAATTTACTTAAAATGTTTCTTTCTTAGATTTATCTTTATTTGATTTATGATCTATTTATTCCTTAGATCCTGTCTGAAAAGAGATTTATTTTCTCATATGCTATACATTATAAATATAAAACAAGGTAACATATGTGATGATAAATTAAATGTTAGTTTATTTTGTAATATATATAAAACAAACACTGAAATTAATTCCACAATTTTCCAAATACTAGTATATAAATAAATACCGTAGCAGGCTTACATCATGATTACCTTTTTTACAGTTAAAAATTAAAAAATTCAGTCTCATTACATTTACGTAATATTAATGCTCCCACATGAATAGCCAACTTTTTAAATTTATATAATAAATTATCTGTTATATTTATAAAATGTGCTTCTTTGTTTTATATATGCAGTATTTTATTACTATGGCATAATATTTTAGTCAGCTTTCACCTGCCATCATTTAAATAAACAAGTAGTGAGGGGAAGTTGATATTTCTAAAGTCACTTAAAATTAAAATCAGATTGCAAATCACGTGTCATGTGATTTGATTAGAGTATTTTTTCATCAAACCAAATACAAAAAAAAGGAGCTTAAATGCTGGTTAATTTGATGCGTTTACTATTTTTTTGATATGATTTATTCATTTTGCGAGAAAAGTAGATTAAATGAACTTCATAATAAAAATACTGCTAATAAATAGGCCACTTTTATTTATTTCCATAGCCAACAGATATAGTTCAATGATGATAGTTGTACTGTCATTTAATATATTAAACTATCAATAAACTTTGAGAGATAGAAAAATACAAAAGATTTTATTATATGATGTAGGTTTAAATGTGTAATTGTAGAATAAATTATATTACAGAAATAGTAATCACCATTGACAATGATTGAGTGCTACCACTTGGTTATAGTAGCTAGTTAGTTACCTTATAAACATGTTTTATAAAAACTTTCAGTAAGGATGGAACCAAAATATATTAGCAAAGCATAATAAAAGGCTTATGAAAATTTTCTAAATAATGCAATTTTATTTATTTCTTTAATGAATACATTAAAATACTTGGCAAATACCCATGTTTCCTACCAACAGTGTTGGTAATAAAAGAAGTAGAATAAACTAGTATAAATTATCTTAAATTATATTATGTTAAATATTGATTAATAATTATATATATACATATATTAAATATATCCGTGTAAACAAGTTGTGAAATATATACATTTGCAAACGTTAACATATAAAATATATAAATAAATATAAATAGAAAAGGGGGAATTTTTTCTATATTTATAATCAAATATATATTTATTTTTAAAAATTACAATTTTATTTAATTCAAATTTTTACATATCCAATTATATGGGGTGTTTTTAAAAGAAGACGTTCTAAATTTGTCAAGAAATATTTTGGTATCCAGAAGTAATCTATTAAATAAAACTAAATCAGTATATCTTTTTTGTCTTCTGCATCCAATTTTATAATAATGCAGATAATTCCTGTTTGCATAAAGAGGAATCTCCAGTATTGTATGTAGTTTTAACTTGATTGAATCTGCCTCTATCAGTAAAACTTCATAAATTATTTGATATGCTAAATACTATCATACAGTAAGCAAATAATATTTATTTAAAATATCCCTGATTGATCTTTTCAATAACCAAGTATCAGACATGGAGCATAATTTTTGCAATATTTGCAAACTTAGAATTATATAATTAAGTGCATTTGCTCAAATAGAACTGCAATAAGTTGTGCAATCAATAAAACATGATTTATAAGTAACTCAAATAATCTTTCTTGATAAAATTAAACATCTTATGAAATATATATATATATATATATATTTGCTGGCACAAATAAGTCTGTAAAGAATTCACATAATCAGATTATAATCTATAATATTAATAAGCCAATAAGCTGATACACATGCGCTTTGCAGATGTCACTATATAAATGAATACTCCCACTTTTTCAAACCCAAGATAAAGTCTTTAAGAAAATATAGAATGAATCCACCTATATTTTCGACCCAACCGTATATGTATGGGCAAATCTGAAGTGTTTGAAATGAAGAGCGTGAAGTTATTAATTGATCACTTTAAATTACTTTTCTACATCTTAAATGAATGACGCCAATGAAATTTCTAGAATTTACAATACGTCTTTTTTTTTTATAATTAAACATATGTAAACAAGACATTTATTTTTTTATATAGCGTGATGTTTTTGTTTATAATCTATAATATTAATATAGTGATATCTGCAAAGCACGTGTGTATCAGCTTATTGGCTTATTAATATTATAGATTATAAACAAAAACTTCGCGCTATATAAAATAATAAATGTCTTGTTTACATATGTTTAATTATATAAAAAAAAGACGTATAGTAAATTCTAGAAATTTCATTGGCATCATTCATTTACGATGTAAAAAAGTAATTTAAAGTGATCAATTAATAACTTCACACTCTTCATTTCAAACACTTCAGATTTGCCCATACATATACGGTTGGGTCGAAAATATAGGTGGATTCATTCTATATTTTCTTAAAGGCATTTTCTTGGGTTTGAAAAAGTGGGAGTATTCATTTATATAGTGACATCTGCAAAGCACATGTGTATCAGCTTATTGGCTTATTAATATTATAGATTATAAACAAAAACATCGCACTATATAAAAAAAGAAATGTCTTGTTTACATATAATCAGATTATGTAAGTAATACATATTAAGGCTATAACCTTAAGACTATGCACCTAGAGGCGACAGTAGGGACCTCTACAAATCTTAACATAAGATTATAATGACTTTAAAAGACAAGAACGGTCACTCTTATCTTCAACCATTTTCATCTGTACCAGACACTTAAACGTTTGAATACTACCTTTTCTATTTTGTCTCATAAAATATTAACACTATGTATATATATCTTTTGCAATGTAAATACAATGTAAAAGAATAATCATTCAATATTCTCAATGCAAATATCTTAGCTTTAGTTGTATTCCTATTTAAACAAAGATGATTATCATTAAACCCCATATTTAAAAGATCCATATCTTTATTTATTAAAAACTTTAGTCACTTTTTAATGACAGCAGAATGTAAAATAACCAATTCATCAACAAAACAAAATGCCAGATAACAAAGACAACAAAAACATCCCGTTTATATAAATAGTAAATAGTAGAGGACATAAAACAAAATCATAACGAATTTCAACAATAATTATAGGCTGGATTATTAATTGGTGAACCAAACCATTAACCATCTCTTATATAAACAAATTTTCAAACAAAAATAAATCATTCCTCTAAATCCATGAGTATGCTTTTTAAATAATATCTTATGATTTACTGTACTGAAAACATTACAAATATTAATGTGTACTGATAAAGTTTTTAAGCTTGTTTCCAACAAGTCAATAATTTTACCAACTTGATCATAAATTTTTTTTACAGTACCACAATTTGATACAAATCCATAGTAAAATTTTGATTAAGGATTATTTTTTTATCAGAAATAATATCATTTTTAATCAAATACTTTTTTGAAAGTGAAGACAATAAAAATATTGGTCTCTAATTTTTAGTAAAGCTAGATTCTCTTTTATTGAAAGGAAAAATAACAATCTTATCTTTAAACAATCTGGAAAAATACCAATACAGCAATTAATATATATCTCGTTTCTCTTTTAATATTTATTTATCTATCAATATTTACTCATTTAGCAGTTTTCAAATTACATATGGCCAAATCCATCAGACATAAATTAAGAACACTAAAAAAAATAAAAGATTTATTAAATGTAATAGCAACATTAAACTCATTTACATCCAGTAACTCTTTATTTATTAATATTTTATTATTAATATTCTAAAATCTTTAATAAAGTTATTAGTGACTTTTATTTGATAAATTCTATAATAATAATTACATTTTGCATTTCTTATTAAATTTTTTATATCTTTACTAAGCCATTTAACAGAAATATTCTTAAATCTCAACTTTTTCTCCTAAATCATATCTTTCATTTATCTTTAGAACAAGATTATCTGCTATCCAAGAAGTCTATGTTGATGTTTTACATTGGGAATCATGGTGTAAGAAGCATTTTGTATTAGTGATTCCAAAATATTTTCAAATGTATCAAAAGCTTCATTTACTGTTGACTGCAAGTATCCGTGATCCTAAGATTAGTTAACAAGAATATAATTAATTTTACACAAAAAACCCTTTGCTACTATGATTATTATTAGATGTAACTTTAATTCCTTATAAAGAAATGCTAACAACTAACTGATGAAAACCAAAAGCAGGATCAAATAAAAAAATTACTTAAAGCTGTTAAACAGTAATAATAATCAGCTATTAAGTTAATGCACATGCACTTTGAAGATTTAAATTATAAATGAATGCTCTCAATTCCAAACACAAGATAAAGTCTTTTTGAAAAGATAGAATGAATTATTATTACTGTTTATAAAACATATCACTATATAAAAATATTATTAAAACTGTTAAATGTGTAAGTTCAGTAGAAAACTGATACAAACAAAAACTATATAACATATTTAAATAATGATGTATAGAATAAATATGCACAGCTTTATTATTATTAATATCAATATCACTCTTTAATATATTTAGAATTAATACACTTGAAACAATTTGCCAACTGTTGATTCAAACACTAATAGAAAAGTTACATGTATGATATGATGCAAATAATAATAGTTTTTAGATATCTGACCTAATTTTAATAATTAATACATTCATCTGTAGAAAAAAATGGTTTGGAAATCTCAACAAACAAGTCAAAATTTAATCATCATCATCAACCATTATCAATACACTGAAGAATGAAGGTCTATCCAAGTGCAATCCATCTTCTCTGATCTTTAGCTTCTCTTCTCCACATCACCTCTGCAAACTTTCTTATTTCATCCACCCATCTCACATGTGGTCTCTTTAAGGATCTTTTAAAATATATTGGAATCCGGTTTAAGATTTCAATTGTCCATCTATTATCATCTCTTCTAGCAATATGTCCAGCCCAACTTTACTTCAATCTTTTAATTTTTTCAATGAGGTCAGTAACACCTGTTTGTTCTCTTAACCATACATTGTGTTTTCGATCTCTTCTTGTTACTCCCAACATGCATCTGTCCATACTTCTTTGAGTGGTCTGAAGTCTCTGCATTGCTCTTCTATTAAGTGTTCAAGTCTCAGATCCATAAGTAAGAACTGGTAAAACACATTTGTTAAAAATCTTCCTTTTCAAACACATAGACATATTTCCTTTTAGTATCAAATTATTTTTACGAAAAGCACTCCAACCAAGTTTAATTCTATGATTAATTTCATCCATTATGTTTCCATCTGTATTAATAATCTGACCAAGATATTTGTAACTGTTAACTTCTTCTAACTCATCATAATCAATCTTTATTTTCATATTTTGAGAAAATCCATTAAACATTACTTTAGTCTTTTTAACATTTATCTTTAGTCCTACTTTCCTACTTTCATCTGATAACTCCTGCAACATTTCCTGCAGCTCTAAAGCATTATTTGCAAAAGCAACTACATCATCTGCAAAATCTAAATGACTTAAATAATCTCCATTTAATTTCACTCCTTTAGCTTCCCATTTTAATCCACAAAATACTTCTTGCAGCACTGCTGTAAAAGTTTTTGGAGATAAGGAGTCACCCTATCTTACACCCTTCTCAATGTTGACTTTCCCAGTATCATTATGTAATCTAATTGTTGCTGTTGCATTTTTATAAATATTCTTTAAAATATGACAATATCCTGGATCTATACCTTGATGATCCAATGCTTTAATCACTGAAGAAATGTTTATAGAATCAAATGCCTTTTTATAATCTACAAATACAAAACATAATGGCAACTCATATTTATTTGTCCTTTCTATAACTTCTCTCAATACCTGGATATGATCTACTGTACTAAAACCACTTTTAAATTCAGCTTGTTCTCTTGGTTGGTGGAAATCCAATGTTCTCTGTAGACGAGTTGTAATTATCTTGGTAAAAATTTTGTATAAAACTGATAAAAAGCTGATAGGTCTGTAATTTCTAATATCTTCTTTATCACCTGTCTTAAAAAATAATATTAATACTGCATTCTTCCAATCATCTGGTATATCTTTATCATTTACACATTTGGTATATAACTTTGCTAAAAAAAATTCTATTTCTTCCCCTGCTTCTTTTAATATATCAATTGTAATTCCATCATTACCTGGAGCCTTTCCTTTCTTTATATATTTAATTGCATGTCTCACTTCTTCATTTAAAATTCTGGGAAATTCAGAAGATGTAATAGATATAGGAGGTACTTGTTCTTTATTACTATATAATTCTTGATAAAAGTCTTCTACCCATTTCATGATGTCATCTCTTTTTTTAGTAATAATTTCATCTTTTTTTCTTATTGCAGATATAAATTTCCTACCAATACCAAAATGTTGTTTTACATTCTTGAGACTTTTATTTTCTTCTACAGCTTTCTTTGCTAGCTCACAGTTATACTTTCTTATATCATTTTCAACTCTTTTCCACACCATTTTACAAAATTTGAGATATTCAATCCTTTTTAATGCATCATTTTTGTATATCTTCATATTCCTTCTTTTCTTCATAAATTCTCTAGTCTCAGTAGAAATTTTATTGGTCAATTGCTGCTTTTTTCTACCAGCTATCTTTGTTGCAGTTTTTAAAAGTGTATCAGTTATTTTCATATTAATTTCATTCAAATCTGAATCATGTTCAAAATCTACTAATACTTGAAACCGATTTGTAAGTTCTAATTTAAATTCATTATAATGTTTCTGAAGATTAGGAATATCAACTGTAAATATTGTTTTTCTTAATAATTTTTGTCTCTCTAGTTTTGCATTAACATGTATCTTACATCTTACTAATCGATGATCACTTCCTGTGTTAAATTTATTAAGAACATTACAATCTTGAAATATGTATTTTCTGTTAGTCAAAATATAATCCAATCTTTCTGTACCTTTATTTTGATGCATCCATGTCCATTTCCTTTTAACTTTTTTTTTAAAAAAAGAATTCATAATATAAATTTTTTTTTGCTGAAAACTCCACAAGTCTATGTCCTCTCTCATTTGTATTACCATAACTAAAATTACCTACAGCACTTTCATCTCTCATTTGTTTACCAATTCTAGCATTAAAGTCTCCCATAACAATTTTAAAATGTTGTTTACTTTGATCAAAAGCCTTTTGTACATCCATATAAAAATCTTTTACTACTTCATCACTATAAGGGGCATAAACCTTAATTATCTCTATTTGGTATCTGCTATTAAATTGTATAACTAATTTTGCCACTCTGTCTGATACACCATCAATCTCCACAATGTTGTTCTTCCACTTTTTATTTATAATGAATCCTACTCCACTTGTATTTCCAATATTTGTGTTTTTATAATAGAGTACATGTCCACTTTTTAAATCAATTGTCTCTTTACCTTTTCTTCTAACTTCACAAAGTCCAATAATGTCCCATTTAATATAAGACAGTCCTTCTAATTCTTGCAATCTTCCTTCACTTGAAAGTGATCTGCAGTTGTAAGTACCTAAATAAAAAGTTGTCATCAAATGGCAGCCTGGGTCAACAATCAGGGGGTTCTTAGCACCCTCCATCTTTGGCCTTCAACTGCTGTCTTGGTTGGTGACTTTACAGCCTCCTGGGTATAAGGGGCATGATTTATTTTTATCTGCCATAATTGTATATATGTATTGGAAAAATATTTATCATTTACACAAACATTCATTCTGCCTTATCAGGCAACTGAGAAGAAAGTCCATGGTGTTTCTTGATCTTAAACTCAAATTTAATAAAAGTCATTATGTCTTCATATCCTCTCCCATCCTAGGATATCTTGATCTACATAATTATTAATATTACATATTTTGCTTTCATCCAATGACATTAAAGTTTCTGACAGAATAATAATATCATACTTAATGTGATTATTACTTAAAAAAAACACAATTATTTTATTAAAATGTATCTGCAAACTTTTAGTAGTAATCATAAGAAAATTTAAGTCATCTAATTTTGTGCTGAATATCTTTGTTAATACATTCTAAATTTGTTTTTGTTTTTATTAACTGATGATGAATATCTTTTTTGACATAGGCTAAATATTTTTAACATAAGATATACCATCAATGATTTAGCTTTTGTTAATGTATTAATATATTCATTAATGTAAATTCTAACTGGATCATAATCAGTAACAATTACTTTGTATGCCATAAATATAAAAATTATTTACCTGAGCTACAAGATTTAAATCTTGAAATAAGTAAACTGTTTTTATGACATTTGAGTGTTTATGCTACATAGTGTTAATAAACTTGATAAAATAATAAAACTTTATTGTTATTTTTTACTTTGAAGATAATTTCTTTAGTTTTTTTAAACTTTAATATAAGGCTGTAATAATAAGTCTGAACCATGCTGTGTTCTATACTTTTTAATTCATGTTTTTAAATTCTAAATTTATGAAAACATTGAAAATTTTATTTATGTTTATATCATATTTTTATTTTGTGATGGTATTTTTTTTTTGTTACATTGTCATTTGTTATTAAGACAAATCAAATGTTTGTTCAAGCATAAGATATTTGTTGCAGAATTCTATTAGTCTACATTCTCAATTATTTCTAGAAGTAAAATTGATTACTATGTAAGTCTCTTTACCTTTTCCAGTTTTATGACCTGATCCTATTGTTTTCTGCATTTCTTTATAATTTTATATATTTTTATGTATTTAATTTTCAAATTATTATTTTTTAAAAAATCTTGCTGATTTAAAAATTCTTTGCAAGAATTCAGTATGAATGTAATTGCGGTTAATAATCATGTTTTATAGTAATAACACATCATATGATGTTTTCTGCTCACATTTAACATATTCTCTTAAAAGCAGATATTTACTATGTTTTCATCAATGGAATTTATTGTAAAAGTCAAATAATCATTGATGATAGTCATTAGGCAGAAACTTGTATAAGGGTTAGAACACAATTATTTATTTATTGATTTTTCAAGTTTTCAGCAGATAGTTCTGAAATAAACATGTTTATTAGTATTACTAATATTAAACCCACTAAACATCACATGGTCATCATTTTTATGCTTACACAAACTGTTTAAACAGAGACTAAACTTCATACAGTAGCACCACTCAGGGCAAGGCAGAGTAATTAATGAATGCAAGAAGGGTTTTGCATAACATCCCTATCTAGTGCCTATTCATCCAATATCCCAGACTAGTTTCTAGTTTGTGGCTTTCATCAGTGAGGATCCTTGTATCTGAGAGTACTGCACCTGGATCTTAGGATCTAATGCAACCCTTCAGCAGCCTTCTTTTACCGTATTAGCTAACTATAAAGCTTTGAGACCAAAATAAAAACACAATAATGTGCTCCTCACTGATGAAAGCCACAAGCTAGAAACTAGTCTGGGGATATTGGATGAGCAGGCACTAAATAGGGATTTTATGTAAAAACCTTCTTGCAAGCATTGATTACTCTGGCTTGCACAGAGTGGCAATGTTATATGGAGAGTTTAGCCTCTGTGTATTATTTATATTCTATGTTAAAAGACAAATTGACCAGGTGTAACAAGTGCATAGATTGCTTAATATTAACTTATTATTTGTTTTTCAATATTTAAGTTTTTAATTCTGCAGAATTTTAGTATTTTATATATAGCTATTTTACTATTACTAATGATTAATTTATTATTTATCAGCATATCTTTAAAGATCCTCCACAAAGAATGATCATAAAAAATATTTTATAGTTAAATAAATTAATTACACTGCAAATCATGTGCTATTTAATTACTCGAATGATGGTACATTGAGCATGACAATTCTATTTATTCACTCAAATTGATTTTTTTTACTTCAGTTAACTTTGCTAATAACTGATCCAGAAATTTTGGATTTCATTTTGCTCAATCTACAATGCAAGGCAGTTTTGCACCTGACCATTTTTTTATTACACAAAACAGCCCATTATCTTTTAGAGTTTGGATTTTCTTTCTTAAGGCAGCTGATTTTTTATGGCCATTCATGTTTAATTTAAATCCTTCAATTCTCTTAGAGAATTCGTGAATTGAGCATTTATTAATTATGTAAGGTATGTTTTGTGTTCCCTTACACACACACACACACACGCACACACACATATATATATATCATATGTTATTAAAATTTATTTATGTAGAAAATAAATACAATAACCTTGGAAATCACAATATGTAGTTATGAGGCTTCAATAAAATCTGAATGTCAAAATCTAATTCATTTTGCTATCTGAAACAAGAAATTTATTTGGAATTCTATATGAAGTCCATTTCATGCACTCCAACTTTTTGGTTGTTAGAAGCATATGCTGGAAATTTTATTTAACATTATAAAATTTGGTGAAACTATACTTCAAGTTAACTAGTAAATATGGTGTATTTTTTAGCTTTTTATATTTATTTGTGGAGATAATTTGTCTTTTGATATGTGGTGAAAGAATATATAAAAGGATATAACATCACTATAAAAATACTTGTTTGTGCTAGCATTACAATATAATAAACTAGGTCATACTTATATTTCATTAAATTTATTATTTTTATTGAATTTATTTGCACCATTACTTACTATTGTCTTGAGCTAAAATACAGGATTCAATAAGGTATGATAAGATACAATAAAATCCTTTTGATACCTTAATCATATCCAAAACAGATATAATTTTGACTTTAAGTTATAATTCTTTTTAATTAAATAATAACTGACTAAATTTAATTAAGAACCCTGAGATAAATAATTACCTTAAGAATAATGTAATGTAAGAATGAGAGAATTAAATTGCTAACTTTATAAGAATGGAATATACTTGTTTGTATTATAATAATTCATTATCCATTGCACCAATGCTATACAGTAGATCACAAAAGAATCTATTGACATTATACTAAGAATCTATTCTAGTGCCATGAGAAATTTATTATTATTACATATTTATCAAATCAATAAATAATATACATTCATCTTAACTCTATTCGGAAAGAAGCACATATAATAAAAGCACACTTTCTCAACATCACTCAGGTGATCTCAACTGCATTCTTTCTGCACTCAGCTCCATTCAAAAACGAATTTCTTATATTGATGAAAATAAACTAACCTCTTGCAGGATGTGTATTTTTGCCAATTAAGTCTGATATCAGTTGCTTGGAAGTCCAGTTAAAATCACATTAAACACAGCATCTAAGTTTTTATTAAAATAGGCTCATAATATTCAATTGGAAAACAAAAAATTACTATGTATGTGAATTAAAGAAATGTAAATCTAATAAACTAATAAGTGATATGAAATTGAAACAAATTTGTTTATATTGTATTTGAAAGAACTAAAAATAAATTATATTAGGGTGAAGGTAAACTATAAAAAATTTAAGTCTACTAATAAAAATGTAGTTTCTTGGCAGATAATATACACATATTTAAATTCTAATCCTCTTTTGTTATTACACTAATTTTTTATTTTATTACAAGATATCTTCATATTTTATATTAAAAAATTTAGAGATGAGGAAATGGATAAAGAGATAAGAAAGCATTTTTATTTATATAGAATGAGAAGTTTGGATAGCAAAATATAAAAGTTATGTATTAAAAGGTGGTAGATATAAAAAAGTAGAAAATAAATGACAAGACCGTAAGATATTTATAGTTATGGAAAGTGACTGAAAATAACATAGAAGTTACTAATATAATAATCGAGAAAACTAAAAGAATTTTTGAAAGATAGAATAAATAGAAAAAAAAGACAAATCAGTTAAAAGTAAAAATATATGCCTGTAAACTGATGAATATCACCTTCAAATAAGTGACTTCATAACCATATTACATTGTATTAATTTATATGGAAGTAAATATTGTTTTGTATTGATCCATTTATTGCTCTTTTTTCACTCATGATGTTTCACTTAATAATTTAATAATTTCAAATATCTTAAGGGCTTGAACTGAAACCAACTTTCATGTATGTCTGATAATAAGTCAGCAACTACTTGAATTAATAACTTTTTAACTCTTAGTTGTGAGCATCTTTAGTTATTTGATAGGAAAATAATACCCATCAGTGCAAAGCATAACAACATTTGTTTTCTAATTTATAATACTCTTTCCAGTTAATTTTAAAACAATGTTTTTTATTTACAATATATTTATTATACAATTAACCTAATTCTAATCCTACATCAAATTCTTTATTGAAAACCTGCTAAAATAAAATGACGCGTGGTTTACTTAATTATTACTTTATAGTAATACCCTAATTTAAATGGCATCAAGGCAGAATGGTTTAACATAACCATTAAGATTCATTGTGATATGAATAAACCTTTGAAATTTTTTTAGATGGCTAATAGATGTTTTAATAATGAATATGAGTTGATCAAGTAAATGTGGCCATGTTGCCTTCTCCACATGTGAAAAAAGCATCGTATTCCTAAAGGCACGAGCTCACAATTATTTTTACATTAATATATTGAGAGGAGGTTATAGTATAATAATAGTAAAGTTGTGTATTCTACAAATATGCAAAAATTATATGTATTTTTAATTATTATTTTCAAGTTTTCATAAACATGGTTCATATTTTATAAAACTGTAGTGTTTTATAAAATATGAGCAACACTTGCAACTTTAAAAAAAGGATAGAATGACATTATTATTACCATCACCACCACTACTACTACTACTATTATTATGACAACAACTATTACTATTATACCACTGTTATTATAACAAATACATTAGTGATGAGTTTTGTGAGAGTATATAAATCATTTTACACAAATTTATCTTTATGTAAAAAATTCTGAATCAATATTCTGTTTATATGATATTTTGTGATGCTATAGTCTAACCTCTATATAATTTTTTTTTTCCTGGAATGCATCTTGTTTAATTGCAGCTTCCATTGTATTCTACTCTCAGCCATATCTTTCCAATAACTATATTACATTTCTTTAGAATATTTTTGAAAATCTTTATAACATAAAAGGAAATCATGCTTACATTCACTATAAAATACGTTTTTTAAAAAGAGACGTCTTGTATTATTCCATAACGCAATATGGAGAATATAGAAATAATAAATTTATATATAGAGATGATAAAAATAACATTTGTCTCAATGTTTTAAATAATATTAATTTTTTATTTATGTATGCAAGTCAATGGTTTAAAATCTCATTAAAATTTATCATATAGTTGTACAATTAATATCGTAAAATAAGTTATGAGGGTAATAGATAATGATAAACTATTTCTTGGTAATCAACTGTTACTGGTTGATTATAATACCTTATCACCTAATTGCTCTGTCTTCGAGCAAAGCACATAACATACTTATATATATATAGAAAGATAGATAGATAGATAGATAGATAGATAGATAGATAGATAGATAGATAGATAGATAGATAGATAGATAGATAGATAGATAGATAGATAGATAGATAGATAGATAGATAGATAGATAGATAGATGTTGATATGAAGATTTTCACAGGTTGCATATATAAAAGACATTTTGCAGGTTCATCCATGTTAAAAAATTTAAATATTGATATACTGACGTTTCAACTTGATCCCACAAGTCATCTACTGTGTGATAAAAGATAGAAAGACGGTTGTAGAGGCGCTACAATCACTGATTTGAAATAAAACGTTAAAGTTCCACCAATAGCAAAAATGTTAAATTAAGAATGTTTTTTAAAAAAATCTTTCCAAATAGGAGGAAGTTTGCATGTATCATCTCGTTATTCATACAATCTGGCCTTTTAAGTATCTCAATGGCTTCTCTAATTTTGCATTAGTAGAGATTATTACATCTGGATATGATCCTGGTACTAGAAAAATCCATTTTACGACCAGAATCTATAGTATGGAGTAAGAGTGCTGCTGATAATGAGTGTTGTTTAACTGCATTAGCATGCTCATCTCTCCTAACACTTATGCGATGATTACTCATACCTATGTAAGAAGCTTTACAATTTTCACATGAGATTTGATAAACACCCTGAGATTCAAGAGAGTTTGAATAATTAGGCTTGGTTATTATATTGCTGATCTTTTGATGAGTAGAACTCGCTATATTTATATTATAGCGTTTTAATATACGTCCAATACTGTCTGTAGTTCCTTTTACATATGGAACACAAATCCTAATATATATATATAATAGAGTATTCTGTTTATCTAAATTAGAAAACATGATAGTTGGATGGACGGAACTTTTCACATAAAAGAAGACAGCTGTAAAATTCTTAACAATTTTTTTTATTTATCTTGATTTGATATTAGATAGTGTTTTCTCAATTTAAACTTTTGCTTCAAAAGGTTCTTTTTTTCTATTTTATTTTTTATCTTTAAGCAATATTCTTTCAATTTTCTGATACAATATTATGAATACTTTTATATGCTACATTTTATTTTATTTTTTTCAATTACAAAGGAAAAGAAAATGAATCAAATGTAAAGAAATTTATTAAGAATTATTAGAGGAACCAATTCTCTATTTCAAATAATAACAATGCAACCGTTCTTTTTGAAACTCCATTTCAGCCACTATTTTATATAATGAAATGTTTAAAAATGCCAGCTAATTTTGTAATTGTAAAGGTTATAATGCCATCAGAGCTAACATAATGATTCGTTTTTACCAGCAATTGATGGCGAAATAAGATTTATCAAAAATATGATTACGAAGATAGAAAATATATATATATTTTTTTATTGCTCAAATGAAGTAAAAGTTTGACAAATATAAAAACATCTATTATATATTGTAAATGAATTACCAGAAGCTGTCTTATACTTTTGATAAAGAAAGCATTTAAAATAAAACCTCCGAAGAATTAAGAAATTAAATATAAATCTTTGTGTTTAAATAGAAATTTTAAACATTTACGCACAAAGTATTTACTGTATGTGTGTGCTTACACTGTTTTGTGTAAACAAACGCAAGAAATGCCTTGCACACATACATACACATATAACGATGATAGGAAATGTGACCTGTTTGAATCATTATATATATATACCTAATGAAGCGGTAATAATAATAATTATATCCAAAATAGTTTTAGTCAATTACAATTAAAAAAAGAATACTTCTAATCATCAATAACTTACCAGAGAGTATGACTATTCCCATAACAATTTTAAAAATGTTGTTTACTCTGATCAAAAGCCTTTTGTACATCCATATAAAAATCTTCTACTACTTCATCACTATGAGAACTTGTTGGGGCATAAACCTGAATTATCTGCATTTGGTATCTACTATTAAGTTGTATAACTAATCTTGCCACTCTGTCCAATACACCATCAATATCCACAATATTGTTCTTCCACTTTTTATTTATAATTTTAAAATTGTTATGGGAGACTTTAATGCTAGAATTGGTAGACAAATGAAAGATGAAATTGCTGTAGGTAATTTTGGTTATGGTAATAGAAATGAGAGAGGACATAGACTTGTGGAGTTTGCAGAAAAAGAAAAACTTTATATTATGAATTCATTTTTTGAGAAAAATGTTGAAAGGAAATGGACATGGAAGCATCCAAATGAAGGTACAGCAGAATTGGATTATATTTTGACTAACAGAAAATACATATTTCAAGATTGTAATGTTCTTAATAAATTTAACACAGGAAGTGATCATCGATTAGTAAGGTGTAAGTTACGTGTTAATGTAAAACTAGAGAGACAAAAATTATTAAGAAAAACAATATTTACAGTTGATATTCCTAATCTTCAGAAACATTCTAATGAATTTAAATTAGAACTTACAAATAGGTTTCAAGTGTTAGGAGATTTTGAACATGATACAGATTTGAATGAAATTAATATGAAAATAACTGATACACTTTTACAAACTGCAACAAACATAGCTGGTAGAAAAAAGCAGCAATTGACTAATAAAATTTCTACTGAGACTAGAGAATTTATGAAGAAAAGAAGGAATATGAAGATATACAAAAATGATGTATTAAAAAGAATTGAATATCTCGAATTTTGTAAAATGGTATGGAAAAGAGTTGAAAATGATATAAGAAAGTATAACTGTGAAATAGCAAGGAAAGCTGTAGAAGAAAATAAAAGTCTCAAAAATGTTAAACAACATTTTGGTATTGGTAGGAAATTTATATCTGCAATAAGAAAAAAAGATGGAATTATTACTAAAAAGAGAGATGACATCATGAAATTGGTAGAAGATTTTTATCAAGAATTATATAGTAATAAAGAACAAGTACCTCCTATATCTATTACATCTTCCAAATTGCCCAGAATTTTAAATGAAGAAGTGAGACATGCAATTAAGTGTATGAAAAAAGGAAAGGCTCCAGGAAATGATGGAATTATAATTGATATATTAAAAGAAGCAGGTGAAGAAATAGAAACAATTTTAGCAAAGGTATACACCAAATGTCTAAATGATAAAGATGTACCGGAAGATTGGAATAATGCAGTAATAATATTAATATTTAAAAAAGGTGATAAAGAAGATATTAGAAATTACAGACCTATCAGCCTTTTATCAGTTTTATATAAAAATTTTACCAAGATAATTACAACTCATCTACAGAGAACTTTGGATTTCCACCAACCAAGAGAACAAGCTGGATTTAAAAGTGGTTTTAGTACAATAGATCATATCCAGGTATTGAGAGAAGTCATAGAAAGGCCAAACGAATATGAGTTGTCATTATGTTTTGGATTTGTAGATTATGAAAAGGCATTCGATTCTATACACATTTCTTCAGTGATTAAAGCATTGGATCATCAAGGTATAGATCCAGGATATTGTCATATTTTAAAGAATATTTATAAAAATGCAACAGCAACAATTAGATTACATAATGATACTGGAAAAATCAACATTGAGAAAGATATAAGACAAGGTGACTCCATATCTCCAAAACTCTTTACAGCAGTGCTGCAAGAAGTATTTTGTGGATTAAAATGGGAAACTAAAGGAGTGAAAGTAAATGGAGATTTCGCAGATGATGTAGTTTTTTTGCAAATAATGCTTCAGAGCTGCAGGAAATGTTGCAGGAGTTAGCAGATGAAAGTAGAAAAGTAGGACTAAAGATAAATGTTAAAAAGACTAAAGTAATGTTTAATCGATTTGCTCAAAATATGAAAATAAAGATTGATTATGAAGAATTAGAAGAAGTTAACAGTTACAAATACCTTGGTCAGATTATTAATACAGATGGAAACATAATGGAGGAAATTAATCATAGAATTAAACTTGGTTGGAGTGCTTTTGGTAGAAATAACTTGATACTAAAAGGAAATATGCCTATGTGTTTGAAAAGGATGGTTTTTAACAAATGTGCTTTACCAGTTCTTACTTATGGATCTGAGACTTGGACACTTAATAGAAGAGCAATACAGAGACTTCAGACCACTCAAAGGAGTATGGAGAGATGTATGTTGGGAGTAACAAGAAGAGATCGAAAACGCAATGTATGGGTAAGACAACAAACAGGTGTTACTGACCTTATTGAAAAAATTAAAAGATTGAAATGGAGTTGGGCTGGACATATTGCTAGAAGAGATGATAATAGATGGACAATTGAAATTTTAAACTGGATTCCAAGAGATTGTAAAAGACCCAGAAAGAGACCACATGTGAGATGGATGGATGAAATAAGAAAATGTGCAGGAGTGTTGTGGAGAAGAGAAGCTAAAGATCGGAGAAGATGGTTTAAACTTGGAGATACCTTCATCCTGCAGTGGATTGATAATGGTTGATGATGATGATGACTATTCCAACTTCAAAAAAAAACATTTAAAAGAAAAATAATAATAATAATAATATAAATAATAATAATAATCATCATCATCATCATCAAGAGTTGATTTTGTAATTATTATGTAAAACAGTCCATGACCCACAAATATATCAACATATAGAACAAGCTGATCCATTATTTTGTTTATCTGATATTTTGTGATGCTGTTTTTTAATTTCTTCTGTAGCAAACTTTTTTTATTAAAGTTCTTCTGCATTGTATTCTAATTTCCTAATAAAAGCAAACAATACTGAACTTTTTGGAATAGTCTGTGTGATAATCATTATAATGTAAACATGATCTATCTTTTCCACAAAAACCATGCTCAAATTCATTATAAAATATTTTTATGAACCTTTAATATTTTTATTTATTTTGATGTCCAGTCTAACAAAAATGTGATTTTACATGGTAGACTCTACAATATTGCTGTTATCAATCTGATTGATTTTATAATCTTGCCATAATAATTTTTAAGAATTTTACAGAGCATGCTTAAAAAGCTTTTATGTTGTGTTGATAAAGAATCAAAGTCTCAGTTTGACCATTAGTAAATCAAGTATAGTAACAGCTCTATATACAACTAGTTTAGTTGAAGTCATTATATTATTATACTGATTGATAATGAACTTAAGTTTTTGAACAACTAAATCAAAATACCTTCTAATGGAAATCCGAATAGTAAACTAATTTTTGAAAATATGTGAAAATTTAAGTACTTATTTCACTTCACCTTTAGTTGTCTATATATGATAATACTTCCAGAAACAAATAGTCAAAATAATGCTATAACACAAAATATAAATACAAGCAAATTTGACAAATATAAATGCTAATAAAGTTAATCAAAGATTAATATATATATATATATATATATTGAAGCTGGAAATATACTACATATTTCTGCTTCACCTAGTGCCAATGTCACCAGCACTAGTGGGTTTGAACCCAACCTTTTATAATAACTGACACCCACCTCATAATTGGTGGTAGTATAATTATAAGCAATATTGTAATTTTGTATCTAATTAATTTGTATTTTATGATTAACTAACCTTTTATAATAGTTTATTTATTTTATAATATTTGTAAAACTGTATATTATGTTTATTTTATTAAATTGGTATTTATATGTAATTGAATCCTTGATATCTATAAAATGTTAAAAATATTTTAAATTCTTCTTTAAAGTTCATTTTTTCTTAAATTAATCAGTTGGTAACATTTTGTATTTATCTTTTGATAAATGTACATTAAAGGATCAATTATATTTTGTAAATTTCTACTTAAGTTTTATATCAAATATTAAATTTGAAAGTCATTGTACCAAATTCCTAAAATTTTTCTGAATAAAAGTTACATTTTTGTTAATCTAAACCTTAATTAAATAGGCTTCTTAGTACAATGACTGATAAACTGAATATGCTTGTTGCTGTTTTCTTTTAATTAGCAAATGAACCCTTGGGGCATGTTGATAGATTTCCCTCCAAAGCAGGCACCAACCTCAGAGAAACACTTAGAGTGATTGCAATTGGCAGTTGTCACTGTAGATTGAATCCTATAGATAAAGCCAGATCAAATAAATAGTGGAAATTATTGATTATTAGAGATTAATTAATTATTTTTATTTGAAGAGTTCACTGAAGAGAGTAGTTTAGATTTAGTACATCATGATTAAAGAATGACTGGCTAAAAAGATCAACCGTTGCTTTCCGGAGCTCTGTCCCACCAGCTCATCAATGCCCTTCCGGTGCTCTCAAGCACTAGCCTGAGATGATACTGTGTCAAGGAAGCCTGCTGAGTGATCTGACTTTATATAACTGCCTGTGTCAAGCCATGTAACATCTACCATTTGATTGAGGTAACCCCAATTTGCCGCAAGCCACTAATTCTATCTTACATTGTTTTCTAAATCAATGTTAATTTATATTATCTATATCTGTTTATATAACTTAGTTTTAAAATGCGTCGTTTAAATTTTTTTCTCTTAAATTTAAAATCTCAATTCTTATCAAAATCCCACATTATTTTGATGCGGCAAATTTAAATTAAATTTTGTTGATTTATTTATAATATTGACTTACTGAAATTGCCAAGTACAAAATTCAATGAGCTATTAACTTTAAATTCTCTCCCTCTTATTTTCTCCAGTCAAAATCATTACAGGAGACTTATTTCCCATAAATTAATTAATAGAAAGCTCATTTAGTTTTGTACATCATATTATAAATTTATTTTGAATGATTGAAATTATTTTAAAAGCATCTTATTATTACCTCCAATTTAAAATAGCCCTAAATTTTTTTCTGAAAGAATAAAGAATTTTAGTAAATCAGTTAAGTAAATCTATTACGATTTCTGTAAAACAAATGTCTTAAAAGAAAATCATTGGAAACACATTCATCAGAGCATTTTATCAGTATAAGTTTCATACATATATATTTTATTTGTCAGAAAATAGAAAATTTGTGATGTATAATTTATTATGCTGTATATAGTCAAACTTCACCAGAAGTGAGTTTGATATTTAATGCCCAATCTGTCTAGGTTAATTAAAGACAGTCCTATTTTGTAATCTTCCATGATGAGTTATTTGAAATATTTGTAAAGTGTGGAAAACAATTTATATTTTAGTTTTAATTCTTGCCTTTCCTTTTATAGTGTAATTTCTGATCGATTCAGTAAGGGCCTAAGGTTTCTGGGACTTTCCATTATGTCAGGGAGCCGATTATTTTAATCAGGAATTAAGTTATTAATTTTGTTAGTGATACACTATCTATCTATATATGTCTAAGGCATTATGTATTTATAGCTACAACCATTCATTTATTATTAGTATTTTGCTTTGCTACTTACTCCTCAGGACCTTCGGAAATTTAACTATGACCAGTCCAATCTTTCACACTCCCTCAAAGTAGACGTAGTTCATACCAAGGGATCCATTTTTGGGCATTGCCATTTAAGATGTGTATGGAAAGGCCAGCACATCAAATTTATTATTATTATTCAGAGACATGTTTTGGCTGGAGGGCCAGCATTTCTCATCATCCACCTGTATAAACCAGGGATTTCTTTTAAGCAAAGCCACCCAGAGGTTCGTAACAGACCTCATTTATTCTTTTGTTGTAAATCTATAATATCATACTGCCTTTATCATTCTATATATAGATATATTTGTTTGCAAACCTGAAATGCTCTCTGCTGTGATGGCATGTCCTTCAGAAAACAATTTTGTTAATCAATTAAATCTGACTGTATAATTGTCAATTATTTATTTAAGAACTATTTTGCTTCCCACACTCATTATATACAAATGATTTTAAATGTAATCGTGTTTTAAATGCCCATCTTTCATGTCTTGTAATATATATATAAAATAGATTTATTTGTAATATCTTAAAGAGGGCCAATAATATTTTATTGCTGATTGATTCTTGGCAGACCAATTAATCATTTTTTTTACTTTGTTAATCAAAGCTGCATCAAAATGAATTCAAGAAAATAACCAAGTTGTATAAACAAAATCCGAATTATTTTGTATAAACAAAGACTTAACTTATTTTGTAACTTAATTTCGTAATAAATTCCTGAAATATTATTATTGTAAATAAGCTTAGTTTGTCATCACTCCGAATCTCTAAGGTTAATTACTCTATTTATTTATAATATTTATTTGATTTAAATTCACTTCTTTGTAATGTTGCCAGAAAGAATTATCATTATTGCGGTTCAAACCATTAGTAATCGATATCCAATCACCTCTGTACCGTTCTGAAATTCACTAAATCATTAATTTCTTATATAAACCTTTTATTATTTTGAGTCTCTATGTGAACCATGACCTCCAGCTGGGAGGGAATAAAACCAAGCACTGCTAGTGTCATCACAAATGTTATCCATTAGTCAGAGAGGCAATAGTTCAGGCAAATAGGTTAGGATTCACTCTTGCCCTGACATATGTATCTTGTGCATGGTTGGATTCAAGGTGTTTTTGCTTGGATTATTGGTCTTGTCGAATGAATACACGATTTTGACCGGCACAATATATATAATGACTATTTTAGCTCAGATTTATTGAATGTAACATTTTTTCTCCTCCCATTAAAAACAAACTAGATAAGTATAGAATATATAATTCATTTTATTTAGTGCAAAGTCATATATTGTAAAGTTGAATAATTAATAGACACTACATGGTAATATCAATCCAAATCCTCAAAATAGTCCTAGTCTTTTGGCTTTAATAATGGAGAGCATTAGTCTATATGACTTAGAATAGGGATAGAATGGTGGATTTTTGCATTCAAGGTTCAAACTCTGGATTAGAAAATCATTTGACAATTTTTATTTTTAATGAAAAACATTAAATTTATATATCTTCATTGATTTACTCAAAGTTACAATAAACAGCTCTGGATTAAAATAAATACCTGCTTCTTAATGCAGATGTTGAAACAAATCTGAAAAAGTCACATAATGCTTTACATGGAAGAAAAATTAATGGACACTTAATGAAAATAAACTTACATTCTTGTGGTTAACTTATAAGTCATTGGTTTTCATATATTCACCTAATGACAATTCTTTATTTTGCTATTCACAATAATAACATGAATATTAAAAACATACTAAAACTTTGATCAGTGATATTTTTTAGTGTTTTCAATTAAGATCTTAGTGTATATTATCAATGAACAGGGAATAAAAATGGAAGAGTGATTAAAATATAAAATGCTAAAAAAGGTTTAAATTTTTTTATTTTTTATTTTTAAAGAGTTTAAATAAAGATATTTCATATGCATTTCAGTTTTTTGTGTGATACATTTTTTATTTCAGAAAATTATTATGCATAAAAAAGTACTTTTTATTTACAAAACTCAGAATCTTTTGTAATTTTTGAGATCTTCATTAGTTATTAGAAGCTTTGTAAATACAGAATTAGTCTCAGTTGTTTCAACAGGTCTTTAGTATAATGATATAATTTTTAAGCATTTTTTGGACCCATTAAAGTTAGAATCAAAAAAGATGTATATTTTTTGTTTGTTTGGTGTGCAATTCTATATAATTCAAAAATTCCAATTATGGAACAAGATGAAATAATTAGTAAGTTTTAAAATGTGTGTTTGCAGAAGGAAGTAAAAGATAAATTGAGAAGATAGGAAATTAAAAAAATAAATGAAAAAAGATTAGGGATTAAGAAAATTATAAATATGAAAAAAAGAATAATTATATACTTTTTTTTAAGTGTCATAGCATCGGCGGGACACAAACCCGCAACCCGGGCAACTGCCTGCAAGTGCAAGGCAGTCGCGCTGACCTCTCAACCACCAATGCAAGACTTAATCATATACTTAGAGGTAAAAAACTTATAAAATATATACAAAATGTTGTGTTAGATTGAACTGATTTATTCTAGAACCTTGTACATCATAGCATCTTTTCATTCTAGCATACATTAATATATGTATTTATGGATGTTTATATTCTAAGCCTATAGCCTAGAACAAATGTATCCATCATCATAATCATATATATATATATAAACAAAAAAAGACTTATAAATCCAATAAATAATATTATATTTCAACCAGAGGACTGGTTTTCATCAGAAAGAAAAAAAAATACACAGTAAAATGGCGATAATCCAAAATTACAGATTTGGTAAAAGGTTAAAAATTTTAACAAAACCCCCCTGATTGATCACAAAATCTAATACAGAATATCTACCCAATCAATGACAAAAATCAAAAAAAAAAAAACTACATTCCCTCCTAATCAAGCTTAAATTCTATTTAAATTAAAATAAATATAAAAATAAAAAATCCAAAATTAAAAATTAAAATATACATATGTGCATACATAGAAAAATTAGACTATGCTCACATACAAAAAATAACTGTGCTGACATTAATATTCATTAAAAACTATGTATGCACATATGTATATTTTAATTTTTAATTTTGGATTTTTTATTTTTATATTTATTTTAATTTAAATAGAATTTAAGCTTGATTAGGAAGGGATGTAGTTTTTTTTTTGTTTGATTTTTGTCATTGATTGGGTAGATATTCTGTGTTAGATTTTGTGACCAATCAGGGGGGTTTTGTTAAAATTTTTAACCTTTTACCAAATCTGTAATTTTTGATTATCGCCATTTTACTGTGTATTTTTTTTCTTTCTGATGAAAACCAGTCCTCTGGTTGAAATATAATATTATTTATTGGATTTATAAGTCTTTTTTTGTTTTTATATGTATTTCCTTTGGTTAGTTTGTTATATATATATATATATATATATATATATATATATCAAATATATATATATATATATATATATATATATTCTTATTTGATGTCTGTATTTCTTTGAAGTTATAAACATAATCTTGTAATTGAATATTAATAAATACAGTAACCTAAATATATATAAAGTACAACTTTAAAATTTTTTTTATCCACTTAGGAGCACTTTCGATTATCTTCATAGTCTGTGTCAACTAACACTTTCAAAGGCTAACCTTCCCACAATTCCACGATTTTTACATTTGCTGCCTGTCTGTCTATTAAGTCATGCTTATATTTATATATTAATATGGCTTTTTTTATTTTCCTTTTATTGTTGTTTCTTTCAATTTGTAATATTTTTACATTATTACAATTCAAATTAAAATCATATATACATAATCTATTATTGTCTTAAAAAATTGTTACTGAAATATTATCATTTCCATTACAATTTTGTTTCATTTTTTGAACCCTTCTAAATAACAAATGTTCTTTAGTTCTTTTTTCCAATGTATGTCTTGATTCCCCTATAGATCTGTTGCAACATTTACATCTCCATTTATAAATGATGCAATTTTTATTTTAAAATGAGGTTTTTATCTTTTGAATTATTTATTTACATATATTACTTTTATATATTATTCATATATATATAAATTAATATTTTTGGGAATAAATCGTGTATTAATTTGCATTACAATCCGATATTTCGATGGACTAGAAACCACCATTATCAAGGTTAACTTTTGAAAGAAAAATTGTTAGATCTCAAACAATAACATGATTCAGTATGAGATGAGAATGAGATTCAACATGAAGTAGTTCAGCATTCACATTACAAGGCTTATCAAAATGTTTATTTCCCTCAGTTTTTTCACCTATTAATTTTAAATTAATATTAGATAAAATGAGAGGTTTCCATATAGCTGGAATATGTTGTGCTTCATCAGCCCTATTTAAACCAGTAGGTCTCTTTAATATTTCAATTGACTCTCTTGTGGTTCATAAATCATATCTTTCAGAAGTATTTATACAACTTTTGACAAAAGACATCTGGATAAATTCTAATTAAAATATATTTTTGCTGATAACAATTTTAATCAGTTTAGTTATAATTTAAGCCTGTACCTATTTATTAATTAGTAAAAAAAATTAAATTCCTAATGCTTTTTGGGTATATGCATTTCTTACAGTAATTAAGCATATATTAACACTTTTTTACTCAAGGTCAAGTATTGAAAACATTCTTGTAGCTAGCAAATACAAAGAAATTACCGTGTTTTTTCCTTTTTTTATTATTTAAATAAAATTTCTATACCAATTATAAATGTACCTATGCCCTATAATTAATATACCTTTACAACTAAAATGTTCAGGAATTTTAATTAGCCTAATTTTAAATAAATTGTTTCATAGAATTTTCTAGAATTATGTAATTTAAACATTAATTATTTGTCTAATCTAAGCTTTCTTTCTGACCCACCCCCACTACACACATACACATGCCTTTATAAAATTTTATTCTTTGTACTGTAACCCTCATGTCTGAATTTACAGTTGTTGATTTAATGTGAATAATTTCTTTATATGTATAACAAAATATTAATGTCATCGATATAGAATACATTTTAGAAGTATTTTTAAAAATATTAAAAATGGGTGTAAAGATAAAATGTATTATTATTTACTATTTTAAAAATAATGATAACATTTTAAATAATAAAAAAAATTGCTATGATTTGGGGGAGAAATAAAAATAAAATCATTACTATGGAAAGCAACATAAGCTTTCAGTACTCATCTGCTTTACAAAAAACCAGGAAAAAAATTATAATGCACTTCATCATGATGTCTCTTACTGTTAAAATGGCAATGAAATTTTGTAAAGATTTTTAAGTTTATATCATGTATATTATGGAGTAGAAAATTCTCCAGGATGCTTTCACTGATGTTTCCAGTAATGTGGCTGAATATAGAGTTGTAGACAAAAATATGCCTTAAAATTTAATATTGATGCTCCTGATCTATTCTTCATTATTGAATGCTGAAGAAATATTTGACATTTAATTGCTATAAAAGAAAACTAAAGTGATTATCTCATGAAAATGTACTTCTATGAATTAATCTGTAAATCTGCCTATTTTAAATGTTCTGAAGAAAATTGCAATGGAAATCTCAAGAAACCTTCATTGGAAAGAATCAAACAAATCTAAAATATTATATTGTAGAAAATATTAAAATTTAATGCTTAATGATCATGTTTTCACATTTACAGATACAAAATATACATATGAGCTCACAAAGATTTTAAAGTAAATCAACTGATCTTTATAAGTTATAAAGATTTTTTCCCCTCTCATGCAAGATCATCATATAGTTTTTTAATTGTAAATATGTAAATAGATTTTTGTTTATTGTCATTATTATCATATACTATTGTTTCATTAAAGTTATTGTTTGTTGTTAATAATTTTGTGTTTGTCATTCCTTATTCAAACTGAGTTGATTATTTATTTGTTAATGTAATAACTTATTAGGTGGAGAGGAGTAACAATCAAGAAATATAATTGTATCTACATGGAAGCTTGTTTTTATGTAGATTCAATTTGATCATTACTCATGACTAGAACCTACTTGTCAATTAAAAATAAATTGTATTCCATCACTCTGACATGTAAATTGTCATCCGTCAGCTGTCTTTAAATTTCCCTAGATGAAAATTTATCTGCTGAATATGTAATTCTTTTTATTATTTAATTGGTAACTACAATTCATTGACAATTGTTTTTAATAGGGCACTTAATGTTATATTTGGTACCCTGGTTCTGGGATTTTTTTGATTAAAACAAACAGGGTTGAACTTAGTTTAATTTCAAAATATATATTTATATTATTATTAAAATTTATCATTGAAATACAAAATATAAATATTTGATCAGATGAGAAATATAATCAGTTATTTTGTTATAAATAAAAATAAATAAATAAATTCATAGATGTTTTAGATAAAAATAGTGATGGAAAGGAATTGCAGACATAGTAATAATAGGCTAATGAATAAAATAAAGCATTAAAATATCTTGCAATTCTAGAAAGGTTGCATAATGAAAATAGGTGAGCATTTTAGTTATTAAATAAATAAAAGAAATATTAAACACGTTTTTTAAAATTTTTATAGAGAAGTGAGTAGCTAATTTTTTTATATAAACTATATAGATGATAACTCAAGCTAAAGCAAAAATGGAAGCTCAGGAAAATAAAGCTAAGGCTCATGATAGTGAACTTAGAAACATGATAATGAACATGTTCACAGAATTGAATAAAAAAATTGAAACTCAAAATAAACAAATGGAAGAACAAAGTATATAAAATAAAGAAACTAAAGAGAAAATGGAAAGTATGTTTAAACAAATGGAAAAACAAAACACAAAATGGAATAGAAAGTTTGAAAAACAAAGTGAAGATTTTAAAACACAAAATAAGGAAATTAAAGAGAACATGGAAAGTATGTTCACAGAAATGAAAAACCAAATTGAGAGTCAGACAAAAGAAAACAAAAACCAGATAAACCAATTAACTGAACAAATAATGGATAGATTTGAAAATCGTTTTGTAGCATTAGAAAGCAAAATTGCAAAGTAAATCTTAAAGTTCAATTGAATAAAGGTGACCAAAATAAGGAATATAAACAATTGCAAGGGAACTTGAAGAGATATAAATAGAGACTAGGCAAGGGTTGACTCGGGCAAAGTTAGAAATCAACTACTTAATTCAAGTGATTGAAAATATTCAGATAAATATAGGAAGAAATAGCAGAGAGGTTAGTGATAATAGAGATAGATATAAGTTAGATGAAGCAGATAAAGCTAGTGATAAATGCTTGACTGAATTGGTTAAAAATGTTCAGTATGTTGATAAAATAAATAATTTTAACACAGAAGCTTTGGTACTGGCATTATAGTTGACTGTGCATCTGAATTCACACACACTAAAGATAGGAGTAAAGAAATATATGATTTTAAAAAGGAATTAAGTTATTTAAATATTAAAGAAATAGATGATAAAGATCATTTTAATAAAGACAAATATAAACATATTTTGTTTGGTAAGCTATATAATAAAACTAGTATGAAACTACCCAGATTAAAATTTAGAGAGCTAGAAAAAAAATTCAGAGTTTAGACAAATAATTAAGCTATGTATATCTTCCAATAAGAACTCATTGTGTGAGAATGACAATAAAAAGTAGAGCTGAAAATCATAAAATGAAATATTCATTTTTTCTAAAAATAAATGAGAGTTACTATATTATAAATAAAAGATACTATAGGTCATTCTGAGTAAGAAGCTGCATAATGATTAAAAATATTTAGAGAGGGGTAAAGTTTAATCCTTCTATGAATAAGAATGGTCTCTAAGTTTATGACTCTGGATTTGTTAATGGGTACTTGATACAGGAGAATGGACAAGTAAATTTATAAAGTACACACTACAGAAGAGATAGACACTATTGAACATCACAAAAAAATGAATTGCATTGTTCAAATACTAAAACAATAGTTAAGAAAAAAGGTCAAGACAAATAAACTAGATATAATAATGATGCTTCATTCAATATTGAAAGGTTGTTAAACAAAAATAAATAAATAGATGTATTGTCTTGATACTCTTAATGTGTTTGATAGATTTCAGAATTCTTGTGTCATATTTAAATCAAGCTAAAATGCGAATTTAATACTCTATGTACCAACAATGTTAACAACTAAATAGTTAACGAAAAATATCAGAGGTCAGAATTTAAATATCACTCTATTCTTTGCATTGTTAAATAAGTATGTTTAGGGAAACACTATATAGTTAGAGACCAGAATAAATTTTATGAGTTTATTAATGGTTGATCAAATCGGGTTCTATAGAGAGTGTATCATTGTTTTGAGATATTCTTGTCTTATTGGTACTTCAGAGTTTTTATCTCAATACTATTCCCAACCATGATATCTTTATATTTATCAGCTTCTAAGTCTCCAAAATGTGCTAGGCATAGCTATATATTTTCCAGCCTCCCAAGTCTCCAAAGTGAGGTAGGCATAGTTGTATATTTGTCAGCTCCAAGTCTCAAAAATGAGCCAGGTATAAGTTGCTATTTGTAAGCTTCTAAGCAATAGCAGAACAAGGCTTTATTTATGATTTGGTTGATATTATATTTGTGTTCAAGATAGTTCTATTGGTATTCATATTGCATGATACACTCACTGTTAGTGGGAGAGTTTCTTCTTCATCTCAACATTGCAGATATATGATCAAGTCCAGTAATAATTTTAATTGAATAAATGGAACAGTTTTTTTTAAATATGAATAGTAATGTGCTGGATTTGTAATGATTACATTATTTGTTATGTTCATACCAGCTTGTAAGTCCATTTCCAAAGAAGTATAGCTAAGCATGACATTACTGTAAAATTGAAAAAAAAAAGCCTTTTTATATAAAAGTAAAATTGAGTGATATTTATAGCTAAATTAACTCTATTTTATTCCTAAATAGAGGAGGGGCAAATGTAATCCTCACATCTGAGTTTACATATATATATATATATATATATATATATATATATATATATATATATATATATATATATATATATATATATATATATATATATATATATATAATATATTGTAAAAATGTTTTTACAAATATTAAAAATGAGTGTAAAGATAAAATGTATTATTATTTTAAAAATAATATTACCATTTTCATTACTATAGAAACCAGTCACAAATGGCTGGAGAAATCTGGAAAAAGAATTATAATGCACTTCACCATGATGTCTCTTACTGTCAAAATGTCAATGAAATTTTGTAAAATAAAATTAAGTTTATATCATGCATTTTATAGAATAGAAAATCTTCCAGGGTGCTTTTGCTGATTTTTCTACTAATGTAGCTGAATATAGAGCTGTAGACAAAAATATGCCTAAAATTTTATCTTGATTCTGCCAATCTATTTCTCATTATTGAATGCTGAAGAAATATTTGACAGTTAATTGCTGTAAAAGGAAACTAAAGTGATTATGTCATGGAAATGTACTTCTATAAATTAATCTGTGAATCTGCCTATTTTAAATACTCAGAAGAAAATTGCAATAGAAATCTCATAAGAAAACTTCCTTGGAAGAAACCAAAAGAATCTAAAATATTATATTGTCAGAAAATATTAAAATTTAATGATTAACAGTCATGTTCCCACACTTATGGATACAAAATATACATGTGAAGTCACAAAGATGTTAAAGTAAATCAACTGTATTTTCTATAACTATCCTCAAAAAGATTGTAAGTTATAAAAACTTTTCCTCTCACACATATGATCATATAAGTTTTTTAATTGTAAATATGTAAATAGATTTGTTTTCATTATCATTATCATCATATAATACTATTCTTTCATTAAAGTTATTGTTTGTTATTGATAATTTTGTGTTTGTCATTCCTTATCTGAACCACTATTGATTATTTATTTAATATAATAATTTATTAGGTGAAAAGAGGTAACAATCAGGAAATATAAATGAATCTGCATGGAAACTTGTTTTCATGTAGGTTCAGTTTGATTGTTACTCATGACTAGAACATTCTTATCAATTAAAAATAAATTGTATTCAGTTACTCTACTAGGTACACAATCGTCTGTCAGCTGTCTTTAAATTCCTCTAGGTAAAAATTTATTTGCTGAATATTGTAATTGTTTATATTATTTAATTATTAAATGAATTCATTACCAATTGTTTTAATAGGGCGCTTACCATTACAATATATTTTTTTAAATATTAGGGTATGTACTCATACCCTAATATTACATATATATAGACACAGGTATAAATAAGCCTGTGTTTCAGTTATTTTTTTTAAATAAAGTTTAAAATTTCCTATATGGAGCTTATATGTGTAAATTAACATGAAACATATATATGTAGGCATATATATATATATATATATATATGTGTGTGCGTGCGCGCGCGCGCGTGTGTCTTCTGTTCTGGAATAACACAAATAAGCCAGTTTTGAAGCATTTTTATATAAAAATAAAAAGAAAAAAAGAAAAATATATATTGAAATGTAACATATGTTGTTGTTTTTTTGCTTTTAAAATTCGATATAATAGATTTTTTTATATATGAAAATGCTTCAAAAAATAATTTAATAATGGGAAAATAAAGAAAAACAACACGGACACATAATTAATATCGGTGAACATTATTATCTTATGTATAAATAAATCAGAAAAAAAGATATGCCTAAACAAGATCAAATTCCGTTGCAAAACTTTCTTTAGCCTAAACTGAATACTTAACATTAAGTATTGCTTATCAATACTGGACCATACAAATTTTGCATATTTACTTTGAAAGGGAATATCTTTTTAAATAAATCAATGAGATCAAAGAAAATTTAGATCTAAAATCACATAGTTCACATACCTATTCTTTAAACAAAAAGTAAGCCTGGCATATACTTTCATGTTTCTAAAACATAAGATAAATATAGAACATGGCTATGAACCAGAAAAGAATAAGATAATCAGTGAGGAGCGAAACACATGAAGAAAAAGGTCAAGAATTCTGGTGAGGTGTAGATTGATTGCCGAGTCAAAAAGCACAGGAAATCAGCATTCAAAAGTATTAAAATTAGTAAGAACTATAATAACTGAAACACAGGTTTATTATATACCTGTGTCTATATATGTAATATATAGGGTATATGAGCACAGACTTTCACACGACCCACCACTCTCCACTCTATCTAATAATACTGATACACTCAAGCACATATATGCTGAAAAGATAAATAATCACCAATATACGCATTTCATGCTAAACCAGCAATCATCAGTTGGTCCAGATTATCATCTTCCACACATATATACTATAAGTATATACTTTAATGGACAGACTCCAATCTACTACACATTCCATTTATCTTTTCAGCATATATGTGCTTGAGTGTATCAGTGTTATTAGATAGAGTGGAGAGTGGTGGGTCGTGTGAAAGTCTGTGCTCATATACCCTATATATTAAGAACTATAATGTAACTTACATTTAACTGCCATGAATATAATATGAAAAAAATAAAAGTACAGTCAGCAAGAAGTTGTTAAATTTTTTTGAAATAAGAATCTTTAAGGATTAATACCTTGAGGCCCCTGCTATGTAACTTTAAATTTGCGGCAGATTTTGTTGCATATATATTTGTGAAATTATATATATGCACACACAGATATTTAATCTTTTTGGTTAGAGAATTTTCTAAAAATAAATGATGTCCCAAGTACATTCAATAATTAAAAAAAAAAAAAAAAAATTAATGATTCTAAGATTAAAGTTTAACGAAATCATCTTTCAGCCCATATTTATTGTCTTTGATTATAGATACACTAAAAACTTTTGTTAATGACAAAAGTTTATTTTTGAAGTGATTAATTTTTTTCCACTAGAAATGTATGATCAAGTAATATTCGAAATGGGTAGCTTGATTCATGATAACCGTTTCATCTCAAATGAACAAATCTTGTTCTTTTCCCCAAATTTTTTTTAAATGGATTTAATTAAAACATATTTTGTTTATGAACAAGCTAATTTGGCTCAGTATTATAGATTTATTAATAAATTAAATTATCCGCGCGCGTGTGTTTGTATATATATGTAAATACATATACACACGAGAAAAAAATTATAAAGACAATTTATTCAGGGGGATGGGAAATGTATTAAGATTATATATATATATATATTGCAAATCAATTTTCTTTTTACTCGTTGAATTTCCCTTTTTTTGTATTAGTATAGCAAATTTGTTTAAAATTCACATGCAAATCTTCATATTATTAAAAACTCAAATCATATTTAATTTTAAATAATATAATGATGATAATACCATTTTTCAATAACTTTGTTGGTAACTGAAAAATTAATAATTCCTGAATTTGTTGTTGAGAGAAGAAAAGTTGAACAATAATTTTTAAATCAACTGAGAAATAACAACTCTAATCGTGATTCCAAAAGCTGTCTAGTAACAGATATTTTTAATGAAAATTATTGAATTCTTTTTCACAAATTCAAATAAACTGTTATTATTACTGTAAGCACGGATATAATGATTAAGTAAGATTAATATTTAATCGAATTGTTTTTGTTGGGGTTTTTTTAAAAAAAAAAAAAAACATGCAATGGACATAAAATATATGTATACGTGTTAATAATTGTACAAATCAAAATATAGAAAACAATAATAAATAGAAAAGAAAAAAACTTATAGAATTAATCTCAAAATGTTTAGAATGTTTAAGAAAGAAATTGACTTTAAAACGTATTCATCTAATTTAAAATACAGCTTAAATTGTTAAAAAGATTTTAAAAATGACAATCTCGAAAAAGATTAATAAAAAGACAACATTTTATTAAAACAGCTATAGAGATAACAAAATGAAAAATAATTTCTTCAATGAAATTTCGGTAGAGACAGTTTAAACAAAGTAGAGAAAAAAAAATAAAAATGATTAAAAATTTAAAACTGAATATTTGATTGAATACAAGTATAATTTATATAAAAACAGACAAAACTCTCTCCATATAGTAGTGCCACTCAGTGCCAACCAGAGTAATCAATGGATGCCAGAAGGCTTGTGTATAAAATCCCTATCTAGTGCCTACTCATCCAATATCCCCAGACTAGTTTCTGGCTTGGGACCTTCGTCAGTGAGGAGCTTCGGATCTGAGAGCACTGCACCTAGATCTTAGGATCTAATGCAACCCTCTAGCAGCCACCTTTTATCTCTACTTAACTACAAAACTATGAGAGTAAAATTGAAAACACAATAATATTTTCAATCTAAGCTCAATAGCTTATATAGTCATATGGGTCTGAACCCAGTTCAGTATCAATACATTTTGGTGTCTTTGGTTCTTTAACAACCACAGCCACCACTATCCTATTAGGCAGGATTGTTGTTAAACCACTAAACATCACATGATCACTATTTCTTATGCTAGCACATTACTGTTATTAAAACAGGCAAAACTCTCTCCATATAGTAGTGCCACTCAGTGCCAACCAGAGTAATCAATGGATGCCAGAAGGCTTGTGCATAAAATCCCTATCTAGTGCCTAGTCATCCAATATCCCCAGACTTTTCACTGATGAAAACCACAAGCCAAAGACTAGTCTGGGAATACTGGATGAGTAGGCATTAGATAGGGATTTTACGCACAAGCCTTCTGGAATCCATTGATTACTCTGGTTTTTCACTGGGTAGCACTACTATATGGAGAGAGTTTTGCCTGTTTTAATAACAGTAATGTGCTAGCATAAGAAATAGTGACCATGTGGTGTTTAGTGGTTTATAATTTATATACTTGGAGTTTTCGATGTAATTGTGTAAGGCATTTGAACACAGACTTTCAAACTCTCTCTAGCTATCTGCTCTGCCTATATTGGAGATCATTTATTTTTTTCATGTGTGTATGTGTATGTGGTCATGTGCGTAAGTTGTATGAGATAGAAAGAATAGCTGATGGGAGCTTGAAAGTCTGTGTTCAAATGCCTTATGCAATTACATCATGAACTGAATATATAGAATTCCAAAAAGGAGCAGAGAGAAAATATAACTATTAAATATTTATGAAAATTGTAGAAGTAAAAAAGATAACATTACAGTATTACTTTTAAAAAAAAGTTATCTAGAAATGTGCAGGTATGTGAAACAATTGTACAAAAAAACTATATAATAATAAGGAATAAAAACAATACAATAACAACGTCATTTGAAGTATTACAATATTCTAATTAAATAGGCAAAAATGCACCCAAACATCAATAATGAATTCGTATAGAAATATGAAATATCAAAATGATAAATAGCATATTAAAATATGCAATAGTATTTCTGACATTTAAAAAAGATGAAAAAAAGATGTTAGAAATTACAGAACTATTAGTTATTTCATAGTTATATATAAGACATTTAAGATATATTTAAATTTTTCCCTTCATCACATATTCTTGCAGCATATAAAGAAAGATATCTGAAAAAGACAAGTGACCCTCATCCAGGTCTCAACATTATATAGATGTCTTTATTATTTACAAAGTATTTGTCAATATCAGATTATTATACTTTGACTGTCAAGTGTCAAACTTTTACCACTCATAATTTTGATTTTAGTTTAATAAATAATTAGTAATACTCATTAATGTACTTAAGTGATTAGTATCAAAGTTCTGATTGCAAAAAGGTTGATACTTATAAATCAAATTATAATAAAATATTTACTAAAATCATTACAAATAATATTATAGTTTCTAGATTAAACCCAACTAAAAACAGTTGTATTTAGTAGTTAAACCATAATAGACCATATGCAAATATTAAGCAATGTTATAGAAAGATGTGGTGACTAAGATTTCTTAGTGTGAATCAGATTTATAGATTGTGAAAGAACTTGTACTTTCCATGCAATTCAGTTAATTTAGAACATATTTAAATTATAAAAAATTGTTGAAATGCAACTGCGGGATTTAGACTACTATTTGATGCCACAAAAAGGAGGGTGTGTAGCATGATGATTGAATCTCTTCATACCTTCTACAACAATTTTATTAACAGTATTATTTTATGAATTAAAAGAGGGACTAAATATAAGGTAATACATCTGTATTTTGAAGATGATTAGCTTTAGTATAAATAGTACTTTATAACTGCGGGGGAAGCATTAAATACTACCACATGAAAGCAAAAAGATAAAATTGAAGATAAATCCCCCCCCCCAATGGAATGTTTAATAAAAAAATTTTAAAGGGTGAAATAATAACTAATAATAACAAATTAGAACTTAATTACAAGTATTTAGTCTAATTCTAAAGATAGATGTAAGACATTATGGATGGAATTAATAATAAAAATTTGCATAGGATATTTTTTAAGAAAATAATTCTATATTACAAGATAATAAATATTCTCATTTATCTAAACAGAAATGTTTTCAATAATAATGTTTTACTTATGATTGTTTATAGCTGTAAGATTTAATCACTTAATAAATAAGCAATATAAAAACAGTAAATTTTATATTGAAGTATTAAGCTGATTGAAATTCAACAAGATACATAGAACACATGTAAAAACCAACTTCCTTTAACATCCTTTAGTTCAAGTATCAGTAGAACTTCTCTTTTTTGGGTAAGATACATATAGGTAAAGATAGAACTTGGATGTGGCAGTCAAGTTCTCTTTTTGACGCTAATTCACTTTTTTCTTAAAGGCTGGACAATATCATTTTTTCTTCAATAATTTGTAATTTTGAATAGCTTTAAAAAATAAATAAGGCAACATGTGAAGAAAGAAGAAATAAATTTGAAAATAAAATTATAAAGAAAAGGATTCATTACATACAAAATATCTGAGAAAATAAAAATAAAAATATGAAGAGGAAAACAATATAGAAACAAATAAAATGCCAATGTAAAACATATGGACATACTGAAAATCAAATTCAGGATTAACCAAAAAGGAATCAAAAGCAAAATAAATATATAATAAAACAAAAAGATATTATTGAAAAATAAACATATTGCTAGAATAAATAAAAATGGACTAACTGAAATTCTAAATTGGATTTCAAAAGAGTAAGAGTTTTTTTTTTAACAAAGATCTCGTAAGATGAATGAATATATAAGATGAATACAAGCTATAAATTAGAAATATTATAATCAATTCAAAAATATTTTTAGCAAAAAAAAATCAATAATAATGATTTATAACAAATTTCTTTCTTATTCATGAAAAAAGACATCATCATCAACCATTATAAGTTGCTGTATATGAAGGTCACTCCTAATTTTAATCCAGTTCTTTTGATCCATAGCCTCTCTTCTTCATAGCTCATCAACAAATTTTTCATTTTATCCATCCCACATATGGTTTATTCCTAGATCTTTTGGAATTCAATTTAAAACTCTCTTCCAGCAATATATCCAGCTCAGTTCTATTTCAGTCTCTTAGCTCAATTCTTTCAATGATATCAGTGGTATCAAATACTTCTCCTATGCACTTTGTTTTCAATCTCTCTTTGTTACTCCTAACATACATTTTTTCTTACTTTTTTGAGTGGTCTGATGTTTCTATATTGCCTTTTTTAATGTGTTATCTCAGATCCATACGTAAATACTTTGGTTACTACTTACAGCTTCTTCTTCAGTGGGTAAATCACTTTTATATACTAAAACATATCTATTAAAACTTTTTCTCTTCAAACATTTGGATAAATTTTTATATTAAGTTATTTCTACCAAAAACACTCCATTCAGATTTAATTCATATAAACTCATTTTTATGTACATATTTGTATTAATAGTATGACTAAGACATTTATAATTGTTGACCTCTTTTAATTAATCTGTATCAATATTTATTTTTTTCTTTAGAGAAAATCCATTAAATATTATTTTAGACTTTTTGGCATTTGCTCTTAGTCCTATTTTCTGACTTTTATCTAATAACTCTTGCAATATTTTGTATAGATCAGTAGCATTATTCGCAAAAACAATGATATCATCTTTAGCTTTTCATTTTAATTCACCAAAATATTTATTGTAAAACTACTGTAAAATATTTTGAAAATATAGAATCACCCTAATGTACACTTTAGTCAATGTTAGTCTTCTTAATATTACTTTGTAATCTACTTATTGCTGTTGAATTTTGATAAATATTTCTCAGAATATGACAATATCCTGGATCTATATCTTAACAATCCAACCCTTTGATCACTGTACAAATTCTTACAGAATCAAGTGTCTTTTCGTAATCTACAATTTCAAAGCATAATGACATATTCATTGGTTTTTTCTATAACTTTTTCAATACTTGGATATGATCCTCTGTTTAAAACCACCTTTAAATTCAGCTAATTTTTTTTGGTGGGGATGGAGGTAGTTAAAATCCAAAGTTTGCTTTAGACAAGTTGTAATTATATTGGCAATTTTTTAAAAAAAACTGATAGAAAATTAATACTGTATATCTGTAATTTTAATATCTTCTTTATCATTTTTCTTGAATATCAATATTACTAATGCATTCTTTCAATCATCTGGCATATCTTTATCATTTATACATTTGGTATAAGTTTTACCAACAATTTTTCTATTTTTTCATCTGTTTCTTTTAAGGTATCAATTATAATTCCATTATTTTTTAGAGCTTTCCCTTTTTTTATAGATTTAATTGCATGTTTTACTTCTTTATTTAAAATGCAGGACAATTCAGAAGAGGTAATAATTGTAAGGGATACTTTACTTTATGTTCTTAATTACTATATAATTATTTGTAGAACTCTTTCATTCATTGCATGATGTTATTCCTCTATTCAGTTATCATTGTATCTTTCTTCTTATTATACTGATAACTTTTCTTCCAATACCAAGATGTTGTTTTATACTTTTATACTTTTATTCTCTTCTATAGCTTTCCTTGTCAATTCTTAATTGTAATTTTCTTATATCATTATTAACTCTTTTTCATAACACTTTACAAAACTCTAGATATTCACTTTTTAATGGATCATTTTTTATAGATTTTGCATATTTCTTTTCTTCGTGCATTGTCTTGACTTAGTAGAAAATTTACTGATAAATTGTACCTTTTATATACCAGCTATCTTTTTTGCAGTTCTCATTAGAGTACCAGTTATTTTCTTATTAATTTCATTCAAGTCTTAGTCATTTTCAAAGTCTGTTAATGTTTTAAAATAATTTGCAAATTCTAATTCAAATTCATTTGATAATCTTTGAAGTTTAGGAATGTCAATTTTTAATACTATCTTTCTTAATAGTTTTCATCTTTCTAGTTTACATTAACATGTATTACACATCTCATTAATTGATGGGCACTTCTGTGTTTAATCTATCAAGAACATTACAATTTTGAAATACATATTTTCTGTTAGTCAAAATATAATATAATTTTGCTCTATCCTCATTTGGATGCTTTCATATTCATTTAGCATTTTTTTCAAAGAAAGAATTCATAATAGATAGCTTTTTTCCACCATGAACACAAATCTATGTCCTCTTTAATTTATATCACTATAATCAAATTTACCTCAACATATTCATTTTTCAATCATTTACTAACACTAGCATTAAAATCTCTCATGACCATTTTGAAATACCTGTAAAAATTCTCTAGTTTTTATGACAATGAGAACTTGTTGGGGCATAAATCTAAATTATCTGCACTTGATATCTTCAATTAATTTGAATAACTATCTTGTCATTCCAATGTTGTTCTTCCAGCTTTTATTTAGAATGAATTCCATTTGTGATTCCAATATTTATGTTTTGGCATAGAGTATTTCTTAATCTTTTAAATTAATTATCTCTTCACTTTTTCTTCTAATTTCACAAAGTCCATCAATGTCTCATTCAATATTAAACATTTTCCCCCAATTTGTGCAATCTTCCTTTACTTGAATATGATCAGCATTTGTAAATACCTAAATAAACGATCATCATCAAATGGCAACCTGGTTTATAGTCAAAAATTTTTTAGCATCTTCAACTTCTATCTGCTCTCTTGGATGGCAACTTTACACCTTCCTGTAAATAAGGACCACAATTTGATGTTGTCTGTCATGGTCGTAAATTTTCATTTTGGAAAAAAAATCCTTCCTATAGTCATTAATCCTGCTTTCAAAAAAACTCAATTAATATTTTAATTAAGAATTATCAGACAAATAAAAAGAAAAATCAATCTCCTTCATAATAAACTCATAGATTAAAAAACCATGCTGGATGGTGTGTGGTGTGAGTAGCCAATTCATGTTTGTATATTATACGAATAATCACATAATAAAAACAATTTCAACAACATGAATTTTCAGAGTAGACATTAGGAATTTTCCCTATTTAGTTTTTAAAGTATCAAAGAAGAAACAAAGGAAATTTTTCCTTTTAACATCAAACTTCGTTTTTATAAAAATAAAATGTGGATATAAAATAGAATAATCATAAGATTTACATATTGAAACAAGAGTAAATTATTGACAATAATATATATATATATATATATATATATATATATTATTGTCAATAATTTACTGTATATATATATATATATATATATATACATACATATATATATATTAACTTGATAATAAATTACAAATATAAAAAATTATATATATTAAAAATTTTCATGGATTTAAGATGTAACCATTAAAAATATAACAAGAATTTTACCATTAAATAAAATGTCAGCTAAATGTAGTCAGAAATAATCAATTAAAACTGGTAGTGGAGTCTAAAACTACATGATCTAAAAATTCTTACATATAAACAGTGTCTGGGTCTGATTTACTACTCATAAATCAACTCATATGTCAAGCTAGAAGCAGTTGACTTTTAACTTATAGTAAATTAGACAAATACTATTGTTATTCCTCTATCATATAATTTTATTTTGCATTACCAGTTTTAATAGATTATCTGATTACAATATAATTGAAGTTTATCTAATTTACTTTATTGGAAAATTTTCATCATATCTTTAATTATATATATATGAAGGGAAGAGATTATGCTACATGAGATTCATTGGGTCAAGTAAACTTAAAATTTTTCTTAATAAGGTTTGGATTTTTTTAGGTAGCCAACTCTTAACAATTAAGCCTATCATTCAATAGTGATCAGTAAATGAGATGTCTCTAAACATTCTTAGTTAGAAAATGGGAAAGTGATCAAATCCTCATTATTTGACAATTGGTAAAATTGATGAGTAGTGTCTTTTTCTTCACTGAATTTCTATGAGAAACTAATGAGAGAACATTAGCCTGTAATGGACTATTTGAATATAGGCTATATATATATATATATATATATATATATATATATATATATATATATATATATATATATATATATATATATATATATATATATATATATATATATATATATTGTACCAACATTGTATTGGTACATAATAATTTTGTTTAAAAAATTATTAAAATAAAAATCTTTCATAAAAGAAAAACGTAAAATTAAAAGTTTAAAAGTTTTATTGCAGTTGCTTTTCGTAAATGTAAATTTAAAAGTCTAAGTGTTGTTGAAATAAAAGTTACAATTAATTAATTAGAAAGAGTGGGGGTTTGTTTAGAAGCATCAAGTTAAAAGTTTTATAAAAGAAGTAAAGAGATTTTATTATTATTATTAGTTAAAATATAATGTAAAGTTTAAAAATATAAATCTCTTTTCATTTGAGTTAAAGAAAAAAGTAATCTTAAAAAACTAGATAATGAATTGATCTTAAATTATATATGTGTGAGAGTAAACAAAAAATGATAAATGTATGTATATGTGCAAGTTAAAATTATATTGAAAATAAATGAAAGTTAAAAAATTTAAAAACACTCAGTGGTGGCTACTAATAAAAATATAAAAAACAATACATTTGCATGGCTACTAATTAAATGATCTTCAAAAACACATAATCAAAAGAGTATCAAAGGAATTTTGACAACAGGATTAAAAAGCTTATCTCCAAAGGATTAGCTACTAATAAAAAGAACCTTGACAACAGA